>JAYEVK010000064.1:0-72292 GCA_036346275.1 Otatea glauca
ATGGACATTACTACTATAGATTCATTCTAGTGCTCATTTCAATTAATATAATTCATGTATGAAGATCAGCTAGCTCCAGCCAACTAAATCCTAGTGTGCAAATAAGCAAGATATGTAATGTTTTCTTGCCATGGCTACCAATTTCCTTCCATGTTCCCATCAACATCAAGCAAATGGTACAACAGCTCGTGATTATTTTAAAATGTAGCATATGTACTTGTCAATTATAAGCATAATATTTGTCAACTATACAGTCAACATAATTTTCTAGCTACTTGAAGCAAGCTGAAATGATCATGTGTTTTCTTAACACAGGAAACAGGTATGACTTTTTTTAAGGATTTAGTACTTTGTTTCCTTGTAAAATTCTTGCAAAAATTCGTTGAATTATCCATTCCAAACATACATGCCATTGGTCAATTTCTTCACATTCATCACAGTACCTTTACAAGAGAAAGTAAAACTAGCAACCAAAATCTATGTCATGAATTATTCTTATGAATGGTGATCATCTATATATATATATAATCTAACATCACTAAGGGCTTGTTTGGGAGCAGCAATATATATATATATAATCTGTAGTTTCGGTGCATCAATAATTGTGCCCTCTTATTACATCTTGAATGAACTTTGGGTATGGCTGTAGTTTGATCTACATTCTAGATGGCAATGTCAGAATTTGGGAAAATGTTTCTTATTTGGGGAATTTTAATCATGAGGCGGCAAATGTATGTGATCCAGACAAATGACAAGGTCACTGCCTCTTATGAGTCGGTAGATATTCTGTTTGTACAGCTGAACTACGGTTTTTAATCGATATGCAACTGAATTGTTGGACAATGTCCACTTCAACGATGCAGCTGAAATTTATGTATACATCATGCAGTTAAAATTGTTTCTCTTGAATATTTAGTATTCAGGCCAGATCAATATAAAATTGTGATCTGTAATTTCATTCCAAGCTAGATAGACTACTAAGAAATTTTTTGCTGCTGGTGCTGGACTTCAGCACGCTTCCCATTAGGCCTATGTGCCCTTCAAATCCCCTTAGGGATTTTCTACCCTTGGTTCCCCTTCCCTAGCTTCCGAACAAACCCTAAGAGTTACCTCAAAACACTTGGGCGGCAACAACAGGGGCGGTGTCCGGGGCAGCGGGGAGGCAGCCTCGTCGGGGGAGTCATCGGGCCAAATCGTCGGGCGGCGTTAGGCGGCGAGGCGGCGCGGCACGGGCGTCGGCGCGTGTCGGGCGCGGCGGACGAGGGCAGGCGGCGTCGCGGCGACGGCGCAAGCGCTGGCGGCTGGGCTCGGTGAGAAGAGTTTAGGTTAGAAGAGTTTAGGTTTAGGAAAGGGTGAGAAGAGTAACATTTGACGCCTTTTATATGGGGTTATCCGTGGCGGTTCTTTATACAAACCGCCATCGATACATTTTATTTGTGGCGATTCTTCACACGAACCGCCATCGATAAATATATTATCCAAGGCGGTTATTTATACGAATCAACATCGATAGAAAGATCGATGGCGGTTCGTATACAGAACCGCCACAGATAACCCACATATAATCCTAATAAATATTACATACCCTATGTAATTCTATTAAATATTATATACCTTATATAATCCTAATATAGTAATGACCACATTTCCATTACTCTGTACAAATGCATATTGTTTACATCACATAGCCATTACTCGTACATAGCTAATTATTTTCTTTCACAATTTTCCCTTCTTCATGATCATCGCGATGATAGGTAGCTTCCGGAGTGGTTTCTTCCTCGAGCCTGATGTTGCCATCTACGAAAGGAGGCAACTCATCAAACTGGTTGTACTCATCCTCATCCACAACATTCTCAACTCCGACGATCCTTCTTTTTCCCTGAAGAACTACATGGCGCTTCTTATCTGCCGGATCGATTACATAGAAGACTTGTGCTACTTGCTTTGCAAGTACGAATGGTTCGTCTCTGTATCCGACATGTTCGATGTCCAAAGTAGTGAAGCCGTACTTGTCCACCTTGACACCCCTTAGGAGTTGTACCCAACGACAACGAAACATCGGGATCTTAAAAATACAATAGTCGAGCTCCCAAATCTCTTCTATGAACCCATAGAAGCTACTCTTCTCATCTTGCTGTGTTGTCATAGGCATCTATGCGACACCACTATTTTGGTAAGTACTTTGCTATCCCGAGATCTCGTAAAAGGTATATCCATTTATGTCGATCCTTGCCATGTCAAGATTGTACCGATGGCCCTTTTGCCAACCACCTCAACATAACACTCGCTTTCTTTCCCAGTCATATGCTCTTTGAACCAATGATTGAACAAATGGTTATGCTCTTTTGTTACCCAAGCCTCGATCGTCCACGATTTTCCTCTCGTAGCTTATCCTTGTGCATGTCCATATACGAGGACACCTCAACCGATTGTTGCAAGACCGTGAAATGAGCTTTTCAACAATCCATGATCGTAAGAATTTGTTGATTTCCTTCCAATCGCCCCTTTCCTAGCTAGCCTACCCTCATGGCGAGATACTGGGCACTCCTACCGGTTCCACCCTCCATGTAATCCACACAAAACTCGATAACCTCCTCGGTTGCATAACCTTTCACAATGCAGCCCTCCGTAGAGATCGATTGCGTATATACTTCTTGAATACCCATGTACCTTTCGAACGGGTACATCCGATGCAGAATACGGGCCACATACATTTATCTCATTCACAAGGTGAACAATGAGATGAACCATTATATCAAAAATGATGGAGGAAAATACATATCTAGTCGGGCATAGTGTTTTCACCACATCATTCTCGCAGCTCGTAAAGTCCGATGGGATCGATGACCTTCTGTGAAATCGTGTTGAAGAAGAAACACAACCTCATTATTGCCTCTCGGACCTTTCCAGGCAAAATACCTCTGATTGCAATAGGAAGCATTTGTGTCATCATCACATGACAATCATGAGACTTCATGCCAGTTAACTTCAAATCTTTCATCGAGACCAATTTCTTGATGCTTATGAGTAACCGACGGAACTTTCACACCATGCAAGCATTTGCATAGGTCTGTTTCTCTTTCTTGGATAGAGTGTAGCAAGCTGGGGGAAGGTAAAGTCGGCCTTTCCTGTTGTCTTGAGGATGTAGCTCAGCTTTGATTTTCATATCTTCCAGGTCCCTTCGTGCCTTCAGTCCGTCCTTAGTTTTGCTAGGAATATTCAAAGAAAAGACCAACTGTTGTCGATACATTTTTCTCTACGTGCATGACGTCTATGAAGTGTCGAACTTCTAAGTCCTTCCAATAGGGCAAGTTCCAAAATATCGATCTCTTCTTCCACGTGGTCTTCTCAGTACGAGACCTCGATTTATTATTACTCTCTCCCTTTCTAAGTACAACATTAATATCCTTAACCATATCATAAACCACTTCCCCACGACGATGCCTTAGAGCTATACCATCCTCTTTTATCCCGTCAAATTGTTTCTTCAAATTGTGGTAGGGGTGATTCCTGCGAAGGAACCTACGGTGATGCATGTACACAATTTTCCTCGAGTTATTGAGCCACACACTAGCGGTTTCATCCATGCAATGGGGGCATGCTTTGGCCCCTTTTACAGTACGACCGGATAGGTTACCAAGGGGTGGAAATCATTAATGGTGCAAAACAACAATGCGCGTGAGGATGAAGTACTCGCTTGTACTCATCCCATACCATTGACACCTTCGCTCCACAAGATCACAAGATCTTCCACCAATGGTTGTAGGTATACATCAATATCATTGCCAGGTTGTCTCGGCCCTTGGATAAGCAGCGACATCATAATGTACTTTCGTTTCATACACAACCAAGGATGAAGGTTATAGATACAGAGAGTCACGGGCCAAGTGCTATGATGTCGGGACCCGAATATGCAAATCCGGACCCTCTGTGTATTCAGCACTAGTCTAGGATCACGCTAGTGCACACAGTCTCAACATAGATGAAATATCACAATCATACACAGCGGAATAATAAATAAAGACTTCATTTATTAATATAGATCTATTCAACGACCTTAAGGTCAAACTTACACTTATGAGGCCTTGGTGGCTTCAACTCAAAATAAATAAATAGCAGCGGAATGGAGAACGTCAACGAATCCCATCAATATGCCACGTGCAACCGAGAAGGTTCAACTCCTAGATATTCGCCTCCTCGTGGAACTTCCTCCTTCAAAGTTGTAGTCTTCTCCTCAACCGATGATTTTGTGTGTTGCAAGGTGAGTACATAAAGCACTCAACAAGTTGTGCATAGAATGAAATTCTATGTAACTATATGCAAGGCTTATTCCAAAGGAAAAGGCTATTATGGCTATTTTGCAATAAGCAGATTTATGAACAAATACAATAAATAGATTGTAAAGATCAGAAACAAATAACAAGAATAGATAGATTCAAGATTTCAAGTAAACCAAGTTTTCAAACCTAAATCAATTTCACTTTCCATGGCATCCCGCCATCAAAATAAGTTTTGTTTAACAAAAGTTTAACCTTGACTGTAATTCCGAGCATTGCTTAATACCATGAAAGCACGGCTATTCGAATAGATTCACACTCTGCAGAGGTTATGCACTTTACCCACACGACATGATCGTCCCTTGTTGCCAAGCTATTAGCATACTTCCTTTGGTGTGCTTGGCAGAGAAATCATGACAAAGCCTTTACAATGCTCGACTTAACCCGCACCACCCGCTAAGGTTTCAACACCGTGGACTGGTTACCACATCCAGGCCCCCTCTTGCGCCATGTGAATTACTCCATAACTCGGAACTCACACCGACCGATAGTACCAAAGTTAAGACATTGCAAATTAATCGCCTAGGCTGTCCCATACCGCATATGTGGTTGCATGATCGACTCAGTCAAAGGCTTGCAAGGTTAAGTCCTTAGAGTGATCAAGGCAAGACATCCTCATGCCGTCTGCCCATCGGGCCCACCTTGGCATACTCGCCCCTTGTCACTTGCCCCAATCTAAATGATTATCACCCAAGTTGATTACTAAGCACCACGTGCTATCAACAATTCAACATCGCTATGACATGACTCGCCACAACAACTCAATCTCATCGTGATCCCACATGACACACAAGTTCATAACGTTGTTCCATATTCCATTAATCAATATTAATTATCAATGATTCAAACATATGTGATGACGTGGCATGGCTAAGCAACTAATACGGTCTAACCATCCCATGTTGATTATCATTACTAACCAACTATAATGAACCAATCTAGGGTGACAATAGATTATGGCATACAATGACAAGGTAGGGTATAGATCAAATTGGTAGCTTAACTAGATCCCAATTTAGATTGAACAATTGTATACTTGAAATACTATGCAATAAAGTAAAACAATATAGCAATTTTATAAACATGGGTTCAACATGATCAAAGCACAACTTGCCTGGCCCTTGCGATTTTTTACTATTCTTTACTCTTTATCTTTGATTCTTGATCTTCGATCTTCAATCTTTATCTTCTTGATCTTCAGCTCCTTAGAACAACTTTCGGACGATGCGTCTAACGATTAAAGAAGAAGCAAATACAAACCAACTCAAAAGATAAATCAAATAAAATCCAAATTGAGAACAGATAGTATTAGATCACAAAGGTTTAGATGAATTTAGGAACTTGAATGGATTAGATCAGAGATTAGACAAAAGAGAACGAGCTTTTGAATACACCAAAAGGAAAAGACGATAATCGAGAAAGAAAGAATAATATTCCAAAGAATATTTCTTCCAAGTTATTATCTTGATTGATAGACAATGACATATGGGCTCTCGATCTATAAACCGGGTCCATAAAGGTACGTTGGTTCGCAATGAACTAAACTGATGCTCAATGCTGAATTTTGTTGACTACACAGATACACAGTCAAACAAAAGAAAGATAGACTAATAGATTAGATATAGCACAAGGATATGACATATGGCCAATGGTCTATCGACCAAGTCCATGAATGACTTCTAGGTCAATGGCAGATTAGATTTTCAAGAATAGGACATGGACAAGGGGGGTTGACATTCATTTGATTCGATCTGAGATCAGTCCTTTGTCGATCAAGAGGCTTGACGATGACAAGGCAGCGAGGAAATGAAGACAAGGCTAAACTCATAGGTGATGGGGTTAGATTACAATAAGGTGATAGATGGGATATGATGATATTGCACTAGGGCTTTTGCGAGCGTGCACACATGCAACGATAGCGAAGCGACGATAGGACACTCATGCAAAGATAAGATGTCGATTGTCGGTACAATGATATGGTAGCAAGGTTATGATATGGCTCAGGATTGATCTGCGAGTTATGAGGTTTATATGACATGATGCATCGTCAACGACAGATTGGACCCAAGGTTAAGTTAGGGTTTGAGAGGAATGAATCGCGGATAGATCCACTTGGCATAGGGATAGGATAGGTAGGGTTGGCTCTGCAATAAAAGATTACCAAGGGTGGCTAACCGAAACAAGATCCGATAATGAAAGGGGCTAGATCGAAGACGACGGGTAGATTCTAGAATATGGCATTGATGGCAACCGAAGATCAAATGAACTCTAAAGATGGACAAACCCGAGAATGATGGCCTCTTGGACATGACGATACGACCAAGGGAAACTAAGATGGTTGGCGGAAAAGACGGCACGCAAAGACTTACGAAAAGGCGGCGGCTAACAAATATTAAAATTTTTGGTTGATGGAACAGCAAAGGGGAAGTGAGCATCACATAGAACGCGGTGAGACGATCTCAACGGTATAAGCGGATTTGGCGGCAACCCAATGGACAGATCACAAACTACCGATGAACGGCTCCTAAAGCTAATAGATCAAACGGTCATAACTATTAAAATAATGGATGAAACCTAACCAAATTTTATGGACAGCAATCTGGGACCCTATGGCACAATATGACATGAAAGGATCGGAGTTTTACCTTCTGGATCAACAGGGAACACGCGAGGAAGTTTTCAGTCAGACGACGCAAATCGATGGGGAAGATTGAATTTTCGCAGCAATCCCAAGGACAAAACCTTGAGTTAGGGTGAGCACCAGGTAGAGGACATCAAGATGAGTCTACAGTAAAATTTCACGGTCAAATTCGCAAAAACGAAGGAGAACGGGCGACGGCAAGATTCGAGATTGGAACGGCCATAACTTTTGATTTGCTTGATGAAACTGCACCAAATTTGGTGGAGAGGTAGATTGGACCATATGGCACGAAATGACACAATCGGATTTCAGAAAAACTCACGAGAACAATGGGGAACGTGACGCCAAGTTTGGCCGACGAGGGTGGCGCACGGGAAAGACATGGCTGCGGTTTTTAGGGTTTGGGAGGAGCTCTGGGGATTAGGGGTACGTGGGAGGGGTCTTAGGACACTTATATAGGCTAGGGAGTCGTGCCATACAAGGAAACACGAAGAAAAACTGGATTTGGATTGAAAACGGATCGGATCGAACACCTGGCGCACAATGAACAGTAAACGATGACGTGGCGCATTGTGGTGCGTCGGATCTGGATCGGAGGGCTGCGGCTGGGCGATGACGTGGCCGAATCTGGAGCTGCCACGTCGATTTTGCCCAATTTTCGAATTAAAATAATTCCAAAAATTAAAATAATTCGTTTAGAGCAATAAAAATACAAGAAAATTCCAAAAAAATTCTAGAAAATATTTTAAGACATTTGAAGCTCAAATAAAATATTTTGAACCAAAATTTATTTAAAATTTTGAAGTATTGAATTAAATTTAACAAAAGTCTTAATTTAAATTAATTTCCAAATGAATAGCAAACGAACTCCGAAAAATCTTAAAAAAATACAAAAAAATCCTTGAAGCACAATGAACTCAAATAAAACTAAATTTATTTTAATTGAATTTTATATTAGTCAAATTAAATTGTTTTAGCATTAGAAAATTCCAGATTAAGCTTTATTAAAGAGAGAAAATCAGCGGGGATTTTTGGGAAGATGAACTAAACAAAAGATTTTGAAAACCCAAATTTTGGGATGTTACATATGAATACTACTCATGTTACCGAAAGGATTCATTCCATCCGTACTCAACCCAAACCTTATATTCCTCGGTTCATTCCCGAAGTCCTTCCTAAAGAGCCTATCGATGGTTCTCCATTGGGCAGAATCAGCAGGGTGTCTCAGCTTTCCATCTCTTTTACGCTGTTCTGAGTGCCATTGCATCAATTGGGCATGCTTTTTGTTTCCAAATAAATGCTTCAACCGAGGTATTACTGGTAAATACCACACCACTTTAGCGGGAGCTCCTTTCTTCACCACGGTGCCCTCGCTGTCATGGCCTTTACGCTTGTATCGTGATGATTTGCACACCGAACATATATGCATGTCTGTATACTCTTTGCGATAGAGTATACAATCGTTTGGACATGCATGTATTCTTTCTACTTCCAATCCCAATGGACATACAACCTTCTTAGCTAAATAAGTGGTTATCGGCAATACATTTCCATTTGGAAGGATGTCCGCTAAGAGATGTAATAGCACCGTGAAACTCTTATCGGACCAACCATTGCTTGCCTTCAATTTTAGAAGTGAAAGCACGGTGTGCAACTTTGTGTATTCCTCCTTGCAACCCGGGAACAAAGGTGTGTCTGAGTCGTCCAACAAACCCTTGAATTGATTAAACTCTCTCTGACTAGTGTAGTTCCCTTCTCCATCGCACAACATCTGAGCAAGATTATTATCGTCATCAATGTCCAACCTATCCTCATCAGATCCATAACCGATGTCAGCTGCCATAATGTCTTCTCCACATCCAATACGTTATCACCTTCATGTATGTTTTCCTCTTCACCGTGACTTGTCCAACGTGTATAGCCAAGTACAAAACCCCTTCGAATCAAGTGCAAGTGGATGTGCTCTTTGTCTGAAAACATTTTCTCATTCTTGCAATCAATGCATGGACAATGTATGTACTCCGCCTTCTTGTGCAACTTGTTCTCCTCGCCCTTAGAAAACAGATACCCCGTCGATGTAATCTCGGCTGTAACGGTTCGCATTGTACATCCATCTCCGGTCCATCTAAAATTAATTAACATATAAAAATTGATTAAAAAACTAATCTAATTACTTATCATCTAAAGGAGCTAGATAATAAATTCATCATCTAAAAATGATGAGCACCCACCTACCAAATTAACTAAAATTTCATGTATATTAATATCCAATAATCTTACATAAATAAATTTAATATATGCAAGATGTATATGTGTGTACACTAATGGAACCAAATTAATAGTAATTAAAAAACTAATCTGAATACTTATCCTCTAAGGCAGCTAGATAATAAATTCATCATCTAAAAATGATGAGCACCCACCTACCAAATTAACTAAAATTTCATTTATATTAATATCCAATAATCTTAGTTAAATAAATTTAATATATGTCCACACTAATGGAACCAAATTAATAGTAATTAAAAAACTATTCTAATTACTTATCATCTAAAGAAGCTAGATCATAAATTCATCATCTACCAAATTAACTTAAAATATAATTTATATTAAATATATGATTTATCATAATTCATCATCTATAAAAGAAACACAACATCATCTAATGAACCTAGATAGGAAATAAATTCATCAACTACAAAATGGTAGGTAAATAAAAATAAACAAAATCTAAACTTTTCATCTCATTTACATATAAACCTTAATTAAACTAGTTTTAAAAATTAAATTGCAACAATATTGTAACATCCCAAAATTTGGCCTATAATTTCACTTATGTGCATTTTAATGATTTTCAAATTATTGGATTTTCGGGATTTAATAGAATTTATTTTAATTAAGTATATTGAACCTTTGGTGAAAACTAATTATATATAGATAAAACTAATATGAAGTTTTGCCAAAAGTATTTTATTTTGGATTCAAAATGTCTCGAAGAATTTATGAGAATTTTCTTGGATTTTTCCTGATATTTTAATTACCTTAAATGAATTAATCTAATTTCGGGAATTATTTTAAATCAAAAAGCTTTTGAAAATGGGTGAATAACGATCGGGCCAAGCCCAAGATCGTGTGCTTGTAATGGTTGGCGTGTGCGGCCCATTCAGCCCGTTTCCTCGCCACCCCGCGTTTGGCCGTTGGATTTCCATCGGACAATCTGCATCTCACCGAAACCCTAGCGCCTTCGGCCGTTGGATCAAGATCGGGCGGAGAGGATTCCTCGCGTTGTTTTTGGAAGGCCAAGATCGCGCCCGTCGGTTTTGGAAAGAACGGATCGGATCGTATCGCCGGATCTAATCGTGGCCGTTGATCGCAATCGGACGGCTCGGTTGTCATCTCCGATTCGGTTTCGAATCCCGCCGCTGCCGCCGCCGCGCGTGATTTAGGGTTTCCTTCCCGCGCGCATGCCGAGGCTATAAAAGCCGCCGCCCGCACCCCGAGGATTGCCATCCCAGAGTGCATCCGCCAGTGCTAGCCTTCGTTGTTGAGTCACCGCTGTAGCCTCGCAGGAGCTCGCCGGAGTTTGCTCTTCGCCGCTGCGGTTTTCTTCGGGTTCCGCTGTCGTCAAGCCGCCGTCCGTCGCAAGAGTTCCAGATCCGAGTTCTCACGCGTCGTGCGCGCCGAGTCCGCCGCTTCTTCGCCGGAGTCGCGCCAAGCGCCGCTCGGGTGGTCGTCTTCCTTCGCCCGGTGCAAGCCCGCCGTGTCTCGGAAGCCGCATGTACCGTTCGATCTTCGCCGAACCGCCCGGATCGCGCGCGTCATCCTCATCGCAGATGAACCTCTCCGTAAGATGGACCGTTAGATCTAAGATGATCGGTCGAGGATAGTGCCACGTTGGAGTAGATCGATAGTCGTCGGATCGTCACCGGATGCGCGCGTGTCGAAAGCATCAAGACGGGCGGCGCCGCAGCCGGCCGGGGACGCCGCGGCGTGCGCGCGGGCGCGAGACGAGCGTGGGCGCGCCCACGGTGAACCAAAGGCGGTTCCGTGGACCGGTCCATGCGCCGAAGTGACGTGGCAGCTACCGATTGGTCCGGGCAGGGCTGACGTCAAGATTGCGCAATAAAAATCTTTTCAAGATGGGAAAATAATTCGGAAAATCGGAATTCTATTTTTCGTATTTTGATGATTTATTCAAACTTCAAAAGGCTATATCTTTTGCATTTTAACTCGGATTTGAGTGATTCAAATTTCTAAAAATCTTTAAAATCAAGATCTATTTATTAGTGAATTTTATTTTATTTTTGGTGTTTGGTTGCTCTCTATTTTGGTGTTTATTTGCTATTTTGGCATCGTTTCGCGTAGACGTTGAACTGCTCGGTGATCCGGAGGAAGATTCATCGCTTCAAGACCTCCAAGGCAAGTTGTGCTTTGATCATGTTGCACCCAATTTCACCAAATTGCTATTTTTTCTTTTAAATTATGCATGATATTTTATGTGTATAAATGATTTCAATTAATTTGGGAATTAGATGATATGCCTAATTGAATTAAATCACACCTTGTCAATTTTATGCCATGATCTAATTGTCATCCTAGGATGTGGAATTATAGTTGGTTAATATTAATAATCAACATGGGACTAGTTAGACCGTCGTAGATTACTTAGCCATGCCACGTCATCATATGTGTCCGAATGTTGTCACTTAATCTTGACTAATGGAATATGGAACAATGTTTAAGAATTTGTGTGTCATGTGTTGTCACACAGTGCTATCAATTTGTCGTGGCGAGGAGGTCACACAACTAGATTGAAATGTGGGGGCACGTGGTGCTCGGTAATCAAGCCCTGGGTGGTAATGATTTAGATTGGGGCAAGTGGCAAGGGCGGTGTGCCAAGGTGGGCCAGATTGGCGGGGTATGTGGAAGTCTTGCCTTAATCACTTTAAGAACTTAACCTTGCAAGCCTTTGACCCGAGTCTCTCTTGCAACCACATGTCCGAATGGGACACCTAGTGAATAATTTGTGAAGCCTAGATTTTGGTAATCGTCGTGGTGACAAAGTGAGTCCGGGTTTACGATTTAACTCACATGGCGCAAGAGGGGGCCCGGTTGTGGTGGTTTAACCCTTGATGTTGAAACCTTAGCGAACCAAGACTGGGTCTAGGTGTAGCATTGTAAAGGCTTTGTTATGATCACTCGCCTTGGTGGTGTTTGGTTGTATCGTGTGGGTAAAGTGCATAACCTCTGCAGAGTGTACAATCTATTCGAATAGCCGTGCTCACGGTATTGGGCAATGCTCGGGAATTACAGTTAAGGGTTAGACTTTTGTTAAACAAAAACTTGTTGGGATGGCAGGGTGCCATGGGAGGTGGAAATTGATTTAGGATTGGAAATTTGGTTTACTTCATAAATGCTGAATCTATTAATTACTGTTATTGTTTTACTGCTTTTCAATCTATTTACTGTATTCTTGTTAAATGCCGCTCTACTGCAAAATAGCCATATTAGCCATTCCTTTGGATTAAGCCAAGCATATAGAATATTAGACTTGCATTGCTGTGCACAACTTGTTGAGTGCTTTATGTACTCACCCCAACAACAACTTCAGAAGAGGAAGAATCTACGCCCTTCGTGGAGGAGGATTATATGGATGCGAATGCTTAGGGTCCGAGCCTCATCAGTTGTGTGCAGTGAACTGGGGAGCTGCTACGCTTATTTATTTTTCCGCTGCTGCTTATTTGCTATTTCTTTTATAAGCCCTGTGTGGCAATAATCATGTAAGACAACAGTTACTATTAATTATTAAAGTTATGCTATATTTCGCTGTGTATGACTATGATAGCATCTATGTTGAGCCTGTGTGCACTAGCGTGATCCTGGACTAGTGCGGTATACACAGAGGGTCCGGATTTGCAAATTCGGGTCCCGACAGAGGTGGTATCAGAGCCATACTGACTATAGGTCTTGGCCCTAGGTAGTTGGTATCTCTTAGGAGTGTCCAAAATTATTTTCTAAATAAAAAGGTAAAATTGACTAATAAGAAACTCTTGGCTTATCTCATCCCTCTACTCTCATCCTTGCTAAATTACCTTCTTTTCGTTGCCGTTTCATGTGGAGATCTTATTCAAAATTTTGTTTTGAATAGATGCCAATCTTCCAGTCCTTCGAGTCAAGATAGGGTGGCTATACCATGGAGCTGTGGAGAGTTCTTCAAGTGATTGGAGGCTTCGATCGTCCGCTCTACCGAGGAAGCAACTGAACGCCAGCGGTGTGCATCGGGGTTCTTCTCGCAAGTGACCATCTTCGCCGAGAGTGCGACGAGACCACTGCATCGATCCACATCACCACCCGGAGGTTCACGACGAGGCGGAATTGTGAGGCTACCGGACTTGCTCACGACGGATCCGCCATGACTACGCCTACGAGCTTCGCGACACCGTGTTTCGGCTTCACCCGACAGTGCGAGCGTGCCAGCGTCGACGGATCGTGGAGGGGGAGTGTGCTATCGCGGTACACCTTGCCGAGTTCGCCACGCCCGGAGGAGCACCGAGGGACACCGCCAGAGCCGGAGAGGTGTATGAGACACCGAGGTGTCCGAGCGAGAGCTTGAAGACCCGTGACGCAGCAGCCGTGGTCATGAGCAAGTGGAGGAGGCCTCGCAGTAGTCGAGGAGTTGGCGGACAGTCGCCCAGAGCCGATGGAGTCGCCAAGAAGAAGAAGAAGAGGAAGACCCAGAGGAGCGTGGATCGGGAGCCGAGGAGCCGCAGAGGGTCACCGGGATGGGTTTGCACCCATGCCACCACCCTCCGGTGTATGCGCGGATCGCCCCACCGGGTGGTGGATGAGTGAGAGTTGGTCTTAGAGTTGTGTTGAGACTCGAGTGTTGAGTCGCGTCTTTAAGATAGTCTTTACCTTTAGTAGACGTTAAGGTTGCATGTTTAGTTTGGTTCTTAATTGTTTGTCGAGTGTGCGTGATATGCGTTGCAAAGCCCTTAGGCATTGTAAGCACCATACTAAGTATCAATAAAGATTATTTAAGTTGGGTTTAACCTGTTTCCGCCTTAGAAATTCTTGCATCTTATCTATGCTACATCTATCTTTTCTAACCCAAGAAGCAATCAAGCGGATGGTGAACACTCGCAGCAACAATGGAGCTTCAGAAGTGGTCTACGCCAGCAACAATCCCAATGAAGGAGCACCATCGCAGCAAGCACCGCCAAGGATATGCGAACTTGGGAGCTTTTCTCACTGCACAAACTCGCTTGATGCGGACTATGATGCAAAGAAATGACCAATATGGCTGTAGTCAACAACCCCACTTCTCAGAACAACAATGGCGGGCCTCGTCCTTACTCCAAGTTGTCGGACTTCATGAGGACCCGATCGCCCACATTCTCAGGAAATGTCAATCCCTTGGAAGCGGATGATTGGCTGAGAACCATTGAGAGGAAATTGTATATCACTCAATGTGAAGGCCATGAGAAGGTTCTTTACGCATCCCATCAGCTAGAGGGAACAGCTGCAGAATGGTGGGAGAACTATTGTGCTGCTCATGAAGCACCCATGGAAATCACATTGGAAGAGTTTGCAACAGCCTTCCGCCAGTACCATGTACCGGAAGGGATGATGGACCTGAAAAAGGAAGAGTTCAGGGCGCTTAAGCAAGGAGGCCAACCGGTGGCCGATTACTTGAACAAATTCACCCACTTAGCTCACTATGCTTCTGAGGACGTAGCGACGGACAAGGCCAGGCAGTCCCGCTTCATGAAAGGACTAAACTCGTGGTGCAAGTGGGGTGACACCCACATTTTTCCAGATTTCCAAGAATTGGTAAACAAGGCTTTGATTCTGGAGGATAAGCGCAAGGAGCTTGGGGAAAATCGCAAGCGCTTGATGACTAACCCAGGTAGACACCCTAACCACCTGCGAATGAGGATGACACCGCAACAGTTTGCTAGGTTCCAACCGCAAGCTGTTAACAAACTAGCAACACCTGCGCCGCGACCACCAGGACAAAGTTATCAGACGCCGGCCCAAGGTAACAATGCTCAAGGAGGAATGCAGCAGTCAGCCGCCAGAAAGTGCTACAGTTGCAATGAGCTGGGGCATTATGCTAATAGATGTCCCCAGAAAGGAGGTATCACGCCAGTGCGTTTCAACCTTGGAATGACACCTACTAAGGTACCGATGACGGGAGCGAATCGAGGAGCTGGACAGGCAGGAGCGACGCCTCAAGCTACTATTCGAGGCAGAGTCAACCACATCACCGCCGATGGAGCCCAGGAAGCATCAGACGTCGTACTGGGTAAGTTTTTGGTAAACTCAGTACCTGCAACAGTATTATTTAATTCAGGAGCTTCGCACTCCTTTGTCTCTCGAGCTTTTGCATCTAAAAATGGTTTGACCATGAAAAATCTTAAGTGTGTGATGCTAGTCCAAGCCCAGGATCTGAGTTAAGATCTAACCTTGGGTGTTTGGGGGTGAAGCTAATAATTAATGGGGTAGAGTTCCTAGCGAACTTGATTATTCTAGATGCCCAAGCTTTAGATGTCATTCAGGAATGGTGGTTAACCAAGCATAAGACAGTTTTGGATTGTGGTGAAGGGTTGTATCCATTGAGAGACCTAGAGGAGAGAAAGTGAAATTTCAAGCGACAGCAATTCGTGGTGGTCAATTAATGGTTAATAGCGTGAAAGCCGTCGTCATAGAGGAAGTGCCGATGAGTCGGGAATATCCAGATGTATTTCGGAGGATCACGGAATGCCGCTGACCGTGACATCGAGTTTGTCATTGAGTTAGTACCGGGAACAGCACCGATAGCAAAAAGACCTTATCGGATGCCTACCGATGAGTTGGTGGAGATGAAGAAACAGATCGACGAGTTATTAGAGAAAGGTTTTATAAGACCAAGTTCGTCGCCATGGGGAGCGCCAGTTTTGTTTGTCAGGAAAAAGGATGGAAGCCTTAGAATGTGTATTTATTACCGTGCACTTAATGAAGTGACGGTTAAGAATAAGTATCCATTGCCAAGGATTGATGATCTATTCGACCAGTTGAGAGGAGCGGAGTTTTCTCCAAGATAGACCTTCGCTCAGGATATCATCAGCTAAAGATTCGAACGAAAGATGTTCCGAAGACCGCATTCTCTTCAAGATATGGACATTATGAATTCACGGTCATGTCTTTTGGATTGACCAATGCGCCGGCATATTTCATGAACTTGATGAATAAGATTTTCATGGAATACTTGGACAAGTTTGTTGTTGTGTTCATAGATGATATTTTGGTGTATTCAAAGACCGAAGCAGAGCATGCAAATCATCTGAGGCTAGTGTTGGAAAAGCTGCGTGAGCAACAGCTGTATGCTAAATTCAGTAAGTGCGATTTTTGGAAGGAAAAGGTGGAATTTCTCGGTCATGTTATGACTGCAGAAGGAGTTGCCGTCGACCCAAGCAAAGTGGAGGCAGTGTTGCATTGGGAACAACCAAAGTCTGTCACTCAAGTCCGAAGTTTTCTGGGAATGGTAGGATATTATCGCCGGTTCATAGAAGGATTTTCGACAATTGCGAGACCTCTTACGCAATTGTTGAAAAAGGAAAAGAAATTTTCATGGATGCCAGATTGTGATAAGGGTTTTGAGGAATTAAAGAAGCGTTTGACAACAGCCCCAGTGTTGGTTTTGCCTAATGTTCGTAACGACCGATATATCTTGTGATGCGTCGAGACGTGGTCTTGGATGCGTATTGATGCAAGAGGTAAAGTGGTCGATATGCGTCAAGGCGCTTAAGACCGCATGAAGGAAATTATCCCACGATGACTTGGAATTGGTGCCGTGGTGCATGCCTTGAAATTGTGGCGTCATTATCTCATTGGAAATAGATGTGAGATATATACGGACCACAAGAGTTTGAAATATATTTTCACTCAATCAGATCTCAATATGAGGCAAAGGAGATGGTTGGAATTAATCAAGGATTATAACATGGGAATTCATTACCATCCGGGAAAAGCAAATGTGGTAGCCGATGCCTTAAGTCGCAATGACTATGTGGCGAATATGATGGTGCAGAAGGACAATCGAATCGTGCAGAGAATTGCAAAATTTAAAACTGGAAGTAGTTTCAGAAGGATTCCTAGCTGCTTTGGAAGTGAAGCCAACGCTCGAAGATCAAATTCGAGAAGGACAAAAAGATGATGAGAAAGTCAACCGAATCAAGGCTAAAAAGGATGAAGGATTAGCAAAGGACTTTACCGTGGATGACCAAGGTACCATGTGGTTCAAGGGTCGCATTTGTGGATGACCAAGGTACCATGTTGTTCAAGGGTCGCTTTAGCCTACACCACTTCATGGGACAAATGCTTACCGTATGCAGAGTTCAGCTATAACAACAGTTACCAGGCTAGTTTGCAGATGTCGCCATTTGAGGCTTTATATGGTCGTGCCTGTCGTATCCCACTGAATTGGAATTAGACAGGAGAGCGTATGATATTTGGCCCTGATATTCTCAAGGAAGCTGAAGAGCAAGTTGCTATGATAAGAGAGAGGATGAAAATCACGTAGTCAAGGCAAAAGAGTTACGCTGATAATCGACGTCGTGATCTGAGTTTCGAGCCCGACGATTTCGTATATCTTAGAGTTACCCCTCTGAAAGGAGTTAAGAGGTTTCACGCTAAAGGAAAGCTTGCCCCAAGATACGTTGGACCGTTCAAAATTTTGAGCCGTCGAGGGGAGGTTGCTTATCAGTTGGAATTGCCGCAGTTGCTGGCAGGCGTGCATGATGTGTTCCATGTGTCACAACTCAAGAAGTGTCTTCGGGTGCCAGCAGAGCAGACGCCTATGGAAGAGATTGAGTTGCAGAAGGATTTGACCTACAAGGAACAGCCAATGAAAATTTTGGATGTCATGGACCGCAGAACCAGGAACAAGTCAGTTCGTTTTTGCAGAGTTCAGTGGAGCAACCATTCTGAGAATGAGGCAACTGGGAGCGTGAAGAGGATCGAAGTCGAATTCCCAAACCTATTCCTAGTCACCTTGAATCTCGGGTTGAGATTCATTAAAGGAAGGTTTGTAACATCCCAAAATTTGGCCTATAGTTTCACTTATGTGCATTTTAATGATTTTCTGAAATTATTGGATTTTCTGGGATTTAATAGAATTT
This sequence comes from Otatea glauca, assembly GCA_036346275.1. Lineage (NCBI taxonomy): Eukaryota > Viridiplantae > Streptophyta > Magnoliopsida > Poales > Poaceae > Otatea > Otatea glauca. Next base: position 18,144 of record JAYEVK010000064.1, read on the forward strand.
ATTTTAATTAAGTATATTGAACCTTTGGTGAAAACTAATTATATATAGATAAAACTAATATGAAGTTTTGCCAAAAATATTTTATTTGGATTCAAAATGTCTCGAAGTATTTATGAGAATTTTCTTGGATTTTTCCTGATTTTTAATTACCTTAAATGAATTAATCTAATTTCGGGAATTATTTTAAATCAAAAAGCTTTTGAAAATTGGGTGAACGATCGCCCAAGATCTTGTGTGAACGTGGCCCGTGCGCGGCGGCCCGCTCGGCCGTGTCGAATCGCCGCGTTATCCTCATCGCCAGATGAACCTCTCGGTAAGATGGACCGTTAGATTTAAGATGAGCGGTCGAGGATAGTGCCACGTTGGAGTAGATAAATAGTCGTCGGATCATAACCGGATGCGCGCCGCATGTCGAGCATCGGCACGGGCGGCGTCGCAGCGATCCGGTCATGGCGGGCGCGGGGCGCGGGCGCCGTGGGCCGCGTCCACGATGAACCAAAGGCGATTCCGTAGACCGGGTCCATGCGCCGAGCTGACGTGGCAGCGCGTTATTGGTCTGGGCCAAGGTTGACGTCAACATTGCGCAATAAAAATCTTTTTCAGTAGAAAAATAATTCTGGAAAATCGGAAATTCTATTTTCTGTATTTTCAGTATTTATTCAAACTTTAAAAGGCTATATCTTTTGCATTTTAACTCGGATTTGAGTGATTCAAATTTCTAAAAAATTTTAAAATCAAGATCTATTTATTGGTTAATTTTATTTTATTTTTCGAGTTTGGTTGCTCTCTATTTTGGTGTTTATTGGCTATTTTGGCATCGTTTCGCGTAGACGTTGAACTGCTCGAGGATCCGGAGGAAGATTCATCGCTTCAAGACCCAAGCTCAGAGCAAGACTAGCACCTACTCCAAGGCAAGTTGTGCTTTGATCATGTTGCACCCAATTTCACCAAATTGCTATTTTGTCTTTTAAATTATGCATGATATTTTATGTGTATAAATGATTTCAATTAATTTGGGAATTAGATGATATGCCTAATTGAATTAAATCACACCTTGTCAATTTTATGCCATGATCTAATTGTCACCCTAGGATGTGAAATTATAGTTGGTTAATATTAATAATCAACATGGGACTAGTTAGACCGTCGTAGATTACTTAGCCATGCCACATCATCACATGTGTCCGAATGTTGCCACTTAATCTTGACTAATGGAATATGGAACAATGTTTAAGAATTTGTATGTCATGTGTTGTCACACGATTATATCAATTTGTCGTGGCGAGGAGGTCACACAACTAGATTGAAATGTGGGGGCACGTGGTGCTTGGTAATCAAGCTGGGGTGGTAATGATTTAGATTGGGGCAAGTGGCAAGGCGGTGTGCCAAGGTGGGCCAGATTGGCAGGGTATGTGGAAGTCTTGCCTTAATCACTTTAAGGACTTAACCTTGCAAGCCTTTGACTGAGTCTCTCTTGCAACCACATGTCGGAATGGGACAGCCTAGTGAATAATTTGTGAAGCCTAGATTTTGGTCCTGTCGTGGTGAACAGTGAGTCCTGGGTTTACGGTTTAACTCACAAGGCGCAAGAGGGGGGCCCTGTTGTGGTGGTTTAACCCTTCAGTGTTGAAACATTGGCGAACAGTACTGGGTCTAGGTGTAGCATTGTAAAGGCTTTGTTATGATCACTCACCTTAGTGGTGTTTGGTTGTATCGTGTGGGTAAAGTGCATAACCTCTGCAGAGTGTACAATCTATTCGAATAGCCGTGCTCACGGTATTGGGCAATGCTCGGGAATTACAGTTAAGGGTTAGACTTTTGTTAAACAAAAACTTGTTGGGATGGCAGGGTGCCATGGGAGGTGGAAATTGATTTAGGATTGGAAATTTGGTTTACTTCATAAATGCTGAATCTATTAATTACTGTTATTGTTTTACTGCTTTTCAATCTATTTACTGTATTCTTGTTAAATGCCGCTCTACCGCAAAATAGTCATATTAGCCATTCCTTTGGATTAAGCCAAGCATATGGAATATTAGACTTGCATTGCTTTGCACAACTCGTTGAGTGCTTTATGTACTCACCCCAACAACAACAACTTCGAAGAGGAAGAATCTACGCCTTCGTGGAGGAGGATTATATGGATGCGAATGCTTAGGGTCCGAGCCTCATCGGTTACTGCGGTGAATCGGGAGCTGCTACGCTTATTTATTTTTCATTGCTTTGCTTATTTGCTATTTCTTTTATATGCCCTGTGTGGCAATAATCATGTAAGACAACAGATTACTATTATTATTAAAGTTATTGCTATTTTCGCTGTGTATGACTATGATAGCATCTATGTTGAGCCTGTGTGCACTAGCGTGATCCTGGACTAGTGCGGTATACACAGAGGGTCCGGATTTGCAGATTCGGGTCCCGACAAATATTAACACAAATCAAGAGAGGAGAAAAAATAACTCACCAAGGAACAACTAGAGGAAGTACAAGCACAAGTATTGGAGAAAACAAAATCGGAAATTTAGAGGTTTTGGTTAGCTCTCGGGAGGAAGAAGACTAGTGCTGCTACTGACCACCTATTTATAGGCAATATTATTAGTGACGGTTGTTAACTAGAACCGCCACTGATAACATTATCAGTGGCGGTTCTATCCAAAAACCGCCACTGATAATGAATTATCAGTGGCGGTTCGAGGATAGAACCACCACGGATAATACAATAGTTTCAGTGGCGGTTGGAGGATAGAACCGTCACTGATAACCTATTTATCAGTGACGGTTCTATCCTCCAACCACCACTAATGATGTATTTGTTATCAGTGGCGGTTCAAGGATAGAACCGCCACTGATATTCTTTCCGTCATTTTCAGTATAGAACCGCCACTGATAATTATATTTGTGGTGGTTCGAAAAAAACCGCTACAAATAGACCGTCACCTATTGCAGGTTTTGGCGTAGTGGGTAGTGCCGCCCTTGGCCTTACAATACCTTAAATTGCTTCAAATTCAAAATATAATTCAAAACAAACTCAAACTTGAACACCACATACTCAAACGTTCTCAATAACTCATCAGATAAAACTCCACATAATCTTTCACCTCTACATTACCTAAAACCTATATATAATAGACTTACTAACAGCGGACATATACCAATATATTTATCCTTACATCAACGTGACAATTTAAAAGTAGTGAATGATAAGTACTATGGCGATGTTATGATCAGATTCCTCTGATCTTAATCTGCGCCCCATGCATCGGACGCAACATTCCTACGGTATGCGGCGCATGAGTATAAGACGGTGCGAGGTCGAACTCAAATCGCTGAAGGATCATACACAGCGCCATCTTGGCCTCAAGCAGCGCGAAGTTCTGACCAATGCAGATCCGCGGCCCCCAGCCGAACGGAAGGAATGCACCTGGATCCTTGGATGCCTTGGAGATCCCCTCGGCAAACCTCTCTGGCCTGAACTCCTGCACGTCGCTTCCCCAGATGTTCGGGTCGTGGTGGATGAACAGCACGGGCAGCACCATGATCACGCCGGCGGGGTACGTGATGCCTCCGATCTCCATCTGCTTGTAGGTTTGCCGGTTGAGCGCAACGGCCGGTGGGTATAGCCGGAGAACTTCGTAAAGAATCATGGTCACCTGCACCACAGGTCGGCAAGATTTTATACCTCCCGTTGTATAGTCGTTGTTGTCATGAAATCAAGTAAGTAATATGTACTCACGGTTTTGAGGCGACTCAGGCCTTCATATTCAGGTTTGTTTTTCCCAAATAGGCCTAGGACCTCCTCCCTTGCACTGTCCTGCCACTCGGGGTGCATGCTTAGTACGACCATTGTCCATGTGAGCAGTACTGATGTCGTCTCCATTCCTGCAAAATAGAACAGCTTGCACTCGTCTATGATCTCTTCAGTCGTCATTCCTAGGCTAGATTGGCCATTCTCATCTGTGTGTCTCATGTTCGACTCTAGCAACAACCCAAGTAGGTCGTCTTTTGTGCACCCGCCTTCTTTCATAGCTTGCATTCTTTTCCCAATTAGACCTCGTAGAATCGATTCGATCTCGTTATTAATTTGATGCATCCTCCTGTTGTTTTTGGTAGGCAAGGACCTGAAAAGTGAAAATGGCATACCCTTTTTCATTTCTAGTACTACAAACGAACTAAGAGTAATAGAAGGTATTTTTTTAAGGGAATCGCTAAACGGCACTCGAGTGTTTTCTTTTTTTGCTTGTGAGCACTCAATTTTTCTTGTCTATTAGATATTATTTTTTTATGATCTCTCAAATTTTTTTGCCTACTAGATATTTCTTTGTGATCAACATTGTACTTTATTGTGTTGTCTTTGTCAATATTTGACTTTGTGATCCACATTTTTGTTTGTTTTGTTTCTCTTTTTTTTACAAATTGTCTTATTATTTTTTACATAATTTAATTTGTGTAAAACTAATATATAATTGATGTAAAAAAGGTGTGCTGAAAAGAATACCATTCTTTTTTTTTTCAAATTGTCACATTATTTTTACATAATTTAATTTGTGTAAAACTAATTGATGTAAAAATGTCATATAGAAAAATAATGTTCCTCGTCCAATACTTAAAAAATTTAGTACTCTCTGATAAAATTGTACTCAAATGGGAGGGGAAGAGGCAAATTGATTTTATACATTGGATCTAGATCTCAAAGCTCAAAATTTGAATGCTATTTAGCAAGAAAACACTCAGATTCTTCCTAGGGACTTCTTTTTCTAATCACGAAATAACCGATCGACTTTACAATATTGGTCCTCAATGTTAAATTTGCAGTTCTAATAAAGATTTTCTGGTACTAAGTACTCAATGTTAAATTAGTAGTGCCCCTTTTACTCACATGTAACCAGGAATGACAATCTTATGTATGTTTGCCATGATGCGCCCAATTTGCTCGGACTGAAGCTGGAAAATCCTTCTTCCTTCAATGTAGCTGCTGCCGAATGCGGTGCGAGAAATGACATCTCCGGTGAGGCTCTGGAGCTCCGGCCAGACATCCACCTCGCACGTACCATCAGAGCCAAGGGACAGCGTCCATTTGCCGACAAGGTCCTCGCAGCACGCAGAAAACGCCGGCAGCATGACCTGCAAAGTAATTCATTCCAAGGATCAATTATTGTACAGTCGAACACACAGTAAATAGTTCACAAGAGTATAAGAAAATATGAAACATCTTTTGTGTACCTTGAGCTTCTGGAGATGGAATGCAGGGTTAAGGATTCTCCTGTGCTTGACCCACTTCTCGCCCTCGTGGTTGGCGAGGCCGCCGGCCAGCAGCTTGGTTAGCTTCTGGAACTTGGGCTTCTCGAAGTGCCCGAACTTATTGGACAGCACGTCCTTAGCATGGTCGGGGTCGGTGATGATCACCTGGGGGATCGGGCCGAACCAAGTGGTGCACGCCTTACCGTGCTCCCGGACGGTGTTGTAGAGGAAAGGCATGACACGGGGGCCGATGTCGTGGCAGCGCAGCGGCATCGGCCTCGACCAGGCCTCCTTGTTCATACGGATCTCGTCCTTCAGGTCGCCGGAAAGGAAGCGGTAGGACGTGCCGCGGAGGCCCTGCGCGCGCAGCTCCCGCTCAAGCCGCCGCGGCCGCCACCACAGCCGGTCCAAGTCCAGCAGCCGGGCGACCTGCCACAGAAGCACGAAGCCCAGTAGACCGCAGGCCAGGAAGCCCCATGGCACTGAGGATGGACTTATCAACGCTCCTGGAATCATTGCTTTCGAGAGAAGTGGGAGAAGAAGATAGTGCGAGTGAACTCTTACTCGATGGGTACGAAGATAAGTATCTGGCGTCTGGATATATAAGTGCAGCTGGGAGACAGTTAGTCTACCGTGCCATTTTTCTAGAAGCCTTGGATTTTTTTTGGCTCCTTGAATTTTTTTTTTTGAGTTTGATCCCTGAACGAAATTGAAAATCTGTTCCCTTTTCGATTGCGATAAGCACCTACCACTGTCATATATTACGACAGATGATATGTGTCGTCTTTTGATACTTTCACAATTAAGAAGAGAACTAGATTTATAATTTGATTCGGACAGATATCATACATGCAAAAGAATTAGGCAAGGTAAAAAAAAAAAGCTAAAAACTCAATTTTCTAAGCTTCTTTTCTCTGGAGTACAATTAAGGCTGTGTGTGGGGCCTTTGGGCATTTCGGTCAACCATGGAACGGTCCATGCTTTGCTTGTAAGGAACTTGGTGGAGAAGAAACGCCGACGGGGATCGTGACGCGCGCGGGATGCCACTCACCATGCGGTGGGCTGTGGCTGTTTCGTTGCAGCTTCGTGGTGTTTGTCTGAGCTTTAGAAGAAACTGCTTGGCCTACTTCGGGAGACGGAATCGTTCAATCGAGCAGAGCTAGTCCGCTGTATAAACAACATCAAACGTCGATATACCGTGTGACTACTGACCAGTGCGATCGCCTCTGATTCAGTTGGATATTGTTTTTTTAAGATAATGTGGTGGTCCATCTATGTTTGTGATAAATAATTAACATATAAGTTTGTTTTGTCATGAACAATTTGGTTTAAGTGATCGTAGCCTTGTCCAGAGTGATCATAATTTTATCGAGAGTGGTCATGATTTTATCCTGAGTAGTCATGATGTTGTCGTGAGTGGACGTAACTTCACCACTAAATAGTCATGATGCTACTAGAGATGTCATGTCGTACCCTTTGTGACCTCTAGGGTTGTCGTTTCCTAAGTGGTCGTGGCCTTTATGACCTCTAGGGTAGTCGTTTCTAAAGTTGTCGTGGCTTTTGTGACATCTAGAATGATCGTGGGTTTTGTGATCTCTAAAGTGATCGTTTTCTAGAGTGATCGTGGTATTTGTGACCTCTAGAGTAGTCATGACCTCTGATGGAGTGGCCTAGATCGTTGTGGGAGTGGTCTAGACCTCTAAGTACCACTGTAAAGTGATCATGACCTCCGATGGGGTGGTATAGATCACTGTGGGAGTGATTTAGACCTTAAGGATCACTTGGGAAATGATCGTGACCTCCGATGGAGTGGTCTAGACCACTGTGAGAGTGATCTTTACCTCTAAAGATCATTTGGGAAGTGGTCGTGATCTCTATAAAAGTAGTCTGGAATGATCTTGACCACTAAGAAAGCGGCCTTTAACATCCCAAAAATGCAATGAAATGAAAATAAATATTTTGAATTTGAATATGATTATCTATGAGTTTTCTTAATATTATTGGTTTTTATTTGGATTTTCTTGAAATTGTGCTTTGAGTGAAAAATCATAAAAAAGGAATTATTGAATAAGAAAAGGAAAAAGGTAAAATGGTAAAAGTAAAAAGTTAGGAAATTACCATGGAAACCCTAGGCGTGCAGGTGGATGAGTCCAGCTACCAAATAAGATTTTTATGCAGGAATATGAATAAATGAATTGAGTGTGACATGTTTGACTAAAAACAGTAGAAGTCAGAATTTTTAGAAACTATTAGAAAATTATATGAAGCTATAAAAATTACCATAACACCCTAAGTTCATAAGATACTACTGGTAAAAATTTTAGAAATTTATCATGTCAGGTAGGCCTTTTTAAAATTCAAAAACAGAGGCTTGGAAAATCTAAAAATCATCATGTCAGAATTATTATAAAATAAATACATAATATTTTTAACTTGAAATTTTTATGGGAGAATCCTTAACAAAAATATAACTCGTAAAAAAATTCTCAAAAATAAATAATATCATTATCATACTTAAATAAAATAAAATCCAAAAAGGAATTTCTGGATAATGCCTAATGTCAGAATTTTTATAATTTCTCAGTAGGATATTTTGACTCCATATTTTTACTAAAAGATAAATATTTTGAACATACCTCATTAAAAAAGTTTCAGAAAACTTGACAACGATTTGATGGCCAAATTAATGCCAAGACTATGCTGTCCAGAAGAGTTCTTCCTCCTCTCTTCCCTTCCCAATGATAGGTGGGCCCAATTGTCTGTTCTGACCCCATTCGCCAGATGAACCAAGCCAGTCTCTACTTTATCTCTCTGCCAGTGGCCCCTGGACCCATGTGCCAGTCACCCATTTCCTCCTCTCTTCTTCCTCCGGTCATTCCCTCTCTGTGCCAAATCACTGCTGTGGCAAGCCAACTCGATGCCCAGCTCACTGATGCCAGTAATGGTGATGAGACAACCGTCATTTGCTGCTTCCTTATCTCTGCCCAAGCTACGCCCTGCTCTCTTATCCTGGCCAAAGCTTCGTGCACATGAGCGTATCAGGCCGCAAACTCTCCTCCCGTTCAAACCCTGCTCATCTTCGCATGGTCCTCTATTTAAGCCACCAGAGCGTTCTCTAGCTTCCCACGCCACTCCTCCTCCTCTCCAACTTAATTGCCCTTGGACGAGAGCTCCTCCTCATTCCTGCCGACCAAAAACTCTGACAAAACCAAGTCGTCATTACCAGCAAGCTTCAAGGAATCATCGGCCAAACTACAAATCTGTGAGTCAAATTGTAATTGGTGTCATCTGAAGCTACCTCAAGGTTCCCTGACTGCATTTCCTCTTTCAATTGAAGCTTCCAAGGCTCAAAGCACCACCCTGCACTGTTCATGTCCCCCACCTCAGGTCTCATGATGGTAGGCCATTCCGGCCCTCCTCGACCAAGGTAACCACTAAAACGGATTCTAATCTGCTCATGGATGCTCACCCACTTGATAATGAAGCTTAATTTTTACTCATCTTCCTTCTGGCCGAATCGCCATTTTTGGCACCGCACGAGCTCGATGGCGCGCTACTTCTGATCACTGCCGACCGCAACCAAGCCGCCCGCTAGACTCCTGGCGGCGCTATCTTGTTCTCAGTGCCGATGGTCGCACTTCCTCGCGCCTCCCTCGCCACCAGTGACTGTGGCGCCGCCTTCCTCTGTTTCGGGTCTCTGACCTTGGGGCCTCTTTTGTCAGCCAGCGTGAAGAGAGCTCCAGTACAACGGTAAATGCGCTCTCCAGTATAAGAAAGCGTATTTCATTTTCTTAATGCATTTTCCAACCGATTAAATATTCAATCATCTATAACTTTCACATTTTCAATCCAAATAAGGTGAAACAAATTTATAAAGTCATATAAAATCAAGTACCTTCAGAATATGCAATAATATTTTGAAAATGATCACTGGGTGAATTTGAAATTCAAATTTGTATAAAAGGCCTAAAGATATGCTACATATAAAAATGTTGCAAACGAACTTAGAATTGAATGAAACCAATTTTAATGAAATCCTTATGCTTCCAGCAACTCAAATATATAAAAATATTTAAGTTTCAACTTTGTTTGAATCATTTTCTGTTAAAGTTTAGTATCAATGCACTAAATATTCAAAAGAGTATAATTTATGCAAATGAAATCTAAAATGAATGGAAGTGATTTCAATATATAAAAATGTTAGTAGGCTACCTTAATATGCTGAATTGATTTAGGAATGAACTCGATTTAAACTTACTTTATGTGTAGTAAATGATCCAAATGAAAAAGATGTATGTATAAATATATATATGCATATATTAGATAGCGATAGTATATACATACATATATAAATTTCAGAATGAGTTATGAAACTGAATTATTATTGCTGAAATGTCTTTGAATAAAGCAATAAAGTATTATATAGGTACAAATTTAATCTGCATAAAGACCGTAAGCTCTATCCATATAAAAGAATATGTATATATAATAAAGAGTGAAGTCATGAATAAATCGGACCTTACATAACCAGACTATATGATGTAGCAAAGTCATTAAAATGGGTTATAGCTTATGCTTGTGTCTCTTAACCGAAATATGCCATCCTATGATATATATATAGTTGAGAATAAAAAATATATGTATAAAACCTTACAAATTAAGTATCAAATTAGGTAAAGCTAATCTCAGTATATTCTTAAAGATATGATCATGATAGTTAGCAAAAAGAACTAATTTGAATTCAGTTTATAAGAGACTTTAATCTTCATATGCTTATAAACTATCTCAGATAAAAGCCAAACATCACAGAATCAACTTTAAAACACTCTTAGAGATGTCCCCTATTAATGCCTGAAAAATGATTAAATAATCTTATAAGGTGCAGTCGTAAACTTAAATCAGAAACTGAACCATTATCGCGTAGATTTTAGAAACACTTAAGCCTTTTCGGCAGCTCATAAAACATCTTGTCTAAATGCAAATATTATGAAGATCATTTTAGAAATGCTCTTTAGTATATGGACTACCATATTCTTGAAAAATATTTTATTTACAGCTTGATATTCATTTGAATCCACCTAGTGCAATAACCCTAAGTGTTAATCATACACTTCACCTTTCTAATCTGATTCCTTAAAAGTAAACATTAATGTCCTATAAGCTATTTTAGTAATCAATAACACATCTCGTCCAAGTCATAAAATGTTTGAAATCAGCTTAAGATTGTTCTTCAAAGTACATACTATACTATTCCGAAGAAATAATCTCTTTTCATCATGTTTTGGATATAAATCCTGTTAGCAGAATAACCTTAATTATTATGATTTATGAACTTCATAATATGAATAAGCAAACTTAGTAATAATGAAGAAATCTGTAGTTAATATATTTGTATCATCAGAACCTTCTTTAAAACCTTGAATATATAACCAGTTAGCCAACTTAATAGATATAACATATTTGAAACTGCTTCTTATGCAAAATCACTTAAGGAATTAAGTGCTATTCGCACATAACCCTTTAATTAATGTCTTAATTCTATTAATCCAAATAATTTTAGCATCTAGAATTTGAAGTTATAAATGCAATAATTCATAATTTTAGCCTCTTGAATTCGTAATTCAAGAAAAGATAATCTATAAAAGAAGCCATGCTTTGTTCATAATAAAAGCCGTTAACAATATGAATGTATAGTCAGCTAAAACAAGATGTAAAATCATGCAACTTAAACCCTAAAATATTCTTGTTTTCTACAGTAAGTCTTTATTTGGTTTTCTGTCTGTTTTCTTTTGCCCTTATTGAAGTTGGATATTTGCTATATTTCCGATTGAACGACGTGTAGAATCCGACATCGCTACCTCCGTCGTCGACTCCATCAGCTGTGACCGCGACTTCATTGTAAACAATAAATAAGCAAAGCAAGAACCCCCTTGATCATATTGATCCCATTATTTAATATTCATTGTGTTTACTAAAATATTTCATGCATGCGCTTGTTTTTTGTAAATTCGCTATCTTGTGGTGCTAGTAGATATACCTGTTGTCTCATGAAACCTCCTTGATAAATACTGATATGTGAACCTTGATAACCATAGATTAAGGATAGACATTGCTTAATGTTATCATGGGTATATGCGATTTCATATTTATCCATGCTTAGCCATGCTTTAGAACCCATGATGTAAATGATTAGATCAAAATTGTTTCTTGAGAAATGGAAAATGTTGGATATGTCACTGTTGGTTAGGGGTATTTTAATTAAAAACCCAAAATAAAACTATGATTTTGATGCGGGCGATTATTGGCAGGAGCCGGATGTGCGAGAGGATTTGCACGTAGTGTAGGGTGAAGTATCGCCCGTGTCGGATTAAGGACCGAACATTGTGTTGTATGATCCAAGATAAATCCGTACAACCACAAGTGTTGGGATAGGGTAGCCTTAAACCAATTAAGTTATCTAGTTTAACTTTGCATTTATAGAAAGCGGGAGATTACACAGGCATTCCTTTCCAGGTCAACTTGTAGGGGTTTCTACATACCAATGCAACGGTGTACGCCTTGCTATGAGCAGAAACGTTGTGTGGGTGCAGTGTGAATGGATCCAGGTCTTTGTAACATCCCAAAAATTTGAGTTTTGGAATGTTGGAATTCAAAATTTAACCATTTGCATTCTCTTGAAATAACTCCAGCTTAATTTGAATTTCTAAATAATAAAAGGATTTAATTTGGCTAAACTATTCATCAAACTTAAGAATTTCAGTTCTTGTTGGGTTCCTTGTGCTCCAAGGAATTTTTCTGTATTTTTGGGGATTTTTCTGAATTTATTTGATATTTATTTGAATTTATTTGATTTTATTTGAATTTCTGGATTTTTCTTAATTCGGAAAAGGTTTTATTTTTCAAAAGCCTCTTGGGTCGAATCCTCTCTGCCCTTCTGCCTCGCCCGCCGCCCAGCCGCTCCGCTCCTGCCCACCTCTCGCTGGGCCGCTCGGCTCGCCTCGCCCACCAGCCTACGTGCGGCGGCCGTCCGATCGACGCCACGTGTGCTGGTGGGATCGCGCCATGAAACCCTAGCCGCCGCCGACTGAGTCCCGCCGCCGCCGCCGCTGCCTCGAGTCCGCGTCCGCTGCGCGTTCCCGAGGCTATAAAGCCGTGCCGCACGCCGCCGAGGTTCCTCCGCGCCGCTTCTTTTGCCCTCTTTCGCCCGCCCGCAACGCCGCCTGTTGCTGCGGCGCTCGCCGGAGTTTGCCGCCGTGCCCGAGCCCTTCGCCGTTTTTTTGTCGCCGCCGACGCCTCGCCGCCCCGGTGTCCTTGCCTTGCCAGCGCTGTCACCTACCCGCTCGCTTTGCCCTGCCGCGCCGATCCGTTGTTCTTTCGCCGCGGGCCGTGTCTTCTTCTCGAAGTCCGTGAGCACCGGCCGCTTCTCGCCGTCGTTCTCCGCCGAGACCGTGGCCTTCCGATCGCTGCGGCGCCCCGATGCGCGCCACGTCTCCTCCGCCGCACTCCTCGGCTCTGGGCCGTCCGATCCGCCGGTCGCTAGATGCGCTTGCGCCGCGTGGTGCTTGCATCACCCGCTGCGCGCTACCGAGCTCGCGTCGTGCCGACGTCGACCATGCGCCGGGCGACGGTGAACCCACCGGCGCCGTGGACCGAGTTCACCGTGAACCGGTGACGCGGCGTTGCGCAATAAATTCCTTTTTCAAGAAAAATAAATCCAGAAAATTCTGATTTTTCGATTTTCTGTATTTTCTCTGAATTTAATCTTTCGAGGCCCGTTCTCGCTTATACGAACTCCGATTGAGGCGATTCAAGTTTCTAAAATTTTCTAAAATCAAGATCTATCTTCCAGAGCCATTTATTTTCAGTTTTGAGCTTGTTTGAGTCTCTGTTTTGTATTTATTTGGTTTCATCGCTTTCTTTTCCGGAGACGCTAATTCCGAGGAGCAAACGAAGACTTCAAGACCAAGATTCAAGACTAGATCGCAAGGCAAGTTGTAACCTTTGATCATATTGATCCTATGTTTGCAAAGTAATTTATTTTATACACTTGCATGCTATTTACGTATCAATGTTTATTTAATGGGAGTAGATGTATGCCTAGTTGACATTATGCCACCTTGATTCGTTGTATGCCATGTATCCATTGTTAAACCTAGGTTGGGACATTACTAGTTGGACATAATCATAATACCAACATTGGGTTATCGTAGCTATGCTTAGACATGCTTACATATACGTTGGGATTCATGTCACATGTTGAATAATGTTAATCTTGACTTAATGAGATATTGAATCGTGGTCGTTAGCCATCGTTGTAAAATTTGTTGTACCATGGCGGGTTTGCCATTGGTCTTGGTTGAACGCAATTGTTTTCCCTCGGGCAAGTGATCGATGCAAGAAAGGGGTGCTTTCTAGCACGTTGGGATGTGGATGTCTTGCCCGAGACAACTTAAGGACTTAATCTTGTGCGCCATTGAACTGGTCTAATCGCATTACCACATGTCCGGAATGGGACAGACCTAGCTGATTAATTTGTAATGTCTAGTCTTGATTATCGCCAATGGTGGTGTGGGTTCCGGATGGACGGTAGATTCACATGGCGCAAGAGGGGCCTTATGGGCGAAACCTTAGCGGGCAAGACGAGTTTAGACAATGCATTGTAAAGGCTCACATGATATCTCTCGCGACACACCAAAGGAAGTGTGTTAGTAACATTTGCACAAAGAGATGTTCATGTCTTGTGGGTAAAGTTGTACAACCTCTGCAGAGTGTAAAACTATTCGGATAGCGCGTCATGGTCATGGACAAAGCCCGGAATTTCACACGGGTATAGAGTGTTTCATAAAATGTGGAATTGTTGGGATGTGAACGGGAGTTCACTGTTGTTTTGTTGTCTATCATTGATCTATCGTTATTTATTTATGTTTTCATAAATATGCTTTCAATCTATTTATTGTATTTCCATTCAAGTTATTGCTTTCGCAAAATAAACTATATAGCCATCCTTGTCAAGCCGCATAAATATATTGCATCAATTCCCTACGGCTTGTCGAGTACCTTTGTACTCACGGCTTTATGCCCTTGTTGATCGATTCTTGTCAAGGAGATAATGAATCTCATGAAGAGGAATTCTATGAAGACTACGTGGATTAGGAAGGCGTTCCTCGCACGATTGCCCGTGGCATGTCGAATGGTTCAAGTTATCTTTTCCACGCAATAGTATTTGTTTCTTAAGCCCTTAAGGCACAATGGTGTAAACATTGACCATAAGGTCGTTTGCTTTATTTAATAATAATTTGCTTCTTCTTAGTTAATTCGTTGTATGGAATGATATTACATACGTGTTTCCACTTGTGTGCACTAGCGTGATTCGGACTAGTGCAAGATACACAGAGGGTTTCGGATTTGTAAATCCGGGTCCTGACAGTCTTGGGTGTGTGTTTTTGCTTTCATAGCGAGGGCTTAATGTCCCGGGCTGGTGCAAAGTTTATCTAGATAATGTAAAGGTTTTCGTCATGAACATTTTGGCCACACACCAAAGGTGCGTGAAACATGCGGCAAAAAGAAAAGGTCATGACTTGTGGGTAAAGTTGTACACCTCTACAGAGTGTAAATCTAATCGATTAGCCATCCCCTCGGTCATCGGAAACTTGGTGAACTTGCACTATTTAAATATTTTGGTATTTTCTAAAAATGGGGTTTTGGTTTGAAACCTCTTAGCAAATTGTCTTTATGTCAAAGGGCCGACATTGTTGGATTTCATTATCTGGATTATTCGTTGCTCGCGAAGGTGAAAGGATCAAGTTGGCCTAGAGGGGGTGAATAGGTAACTTTTTTAAAAAACTTTTAATTATTAAGAAAAACGTTTCTCAATAAATACTTAGCAACAGAAAATAATTAGAGTAGGGAATCAACACAACTTAGTTGCAGTAAAAACTTGAATGAAAACTGACAATAAGATAAACACACAAAAGATAAATCAATATCAAGATGACTTAAGGATTTTTCATCGAGGTTCAGAGACCAATCTCCTAAGTCCCCGTTAGAGCACTTCTTCAAAAGCATTGCTCCACCAAATAGCCAATTTCAATGGCTTTTAGTCTTTCACTATCTTGACTCTTCCACCACTCCGATGAGGTGAGTCTCAACTTTTCACAGCAATGGTGGCCTTCCACAATCCCTTTTGGATAGGTCGCACCAAAAACTTCTCCAACCGTCTAGGAACAGCTAGTTCCAAGAGTAATAGACTATCCACAAGTCCTGTCTCTTGGTTCAGTAGCTAGATGCAAACTAGACTCAGTTTGGAGCAAGAGCTCTAAATGTTCAGAATGAATGTTTATGGTTTCTGAGTTGAAGCTCAAACTCTTTGATGGAATGAAAGCTCAGGAATGCTAAAGATCAAAGAGTTGTAATTAATTTGAGAGATGTCAACGGTGTTCGTAATGTCAAGGATGTGTATGTGCAAAGCTTTTTTCATTTTGTGAACTCTGCGACCGTATATACAGAGCCTGAATAGAAATAATCGTTGTACCTGCCATTTGCCTGTTGGGGGTTGGCAGGATGGATGAGACAGTCAACTCTGCGCTCTTTTATAAGAATTTTAAGACGTATGAGTCATATGTTGAAACATATACACGCTTGGGATGAAAATGTTAGTCCGGGTACATAAGATTGAGAAGTATTATTGTACCCAGTGTGACCCATTTATGCCGGACCGAAAAACCGATCCATCGTGATACATGTCTTGGTAAAGGAAGTTTGTGCCGGATCGACAAAATTGGTACGGTGTACACATGCTTTGCTCTATTTGGGTACCAGCAAAATAATGTTTGCGCTGGACTGAAAAAATTGGTCCGACGTAGAAGAGAAAGCCATTGGTTTTTACCAGAGAGAATCATGTTTGCGCCGGACCGAAAAAGTTGGTCCCGCGTACACTCAGAATTTTGGTCCGCAGCAAATGCCATGTTCTCGGTTAAGATTTGAGTAAAGTAATTCTTAACACCGAACTAGAAATTTGTTCATAGTGAAAAGACAACATACGCCGGACTTGAAGATAAGGATGAATTCAGATCAGTCCGTTGTGAACGGTGTACACTCGGTTGAAATAAATCAAAAGAGAGTTCTTAGCATCGGACTGAAAAAGTCGGTCCGGCGTACATGGAGTGTGCTCGGTTAGAATTTGAAACTTGATTTTTCAGCGCCGGACTAAATGAAGTTAGTCCGAAAAAGAACTCTTTTTGGCTAAGAGAAGGTATATCTGGATTTTTGAGTGAGAGATGTGAAATGTCCTATGCTCCAAGTAATCTTAGTGATTTTTGCATATGAACCAAGATTATTACTTGTGTATAATCCCTATTAATAGTACGGTTATTCTAGCTATATGGCTTGAATCAACTCCCAAGCCAAAATTAAAAATAAACACCTTAGCCTAGTTCTTCAAATAAAGCTATTGTCATCTTTATACTAAGTATGTTTTTGATCATCAACACCAAAACCTGCATAATAAACATAACTAAAAAAATAGGGGACCTAGATGCTCTCAATCTCCCCTTTTTTGGTGATTAATGATAATATCTTTTATTCTATACTTAGAGAGCTAAAGAAGAATTACTTATTTCTTTTCCTGCAGACAAAAGTTAGTCTGATAGAGCAGATAATGTTTTTACATGATACAGAATACTTCATACTCCCCCTGAAAGAATGCCTAGGATGAATTTTGTTTGAGAACATAGAGTAATACAAAAGTCATTTAGAGATGGTTTTTCAGAAAGTTTAGATTAACTTGAGGAAAAATCAAACAAATGTCAATAAGTCTAAAGATTCAGACATTTCACTTATTCATAGTTCAGAAGTAAAGTAAGATCAAAAAAATATAAATAAATTTAAGCAAAATCCATAGATTATAAAGATTCAGATATCAATAAGTAGTCCAAAAAATCCATAAATCATTAAGATAGACATAGAAACTACTGAGAGTCCTATTTCACTATAGACTACTAAGATACTAAGAGACTTTTGTCACTATTCTTAACTATTCTTCTCCCCCTTTGGCATCAATTGCCAAAAAGGTTACTTCTTGCGTTTGGAAAAGGTTCTCTTCAGCATGCTTGTCATTCTGGAACTTGTACTTCTTCTTGGAGGAGAGGAAGGTGCTTGCTCTTGGTCAGATTCAGAATGAGGAGCAGCCATTGCTTGATCATGCCAACTGGGATAATCAAGATCACCGGGCTGAGGATTGACGGTTAGCTCATTGAAGTCATGTTGGACATCTCTGATCAGTTCTTGAGTGTCATTAGACTGGTCAAGCAGAAGCTGTGCTATTTGCTCTTGATTAGAGACTAAGTTGTTTCTAGCATCTTTAGAGAAGCCCCTAAGGTATTCTAGTTCGTCCCCTTGCCAATCCAAACAGCTACCCGTTTTCTCAAAGTTCTTGTACACAGTCTAGGCAAAGTTGTCAATTTTGGCATCTTGAGCATTCTGCTTTTTGTTGATATCATATAATCTATCCTGGACCACCAACTGTTTAGTTTTAAGTTCTTCTATCCATTTCCTCAGATCCCATTGGTTGCCTCTGATCATATCAAACCTTTTGTAAGTTTCATCCCTGAAATTTGCTTGGTCTTGATAGATCTTTTGCAACATTTCTTGCTGTTGTTGAATGGCTGCCATTTTCTCATTGTGTCTCTGGGCTGCCAATCTTCTTTCTTCTTCAAAACCTTCTTGAGCATGTTTGAGATCAGAGCTATATTGCTGCTCAAAAGAGGTGAACCGTCCTGGCTGAGAGTCCCACCAAGATGGTTGCTAACCATAATCATGTGTAGACTCAGGTTCAGCGAATTGTGAGTGGTGAGAATGATGAGAATTCTCAAAGGATTGCTGAGCTAGAGCTAGCATAGTGACCTGAGGATGCCTAGAACCACCTACTTCATGTTCATGGGCTGCTGATGGAAATCTTTGTGCCTCCATGAACCTAGCTGCTGCTGCCAGTTCTTGTAATTTGTAAATTTCTTCATCTTCAGGATGAGACTCTGAGCTGACAAGAATTTCAATACCTTCATGTTGTCCAGATCTCGCTAACTCAGATGCTCGTAATCAGAGCCCAAAACTTTGTAGATATATCATGATGTGAATAGGCGGGAAAGAGATAAACCGGAGAGTAATGTTCTGATCATGATAGCTGTGACTTGCAAAGAGAAGACTTGGAGTTTGTCCATGACCTCCACTGTCACTGTCTGAACTGTCATTGACCTCAGTGTCTTCTTGAGCACTTGGCTTATGTACTGCTGGTGGTGAAGGAGTGAGAAGTCTAACTTGCTTGGGCATCTTATATTGTTTAGGTCTACAATTAAAATCCCTGTTCATCTCATGTTGGAAGATGATCCCTTGAGCCAACAGCATCTGTGTAATCTGCATAGCAAAAGGGAGAGGACTGCCCATTTTCCTGTAGATTGCTTCTTCCATCTCTCCAAAGATGTAATCATTCATATCAATAGGTTGCCTTGACAGGATCAGATGCAGCAACGAAGCAAGACATGGTGTTACTCCCTCTTTATATCCAGATTTTGGGTAAATAGTGTGCCTGAGTATTAGTAACAGAGCTTTGGCCTCAGTAGATAAACAATTTACCTTATTTGCATTGAAACCAGGCTCATGTATATTTCTGTAAATGTGTGTTGACACTTGCAAACCTGGCATATCTCCAATCTGCCTCCATCTATTACCAGGAAACATTCTGTCATGAATCCTGGTTCTGTTCAGCAAAGGGCTTAAGGCACTAATGGTAGCTTCAAACTGAGGGGACTTGACTTTTCTTTTCTTTCCATCAATGGTGAACAGAATATAGTGCCTATTCTTATTCACTAGAAGAGATGCATAGAATTCCAAAATCCTATTTTCATTCCAAGCTGGCCCAGCAGATGACATTAGAGTAGCAAGACCAGGTGTTGAATGCACACAATCAAGTATTCTATTTGAGACAAGGATTGAGCTGATTTGGTTCCAATCAGATAATCGATGTCCGCATTGTATGATGAGTTTTTCCACTTCTATTTTTCCTGTTTTTATAATCCATAAAGATGTTTTTCTAAAATGTAGTGATGAATTGCTTATTCAGAGGAGGACTATCAAGAGGAAACCAAACCCTTTCTGGCACCAATCTAGCAGCTCTTAGTTTCTTTTCCCCCAAAGTGGCTAGATCATGCCCAATTATCATGTCAACTTCATCACTAAGCGCTATTTCTTCTTTAGAAGAGATATTTGCACTAGGCTCATAATCACTGCCTTCTAAAGATGATGAGGAATCATAATGTACTTGGTTGTTTTCCTCTTTTGGAGGTTTAGAGGTAGTTATTTTCTTCAGCATTCTACCAGGTTAATGAGTATCTTCTATGTGTACTGGTTGCTAAGGCTGACTTGAGCTATCAGTTCTAGATTTCTTTTTCCCTTTGACTTTATGAGCAATTTTCTCAAGAAGACCTCTTTTATCTAGATTCGTTGACCTCATCTTGACTAAAATTTCTTCTCAAGCAAAAATATTGAACTGACTTTGATGACAAAGAATCAAGAACACCGGATGCTAGGAGCAATATCTTAAGCAATCAGGAGCACCGTTGCCAAACACCCGATCAGAATGAGCTTCAGTGAAGAGATGAGCTTGTGCCCAAGAGAGAATTTGCGAGAGAATAGATGAGGCGCAAGAAAGCTTGAGAAATTTTTGAAGGAGATGGAGGTATAAATAGCGCAAGTTCCCAAGAATAAAATCAGGAAATTACTGTGGTAGTTGAAAATGGACTGCAACTGCCTTATTTTGAGGAGGTCTCTTTATGGCAGGGCAGTTGGAGACCAGGGAATCCAAGAAATATAGTTACTGATTTAGACAGGTTTAGCAGGAGAAGTCCTAAGAAAAGATGAGATTTTGACGAGATTTGCAAGGATAAGTGCCTTTTGAAGATCGAGAGGAACACGGTTTGAAAAAGATAAGTACTGATATAAAAAAGCTATTGTCGATGTGCTGGAATGTTTTTTTATAACAGATAACCTTCCATCTATGCCAGACCGAGTCCGTATAAGGAATACTTGGTCCGCCGTAGTTGGAAACCTCTCTGTTTACGATTAAAATACTAGTCCGTGGTACATGGACAGCTTTTATGAATCAAAAAAATACAGATATAACTACATTTAAAGATTTTCAAAGATCCCCTTTTTTAAGAATAACACACATAAATTGGTAGAGAGATCTTAAAATAATCTTACGATCAAGAACAATCAACCAATAAACTCAGGAGACGTTGGAGTCAAAAAGGAAATATTTGAGCTCTAGTTTTCATAAGAGCATGAGTATGATAAACTTAAGCTCAAAGAAAATACTCGTGTGCTGAGTAATTTTAAGTTTTCAAAATTTTGTATAAGTATTTTTCTTCTGAAGCTTACTTAACCTAATCACTGTGTTTTAGGAAAGTATAATATAGTAATAGAGAAAGAGAAGGCTTTCAGCAGTAATTTTAAGACTATTATTTTTCAAGTAAGCTTTTCATTTCGAATATAGTCCTATTTTTATTACCTCAGTACTGGTAATTACTTTGTTCACATAAAGGTGGCAAGATATGCATAGCAAACAGACTTGACTCCCCCTTAGTGTGTCATTCCAAGGAATTAGGCAATATTTGAAAAATCAAGAATGTTCAGTTCATTTCTCAATTTTGAAAATCTAGCCTCATCAAGTGGTTTAGTGAAAATATCAGCCAATTGATCCTCAGTCCTGACGTGACTAAGCATAATGGCACCTTTAGCAACATGATCACATATGAAGTGATGCCTAATTTCAATATGCTTAGTTCTAGAATGCTGGACTGGGTTGTTGGCTATTTTCACTGCACTTTCATTATCACACAACAGAGGCACATTTTCAAACATAATACCATAATTCAAAAAGGTTTGTTTAATAAAAAGAATTTGAGCACAACAATTGCCTGCAGCAACATATTCAGCTTCAGCAGTTGAAAGTGCTACTGAATTTTATTTCTTTGAACACCAAGATACTAAAGATCTTCCAAGTAAGTGACAACCCAGAGGTGCTTTTTCGATCAATCTTACAACCGGTATAATCAGAATCTGAATAGCCAAGAAGTTCAAAAGAAGCACCTTTTGGGTACCACAAGCCAAAACATGGAGTATGCTTTAAGTATCTAAAAATCCTTTTTACTGCACTAAGATGCACTTCTTTAGGTGCAGCTTGAAATCTAGCACACATGCATACACTAAACATGATGTCTGGCCTAGATGCTGTCGGATAGAGTAATGAGCCTACCATAGATCTAAACAATTTTTTATCAACAGACTTACCTCCCACATCTTGATCAAGATGTGTATTTATTGCCATAGGAGTTTTAAGAGGCTTGCATTCTTCCAGATTAAATCGCTTGAGAAGGTCTTTAGTATATTTTTCTGGTGAAATAAAAGTCTATTCCTTCAATTGCTTGACTTGAAATCCCAAAAAGAATGTAAGCTCTCCCGTCATCGACATTTCAAATTCTTTAGTCATTTGATTACTAAATTCCTTGCACAGAGAAAGATTAGTACTTCCATAGATAATATCATCAACATAAATTTGGCAAATCATTATTGTACCATTGATATCTTTTAGAAATAGTGTTGGATCAACCTTCTCAATTTTGAAATTCTTTTCTAGTAGGGAGTCTCTAAGGCGCTCATACCATGCCCTGGGGGCTTGTTTTAAACCATATAGTGCCTTGGATAACTTATACACATGATTGGGAAATTTTATATCTTCAAAACTAGGAGGTTGTTCAACATATACAGTTTATTCAATGATTCCATTAAGAAAAGCACTTTTAATATCCATTTGAAACAAAGTAATATTGAAATGACATGCAAAGGCTAGAAGGAACCGTATGGCCTCAAGTCGAGCTACAGGTCCATAAGTTTCTCTATAGTCCAAGCCTACAACTTGAGGGTATCCTTGAGTTACCAGCCTTGCTTTATTACGTGTGACCACACCATTTTCATCTTGTTTATTTCTGAAGATCCACTTTGTTCCAATGACATTATGATCTGTGGGTCTTTCCACCAAGTTCCAAACTTTGTTTCTTTCAAATTTGTTGATCTCTTCTTCCATTGCCATAATCCAGTCAGTATCCTTCAAAGCTTCATCTACTGTTCTGGGCTCAACACATGAAACAAAGGAGTAATGTTCACAAAAAGAAGCTTATTTAGAACGAGTTTGAACACCCTTACTAAATTCACCAATGATTTGATATACAGAGTGATCCTTTGTAATGGTGTGATGGCTTTTTATGAAACTTGGTCCTCCATCCTTCTTTTTATCCTCTTTGAGTTGTGATCCATCTTGAGGAGTTATGGACATTGTTGGTAGATCATCTTGGTCTTCTTTAGGCTTGATCTCACCAATTTCCATTTTCTTCATAGATTCTCTTAGAGCTTCTTCTCCTACATCAGCTAGGTTCTCATGCTCACCTTGTGAGCCATTAGATTCATCAAACTTAACATCATATGTTTCCTCTACTAAACCAGTTGAATTATTGAAAATTCTATAAGCTTTGGATTTAGAAGAGTAACCTAGCATGATACCTGTATCACACCTCCTTTGAAATTTACCCAAGTGTGTTCTCTTTTTATAGATATATACCTTGCATCCGAACACACAAAAAATGTGATATTAGGTTTTCGTCCTACCAGAAGCTCATATGAGGTTTTCCTGAGAAGTCGGTGAAGATAGAGCCTTTTGATCACATGACATGCAGTGTTGATGGCTTCAGCCCAGAAAACATCAGAAGTGCTATACTCATCCAATATTGTCCTTGCCAGTTCTATGAGAGTTCAATTTTTCCTTTCAACCACACCATTTTGTTGAGGAGTGTCTGTGTCTAAAAGTTCATGCTTTATACCTAACTCATCACAGTATTCAACAATGTTAGTATTAACAAATTCAGATCCATTGTCACTTCTAATCTTTTAATAGGGCAGTCAAATTCATTTTGAGCCCTTTTGCAAAAGTTTTAAATATTTTCCAACTTCACTTTTATTTGGCAAAAGAATACCTAAGTGAATCTAGAGAAATCATCCACAATTACAAGGCAAGATGAGTTGCCACCTATACTTGCATATGAGGTAGGACCAAAAACATCCATATGCAAAAGTTCTAGACGCCTAGTAGTGGACATGATATTTTTAGCAGGATGAGAGTTAGCTACTTGCTTGCCAGCTTGACAAGCACTGCAAAGTTTATCCTTTTCAAATTTAACATCCTTTAGGCCCACTACTAGCTCATTTTTGAAAAGCTTTTGAGATTAGACATACCCACATGCCCAAGTCGTCTGTGCCAAAGCCAACCAAGTGAAACTTTAGCAATCAAATAAGTTGAAATGCATGAGGAGTTAAAATTAAAATCAACAAGGTAGAGATTTTGAAATCCAAACCTTTAAAAATAAGCTTTTCATCTTTATCAAGCATCATACCCCATTAATAGAAAAGATACAATGGAATCCTAAATCACAAAGTTGAGCAACAGATAATAGATTAAAATTTAAAGAATCGACTAGTAATACATTTTCAATAGAGTGATCATTTGAGATAGCTATCTTAACATTTCCTTTACCTTTCTTTTTATTATCTCTAAATGTGATTTTATGACTTGGATCATTCTCTTTTTCAACTGAGGTGAACATCCTTGAGGTGCCGGTCAGGTGCTATGTACAGCCACTGTCAATAACCCAGTGCCAGCCACCACTCTTGTAGTTCACCTAAAAGAATGTTCATTTCTTGATTTTAAGTACCCAAATACTTTTGGGCCCGTTAGTGTTAGTCTGAACAACTTTGGGGCCAAATGGATTAGTAAGTAAAGACTTAGGCACCCAAATAGCTTTAAGACTTTTGTCCAGATTAGAGGGGCCAACATATTTAACATTCATTTTACCCCTAAAATCCTTAAACAACATGTAATGAGCATCAACCGTGCATCCTCTATTTACCTTAGCATATGAAGCACTAGCAAAAGTGCAATTTTTAGAGGTATGATTGTTATTATGATAGTAACAGCATTGAGTCCTACACTTGATAAAATTTATCTTAGGTTTTGGCTGTTCATTCTTTCTGGGCATAGATTTGACTTTATAACCTAATCCCTTTTTACCCAGAACAATATTTTGCTCCCCAAGAATTTTATCAAGAGTGAGACTACCAAGGAAGCATTTTTCTAGACCTTCGTCAAATTTAGCTACCTTGGATTTGAACTCACTATTTTCTGTCATGAGTTCTTTAGCATACAAAGCATTTTTGCAATTTTTACTACAATTGCTGGATGAGCTAGGAATAAATAATTCATCAGAAAGCAAATCACAGTTAATTGAAACATTACAAGATGATACACTTTTAGATTTGCTAATCTGCATCTCATTGTCAATTCCTAGCTCATAGTATTTATCAAGAAATTCCTCATTATCTTTAACAAGTTGTGTGTGTGTGGTTTTTAAAGAATCATGAGAATCAATAAGAAGGGCATGATCAGAATTTACTACAGAATGAGCATGTGAAAGTTTTTCATGTTCACATCTATAAGCTCATTTTGACTAATCTCTAGCACATCATATTTTTCTTACATGGTCTTAATGTCAGATTCAAGAGTTTCAACTTTAGCAATAAGTAGATCATTCTTATTCATCAAGCTAGTAGCATTTTTCTTAAGAGCTTTATCTTTAGTAGTTTTAACACATAAAGCATCATTATGTTCTTTAATGATCTCTACTAGCTCTTCATAAGAAGGAGAATCACTCACCTTGTCTTCATCATTTCTGGCCATGAGGCATAGTGGTAGTGAATATGAAGGTGAAGGTGGTGTGAATTCATCCAGAGCGAGCCGAGCTAGTCCTTTGGACCTTGGCTCTTCTTCATCTGAGGAAGAGGAGGATTCTTCACTTGAGCTTCCTTCATCGCTGATCCATTTACCAATGTGCGCCTCCTTTTACCCTTTTTCCAATGTTTCTTGGAGTAGCTCTTCTTGCGGTAACTCTTCTTGTAGCTTCCTTGAGCTTTCTTCATCATTGTCATCCTTGTTCTTACTTTTGCCCTTCTTGTTACTTTTATTTGGGCAATGAGCAGCTATGTGTCCTTTCTCATTGCACTCAAAGCAGATAATGTTAGAGAAAGGATTTCTTTTGAGAAATAGTTAGATGACTTACCTTTGGTATTTACCCTTCTCATGATTTTATTTGTCGATCTCATGAGCAATGCCGCTTTTCTTATATCTTTATCCTCTTCATAGCTTGAATCTTCTTCTTTTCTTCATCGGAGGAATCTTGAACTTTCTCCTTGGTCTTGAGAGCAATAGATTTTGTAACATCCCAATTTTGCCTATAAGTTCACTCATGTGCATTTTGGTGGTTTTTCAATTTATTGGATTTTCTAGAAATTAATTGAATTTATTTTAATTAAGTATATTGAACCTTGTGTGAAAACTAATTATAACTAGATAAAAACTATTAGAAAGTTTTGCCAAAAATATTTTACTTGAGTTCAAAATGTCTCAAAGTATTTATGAGAATTTTCTAGGATTTTTCCTGATATTTTAAATGCTTGAAACAGATTCAACTGATTTCTGTAATTATTTTAAATCAAAACTCGTTTAAAAATCTAATGAAGCGATCGGGGCGGAGCCCGATCGGTGCGCAGCACGGCTCGCCGCTATGCGGCCTACTCACTTCAGATCGCTGCTACCGACGCCGCAAACCGTCAAATCTTCATCGTGTCGTCTTCATCAAGCCATGTCGGCCGTTGGATCGCAAAGGGACGCGTGTCATTTAAAAATGAGATCAGAAACCCTAACGCCTGCGAGCCGTTGGATCAAGATCGTGCAGAAGAAATCGTATCGTGTTATTTTTGGAAAGGTTGGATCTCATCCGTTGATTTTGGAAAGTGCGGATCGGATCTTATCGCCCGGGGAGTAATCGTGGCCGTTCGTTGCAGATCGGATGGTTGACCGTCGTCATCTCCGGCAGAGTCTCCGAAATCGTCGCCGCACGCCGTCTCCATCGCGGATTGCTAGGCTTGCCGTGTTTGCGCACATGCCGAGGATATAAAAGCCGCAGCCCACACCCCAATGTTCCCCATCTCCTTGCGCATGTAGTCGCTCTAGTCCTAGCCTCAGAGTCGCTGCCGTTTAGCCCCGAGAGCTCGCCGTAGTTCTTCATAGCGCCGCCGCTTGTTTTCTCATCGTGTCGCCGCCGTTGAACCTCCATCCGCCGTGTGGGTTCCAGTTTCGGGTTCGCCGCGTCGAGCCACAACGGAGCTGCCATCTCTTCATCGCCGGAAGGACCTAGTTCGCTGTCGGGCTCGTCGTCGTCTTCATCTCGGGAACTCGGCGCCGCCGCGACATCGCCGTGGTTTCGAGCCGCCACCATCGGATCTTTGCTGGACCGTCCAGATCGTGCCATGTCTCAGTCGTCAACAGTGTTCTGCTCGGGTAAGGTTGGCCGTTAGATTTAAGATGAGCAGTCAGGATTTAGCTGCGTATGAGTAGATCGTGAACCGTTGGATCCTTGCGCGGATGTGCGACGTATGTCGGCGCGAAAGCCGAAAGCATTGTGTGCTGGGTGCACGGTGGACAGGCGGTGTCGTGGACGTGGTCTGTAGACCGAGCGACGTGGCGTAATTTGGTTGGCCCAAGTGTCGCGATGACGTCATGCTGATATCAGCCGGTCCACAGCATAGTACCTCGAGTCCACGGTGGACCAGCAGAGTTTCATGGACTGAGTCCATGCGTCGAAGCCACGTGTCCATCTCTGATTGGTCCACGTGTCGCTTGCGTATTAATCGGTAATTTCCAGTAGAAAAATAATTCTGGAAAATCGGATTTTCTAATTTCTGTATTTTCAGTATTTATCCAAACTTCAAAAGGCTATAACTTTTGCATTTTAACTCGGATTTGAGTGATTCAAATTTATAAAAATTTGTAAAATCAAGATCTATTTAATGGCGCTTTTTAACTGAATTTTTGGAGTATATTTGCTCTCTGTTTTGGGTATTAATTGCTATTTTATCTCGATTCACGTAGACGTTGAATTGCTCGGTGCTCCGGAGGAAGATTCGCCACTTCAAGACCCAAGTTCAGAGCAAGACCAGCACCTGTTCCAAGGCTGGTTGTGCTTTGATCATATTGCACCTAATTTCACAAAATTGCTATTTTGTCTTTAAAATTTATGCATGATACTTTATGTGTATAAATGATTTCAATTAATCTAGGAACTAGATAATATGCCTATTTGAATTAAATCATACCTTGTCAATTGTATGCCATGATATAATTATCACCCTAGGATATGGAACTATAGTTGGTTAATATTAATAATCAACATGGGACTAGTTAGACCGTATTAGTTTGCTTAGCCATGCCACGTCATCACATGTATCTGGAACATTGATATTTAATCTTTACTAATGGATTATGGAACAATGTTTATAAATTGGTGTGTCATGTGTTGTCACACAGTGATATTGAATTGTCGTGGCGAGGAGGTCACACAACTAGATTGAATTGCTGATGGCACGTGGTGCTTGGTAATCAACTGGGGTGGTAATCATTTTAGATCAGGGCAAGTGACTAGGGGCAGTATGCCCAGGTGGGCCTGTTGGGCAGGAGTATGTGGAAGTCTTGCCTTGGTCACTTTAAGGACTTAACCTTGCAAGCCTCTGACCTGAGTCGTACATGCAACCACACGTTTGGAATGGGACAGCCTAGCTGACTAATTATTGATGTTTAGATTTTTGGTACTACGATGGTGTTCAGTGAGTCCCGGGTTATGGGGTAGCTCACATGGCGCAAGAGGGGGGCCCTGGATGTGGTAACCAGTCCCACCAGTGTTGAAACCTTAGAGGGTAGTACCAGGTCTAAACAGAGCATTGTAAAGACTTTGTTATGGTCACTCACCTGTGTGGTGTTTGATTATATCGTGTGGGTAAAGTGCATAACCTCTGCAGAGTGTAAACTGTTCAATAGCCGTGCTCACTAATTGAGCAATGCTCGAGAATTACAACCAAGGGTTAGACTTTTGTTAAATAAAAACTTGTTGGGATGGTGGGTTGTCATGAAAACTTGGAATTCGACTTAGAATGAAAAACCCTGTTTACTTGAAAAGTTGAATCTATTATTTCCAATTATTTTTTTTACTATCTTTTAATCTACTTACTGTATTCTTTTATAAATGCTGCTTTACTGCAAAATAGCCATGTTAGCCTTCCTTGGAATAAGCCAAGCATGTAGAATATTAGACTTGTAGTACTGTGCACAACTTGTTGAGTACTGTATGTACTCACCCCGCAACAACAAACTTCAGAAGAGGAGGAATCCGTGGCATTCTTGGAGGAGTACCACGACGCTGATGCTTAGGGTCCGAACCTCGCCGATTACTGTGGTGAACTGGGAGTCGCACGTTTACTTTATTTTCGCTGCTGCTTAATTGCTATTTCTTAGTTAAGCCCTGTGTGGCAATAATCTTGTAAGACAACAGTTATTATTAATTATTGAAGTTATGCTATATTCCGCTGTGTATGACTGTAATAGCATCTATGTTGAGCATGTGTGCACTAGCGTGATCCTGGACTAGTGCGATATACACAGAGGGTCCGGATTTTCATATTCGGGTCCCAACATATTTCTTCTTGGTCTCAATTTCATCAACCAAGGTAAGATCATGAGCTGAGATTTTGCCCAATAGTTCAGTAGGTGTGAGCTTCTTCAGATCACCACTATTGGATAGGTAAGTGATCAGGCTGTAAGAGGCTCAAGGTAGAACCCTGATCATCTTCCTGCATACTTCAACTTCATCAACTTTAGTTCCTAGACCTTTAAGCTCATTTATGATGGGATTTAGTCTAGAAAACATGTCATTAGCATTTTCTTGAGGAAGCATTTTGAACTGATCAAATTTTTCTCTGACAACAAAGTATCTTTCCTCTTTACATCGAGGTACCTCATGAATCTCTTGAAGAGTAGTCCATATATCATAAGCAGAGAAAGATTGTCGACTTATCAAAAACTTCAATGCCGAGACAAGAAAATATAGCATTTCTAGCCCGAGCATAATATTGCAAATTTCTTATTTCCCTGTGTAGGTTCCGAGAAAGAGTATTGCCCTTCGTGTATGACACGTGGAGGCAAAGGTCTTCTGTGACTCTCACACATCATAACTTACGGCTTCAAGATAGCACCTCATTCTAATTTTCCCATAAGAATAATTTGTGCCATCAAAAATACGCACCCTTCCTACTCTTATCAGAATGATCCTATTTCTCGACCATTTTACCCAAGCGGTTAAGCTTTTAAAATGGGTAACCTTGCTCGATACCACTTGAAAGGACAAGTTGGCCTAGAGGGGTGAATAGGCAACTTTTTAAAAACTTTAATTATTAAGAAAAACTTTTCTCAATAAATACTTAGCAACAAAAATAATTAGAGTAGGGAATTAGCACAACTTAGTTGCAGTAAAAACTTGAATGAAAACTGACAATAAAATGAACACGTAAAGATAAATCAATATCAAGATGACTCAAGGATTTTTCACCGAGGTTCAGAGACCAATCTCCTACGTCTTCGTTAGAACACTTCTTCAAAAATATTGCTCCACCAAATAGCCAATTTCAATGGCTTTTGGTCTTTCACTATCTTGACTCTTCCACCACTCCGGTGAGGTGAGTCTCAACCTTTCACAAAGAATGGTGGTCTTCTACAATCCCTTTGGATAGGTCGCACCAACAACTTCTCCAACCGTTTAGGAACAGCTAGTTCCAAGAGTAATAGACTATCCACAAGTCCTGTCTCTTGGTTCAGTAGCTAGATGCAAACTAGACTCAGCTTGGAGCAAGAGCTCTAAATGTTCAGAATGTTTGTGGTTTCTGAGTTGAAGCTTAAACTCTTTGATGGAATGAAAGCTCAAGAATGCTAAAGATCAAAGAGTTGTAATTGATTTGAGAGATGTTAACGATGTTCAGAATGTCGAGGATGTGTATGTGCAAAGCTTTGTTTTCATTTTTGTGAACTCTCGCACTGTATATATAGAGCCTGAACAGAAATAACCGTTGTACCTACCATTTGCCCGTTGGGGGTTGGCAGGATGGATGAGACAGGTCAACTACTACCTCTTTTATAAGAATTTTAAGATGTATGAGTCATATGTTGAAATATATACACGTGCCGGACTGAAAATGTTAGTCCGGAGTACATAAGATTGGAGAAGTATTATTGTACCCAGTGTGACCTATTTGCGCCGGACCAAAAAACCGGTCAGTCGTATACATGTACTGGTAAAGGAAGTTTGTGCCGAACCGACAAAATTGGTACGGTGTACACATGCTTTGTTATATTTGGGTACCAGCAAAATAATGTTTGCGCCAGACTGAAAAAGTTGGTTCGGCGTAAAAGAGAAAGCCGTTGGTTTTTACAGAGAGAATCACGCTTATGCGATGAACCGAAAAAGTTGGTCCGCGTACACTTAGAATTTTGGTCCGCAAAAACGGCATGTTCTCGCTAAGATTTGAGTAAAGTAATTCTTAACACCGACTAGAAATTTGTTCGAGTGAAAAGACAACATACACCGGACTTGAAGATAAGGATGAATTCAGATCGGTCCATCGTGAACGGTGTACGCTCGGTTGAAATAAATCAAAAGAGAGTTCTTATCGTCGGATGAAAAATTCGGTCCGCGCATATGGAGTGCGCTTCGGTTAGAATTTGAAACTTGATTTTTCAAAGTGTCGGACTAAATGAAGTTAGTCCAAAAAGAACTCTTTTGGCTAAGAGAAGGGATATCCGATTTTGAGTGGGAGATGTGAAATGTCCTATGCTCCAAGTAATCTTAGTGATTTTAGCATATGAACCAAGATTATTACTTGTGTATAATCCTCTTAATAGTAATACGGTTATTCTAGCTATATGGCTTGAATCAACTCCTAAGCCAAAACTAAAAATAAACACCTTAGCCTAGTTCTTCAAATATAGCTATTGTCATCTTTATACTAAGTATGCTTCTTGATCATCAACACCAAAACCTGCATAATAAGCATAACTAAAAAAATAGGGGGCCTAGATGCTCTCGTAAGGGTTGTGAGTATTACTTATGATTTACTTATTTCTTATCACCAAACTTGCTCTTACAAATTCCGCTTGCAATTGACAATTGGATTTACAATTTCAATTCCGCTTTATGCAAATTAACCGTAGAAGCCTTTCCTTTGAAATAGCCTGCATATATTATAGGTTTTGCTAAAGTCATGGAGTACGAAAGTACTCACTCTTGCTTATATGTTGTTTTTAGGTGGAAAAGTTAGCAATGCTTTGAAGATATCTTTCCGTCGCAGTTGTGGGATTTTTCCATAATGCAATCTTTCTAGGATTATGCCTTGTCAGTTGCCTGCGGGTTGGATGGGCACACTACAAGACTTTGCTTCTTTTGCTGCGATATATGCTCCGAGTTGTAAGATTCCTTTGTATAATAGTTTCCGCTTAAATATTTGTTGTATGGTTGTGATTCCAATTGTTGAAAATGTGCGCATTTAGCCACCGATCATGGGACTAGTATCTGTATATGCATTAGATTTCTATTTTTGCATTTGTGTGAAAATGGGGGTCGTTGCACGGCCGTAGCCTCTAAGGGAGTGGTCATGACCTTTCTATGAGTAGTCACAGCCAAGAGTGACTTTGAGTGGTCTTTGGCTTTATGAGATCGTAGACAAGAGTGGTCTTTAGCTTTAAGTGAACACTACCAAGATTGGTTTTTGGCTTTGAGTGGTCACTGCCAACAATGGTCATTGGCTTTGGGAGATCACAAACAAGAGCGGTCATGGACAATAGTGGTCATGGACCAAAGTGATCATGGACTAGAGTGGTCACAGCCAAGAGTGGCCTTTGAAGGATCACGGCCTAGGGAGGTGATGACTTGAAGAGTGGTCGTGGATCAAGGTGGTCATGGTCTAATTAATTCTATGTGGAATCTTTTGATATTTGACTGATAATTGATCCTTTGTCTGGTTTATATGCATGTTATCTGGAACAATGCTATGTGATGGTTTGCTTATCTGTATTGGTTGCAGGACTCCGGAGCTAGGTCATGGTGAGGCGAAGGCAAGATCGACACTATGCTAGGAGAGCTGAGGTCCAGAACAATCAAGGGACGCCGAAAGATGACTGAGGCCGGAAAGTGGTTGTAAGTTGGAAAGACAAGAAGCCGGAGCGTGAAGCATTGTGATGGACATGGCGGGCAATGGAAAGGTAGACCGGCACTAGGCTCCAGGAGGAGTTGGGGTTCAGAATGGTCAAGAAAACTAAAGTCATCATGATGAAGCGGACAAGAACACATGGCGTGCCAAGTGATTTGGGCCCATTTGCAAATGAGGACAGTTTGGAGTCCGGACGTGTGAGAGGCTTTGCGGAAAGTCATTGGGGCCACATGGAAGGTGACGAAGTATGAAAGATGCTTCAAGTGGTTGGATGAGATGCTAACTTGAGGATCGTTGGATAAGTGTTTGCGAGTAGAGTAAAAGCTAAGTTAGTGTTAAAGGGTATGGTCAAAACTGGTGATGATGTTGGGTTTTAGGTCAGCCTATGTGTGAATGAGTGAGTTAATCTCACCCCTACATTAGAATCCTTATGTGAGTGAGTTAATCTCAGCTCTACGATAAGACTTGTGTGTGATTGTAATTGGACTTAAATTGTGGCATTGTATTATGTGGTTGTGTGTGATTGTATTAGGAGACATGTATGCGATTGTACAATGTACATGATATACTACCCATGGGTATCTATCAGTATCAGGTATCTATCGGGTTCGGGTGTGGGCACAGATCTGTACTCGTGAAACTTAGTGGGTTTGGTTGGGTGGCACGTGTTCAGGTTCGAATGATGGGTTTGAGGCAGTCATACCTAGAGATATCCACTCGATTGTCATCCCTAGTAGGAATACCCTTGTAGTGACAATTGGGCGGATGCAAGCCAGACTTGGTCGATGCCAATGCAAACAGCAAATCTAGGTTTTGCTTGTCCTTTGTGTGGCACATCTTTTTCCACAAGCCCCATCCTTGGCCGCCAAGAAATCTGGAGAAAACAAGAAAGAAATAAAGAAAAACATGTGACGCCAAAGAAATCCCCATCCTTGGCCGCCAAGAAAACATGGTAGTAAAATGATTTACCGTGGACTACTTGTACCGCTCACTACACACTGCCTCAGAAGAGCACAAAGCAACAACAATGAAGAAACCAATGGAGGCCGTGGCAGCAACGTCGACACTGGAACGTGAGGCTTCTCCAACACCGTGGAGCCTGCTCTACGGTCTTGCTGCCCTGCTCGTCGCGTGGGCGGTTTCCCGGGCCGCGGAGAGATTCTGGCTGAGGCCTCGGCGGCTCGGCCGGGCGCTCCGAGCGCAGGGGCTCCGCGGCACGGCGTACAGCTTCCCGGCCGGGGACCTCACGGAGAACGGCCGGCTCAACGCGGAGGCCCGGTCCAGGCCCATGCCTCTGTGCCACGACATTGTTCCCCGCGTGGTGCCACTCCTCCAAAACGTCGTGAAGGAGCACGGTACGCGAATTATATTGTTGCAGAGGGATCTTCTTGCTCTGTCACGTCCGTCCATAACACTTTAATTGACTTAGCTCTAGCTGTAGCTTGTATATGCTGGTGGTGTTTTACCGGTTTTGGACGAATCAGGGCTGGATTTCTCAGATTTTCCGTCAAATATATGTTTGCTTCCGACGTGAACATTTGAGATTGACGCGTTTGACAATTGTGTTGTGTGAATTAGTGGATGTCACAATGGACGGACGTGACCGTTATTAGTGATATGATGATGACTTTATCCAGCTCCTAAATTCCTAATTTCAAAACATCCGAAAAAAATCTAAAAGAAGAAGAAGGAACAAGTTCAGAGAGTACCGATCAGATCTACATTGAGAAGATCACCACTCCGCCCCGGTCCCGCAAATAATTTTCTACTGCTGCACTACAAATTTTCCGATTAGACATAAGTTTTCATAATAAAAAAACCACATTTTCCATCTCTGACACTACAGAATATTGAACCGCATGTAGGTAACATTTGCATCACCTGGTTCGGCCCAATTCCCAGGGTGGTCGTGGCAGAGCCAGAGCTAGTGAGAGACATCCTATCCAACAAGTTCGGTCACTTCGAGAAATTCACGAACAAACGTTTCGGAAAGTTGCTGGCCCTTGGGCTTGCGAGCTACGACGGCGAGAAATGGGCGAAGCACAGGAGGATCCTGAACCCTGCTTTCCATCTCGAAAAGCTCAAGGTATTCTTACTAGCTTCGAAGTGATTAATTAAGCGAGCAAAGGTACATATAGGTGTATGTGTGCTAACTGAAGTTATTTTCAGCTCATGTTGCCGGCTTTCTCGACGTGCTGCACGGAACTGATTGGCCGCTGGGAGAGTAAACTAGTTGTAGCTGGCTGTGATGGACCATATGAACTAGACATCTGGCAAGAGTTTCAGAACCTCACCGGAGACGTGATCTCTCGCACAGCGTTCGGCAGCAGCTTCATGGAAGGACGAAGGATCTTCCAGCTTCAGGCAGAGCAAGCCGAGCGACTTATCAAGGCCTTCCAGAATATTTACATCCCAGGCTACTTGTGAGCACTCTTCTATGGCAACTTAATATTTGTCACATATAGATCTAGCGATTTCAATTCTTTGAGTACAATTGGTTGCGTTTTGCAGGTTCTTTCCAACTGAAAACAACAGGAGGATGAACGAGGTCAACCGAGAGATCGAAAGTCTCCTAAGAGGAATGATCGAGAAGAGAGAGCACACCATCGAGAACGGCGAAGTCTGTGGCAATGATTTGCTTGGTTTGATGCTGCAGTCGAACGTGGACAGTGGAAAATCCAGCCTGACGATGAGCACGGAGGATGTGATTGAGGAGTGCAAGCTCTTCTACTTCGCGGGGATGGAAACCACGTCGGTGCTGCTTACATGGACACTCGTCGTGCTAGGCATGCACCCTGAGTGGCAGGATCGAGCGAGGGAGGAGGTCCTCAGCGTGTTCGGCAGAAACAAACCCAGTTTCGACGGCCTGAGTCGACTCAAAACGGCAAGTGTTTGCGACAATTCTAATTTCTGCATTACATCAAAAGTAGTACTGTAATTGTCGCCTCAAAGCCATTGATTGCTAATTGCTAACTATGCCTAGGCTTCAATTTTTTATCTAGGTGACAATGATACTATATGAGGTTCTGAGGCTGTATCCTCCGGCGATCACGCTAAACCGAAGAACATTCAAAGAAATACAGATCGGAGGCATCGCATACCCTGCTGGGGTAATCCTTGAACTACCCATAATCTTGATTCACCACAACCCTGATGTATGGGGGAAGGACGCGCTTGAGTTTAAGCCCGAGAGGTTCGCAGAGGGGATCTCCAAGGCGACGAAGGACCAGCCGGCATTCTTCCCGTTTGGTTGGGGGCCGAGAATTTGCATCGGCCAAAACTTCGCGTTGCTCGAAGCCAAGATGGCCCTGAGCATGATCCTTCAGCATTTCGAGTTTCAGTTGTCACCTTCGTACGTCCATGCACCGTACACCGTAATCACACTGCATCCTCAGCATGGTGCGCAAGTTATTCTCAAGAGACTCTGATCATCTTATATGGCATGTTTGTTGGAGGCTATTTGTCAAGGTGTTGTAAAAGTAGTAGTACACACGCGCATTCAATGGAAATGTGCATGCCTAGGCTGCATGAGGCCTTGTGTGCCTCCAATAAATTTCACATGTGTGTAAGAGATATGTTCGTGTGCACGTGTAGACGGTACGAGTGTGATACATGTTTTTTTTCTAGAAAAAGAGTAGTAAGTGTCTTTATTTCTGAAGGTGAAAATAAATGACAAGCAATATGCATGCTTGATGTAAAAAGGTCAATCAATAGGCGGTGCGCACGTTGCACGCTGATTTTGCGCTCCACAAGGGTTTCCTCCTGCGGTCCTGCCTCATCCACCCTCCATCTGACTTTGAGATCTGTGTCTACATTTCTCCACTTCAACACCACCCGCACTTTAACCAATCCCTAGACTATGCTGCACAAATATACACTATTTCTACTGTCCCGATCACAAAATCAAAACTGCAAAACCAAACCGTGAAAACCGCAAAAACCGCTCGAAAACCCGCTAAAAAACCGAAGGGATAAGAAATAAAAAAATTTGAAAAAAAATCGAAATCCATTCGGTTTTCAACGAAAAACCGTGGTTTTTCACGAAAAACCAGCCGACCAATTGAAATGTTCCTACAAAACGGTTTTTGAACGGTTTTCAGCAAAAACTGCGGTTTTTCAACGGTTTTCGAGCAGTTTTTATTGCATAAATTTTTTTTTCATATTTTTTGAATTTTTTGAATTAGAGTGGTTTACCGAGCGGTTTTGAATCTCAAGCCGCAGCGGTACGCTCAAAAACCACGGTTCTCGAGCCGCAGCGGTACGCTCCGTCGAGGCAAGCCGCCGCCGCGCCAGCGTGTAACATCCCTAAATTCGAAAAAGTTTAAAAACTCTTTAACATGTACTAATTTCAAAAATATTAAAAAAGAAACTGAGAAGGCATGATCAATTTTTATCCAAATAACCAAAAACTAAATAGCAGTACTAAGATTTAAGTAAAATATTTTATTTTCCAAAGGCTATCAAGAACCTTCTTCAATTATCTAAACCTAAATAGGATTACAAAATTTTCTTTAAAAAAGAAGTGAAATCCTAAATATTAAAACCTCCAAATTTAATATAATTCTATCTGCATTCAACTTAAATAGAGTGAGTCTTCTGGGTTTTGTTCTGAATTTATTAGCATTTTCAAAAAAATTGAACCTTCTCTGAATTTTCTGAAAATTTTAAAGGCCTTTGCCTTTTCACCCGAACCTTTTTGAATTTTTCCAGAGTTACCAAACAACAACAAAATTTGAAAATATTTTATTTGGGTTATAAATATGTCAATTACCTATTTATTTTTCTGGTTTTATAGAAGTGTTTTGCTGATTTTAAAAGTAGGAAAACCTTCTCTTGAATTATTTTATTCCAAAATCAAATAAAAAATCCTAACAGTTACATGGACGAATCCTGTCCTCGGCCTGACACTATTCAGACACTGTTTCACAAATCAGCACATTTCCTGGCCTGTTGCCAACTTCGCTGAAAACCACTTCCCTTCTTTCCTTTTTCCGTCTTCTCTTGCTCCTTAGCATAGAGTAGAATTTTTTTTCTTTAATATTTTTTTAATCGTTTTTTCAAAACTAGGCGTTAGGTTTTAGAAATTGCAAAACTAGGCGCCGGTCGCCCGTATATGGGGCGATCGCCCCATATACGGGCGATTAGTGCTGAATCTAACGGACGTTTAACGGCAAGGACAAATCGCCCCATTATGGGGCGACCGGATGATTTTTGTTTTAATTTTAATTCCTAATTTCTTTTCCGAGAATAATAAATAGAAGAAAAATAACGAAAATGCTCATAGTACTGATATACTTTAATATTTTATATCTTTAAAGAATTGGTTATAATATTTTATATGTATTGGCCAAAATATACCATAAATTGGAAGCACTAATCTTTAAATTGTTCATACCTGTTAGTATTGATTTACTGACATATTTCATATGTAAGTGACTCAAAGTCGTATCTTTCACAGGAAGTCAAAAGCGAGCATTTATCTCATCAGCCACGCACACGCTACCACCGGGCCCGACTACATCCGACGCGGCGCGTGCATTGATCCCACGCGCATGGTATATTAGGGCTATTAAAATATCGGAACTACCATTAAATGTCGCTTGCATCACCAACAAAGCGATTAGAGCAATGCATTACTAGGAAGGTCCAACTAGAACAAGATAAATTTTAAAATATTAATTAATATATAAGGATTTGTATTATGTTGTGAAAAGTACTATGTGCCGTGCAAATTTAAATTGTATAAATCAATTTGACTTAAAGACCATTTAGTGCATTATGAACAAACTGTACAAACCATGGCTCGAAAAATCCTGAAATAAATATGTCTTGTCCACACTCTTTATTATGGCTGAAAACTGAGAGGAGTGCCACGAACAAGCAAAATAAAAGTTAACACTACACGCCTACTGAGTGCTTCGAGGCCACTTCCCTTTCGCCCATGCCTCTCGTGGGGCTTCTCTGGCACGCCGCGCCCTCTCTCGTTTCCTCTATATCGGCCTCCTTCTCCTCCGCTTCCTTCCTACGTGCCTCCTCACAGGCGGCATCGCGCCGCTCTTGAAGCTGCCGCGTGAACTCCTCCTGCCGGTTGGCTTGATCAAGGAGCCTTTGGTCTTTGGGGTTGATCTCCGTATCAAACCACAACTCAAATTCACATAGTGGTGGAGGTGACTGCATGAAACGTAAATTAGCAAAGTTTCATTCACAAATATTATGTAACCCGTACGATTGTTACCATGTGACAATCCTCCAGGCTCTTCTCTGGGGGATCGAAGGCGTAGTTGTGGCACTTCCAATACCTCCTCTTCCAAGTTGGAATTTCCCAAGAGCGGACAAGCCTGCAAGGATCTCAACACATACACATCGGTGCTACAGCCCCACGAGGTAGGAAGAGATCTTGGTATGCTAAATTGCGCGGGTATGCACTTCCTTCTTCCTTTGTTTTCCCCTTTCCCCTTCCACTTGCACGCCTCGGCATTTTCGATTGGCCCTGTACTTATTTTTTCTCTCCCTCCTTCCCTCCTGTCTTCTATCCTTTCTTCAGAGACCGCGAGCAAGAATGAATGTTATAAAGGGCAGATATCGCAAGGATATGGAGCGATCACCCCATATTTGGACGATCGCCCCAATTAGAGGCGACCGCCCCTATGTAGGGCGATAGGTGCACGGAGGCGTTGGTGTGTTGTCACGTCGTGTGACAAAGGCAAAGCGATGACAGCACAATTAATAAAACATACATGGATTTCCACAATTTAAAGTGATAAGGCACTCATGTTACTAACTCGCATAGCTTATACAATATGTCGAACGTGAAGGCATTACAAAAATACGTCCGCACAACTAGTCAATCACGACCACACCTCCCGATCCGGTCCGTGGTACGTGAGTGGCGACGGCGACGACGTCCTCCTAGGCCAGCCCTGCGGCACAGGGGTAGAGTGGTGTGGCAGCGACCCGGGCGTGTCCTGGGGCGACGCTCCCGAGAGCTGAGAGGGGGCGAGGTAGTCGGTCGACAGGTACTCCTCTATGTCGAACTCGACATCCTCAGGGTCGTCGAAACCACCCTGGGATCCTGCTGGGGCGCGAGACGACGAGGGAGCCTCCTCAGCCCACTGTCCCCACTGCTGCTGCGTGGGAGCGTAACGAGGAACCGGCGGTGTAGGGCGAGACGAGGAAGGAGCCTCCTCAGCCCACTATCCCCACTGCAGCTGCGTGGGAGCGTAACAAGGCATCGGCGGGGTAGGGCGAGGTGCTGGGTCGTGGGGACGTGGTGTGCTGCGTTCGCCGACGTCTTCGCGCCCCTGGCAGGTGATAAGGCGAGCCAACCGCCTCGCCCCATCGACGATCTGCTCGTAAGATGCCTCGATCTCAGCGGTGGTCAGCTGTATGCCCGCCCGAATGCGCGCCAGCATGGACGAAGCCTCCACGTCCACTTCCCCTACGAGATGTGCCTGGATGTAACGCCAGATTGGTATTAGGTAATTTATATGAAAATGACATGCCCATGTAGCTTCGAATGTGACACTTACCGCGGAGTTGTCCCTCTGGGACATCTGTGAAGGGTACGTGTCCGTCATCGATGCTTGTCGTG
Source organism: Otatea glauca (assembly GCA_036346275.1). Taxonomy (NCBI): domain Eukaryota; kingdom Viridiplantae; phylum Streptophyta; class Magnoliopsida; order Poales; family Poaceae; genus Otatea; species Otatea glauca. The sequence goes on from JAYEVK010000064.1 coordinate 58,213, forward strand.
CGATATACGATGCTGGTGTGTACCCCACCCTGAGGCGAGTGCGCGGCGTGAACCACTCCATGTACTCATCGTACATGTCAGGGTCGTACGGCCGGGTCTCGGTGACCCTGTCGTCGAGTGCGTCGTCCCACTGCACCACCCATGGCTGCATACGGTGCGCGCACTGAGTGCCCGCTGCAGCACCCATCCGGCTCATCTTGCAATGCAAAAAAAGGAAGTACACACCACATTCATTCTGCAGAGATGCGGAGTACTAGGATCAGGAGAAGTACCTGTGAGCGCCACGTGCGACAACGTGACGAGGTGGCAAGGGAAAGGACTGGAACAGGCCGAACTGCCGCAGCACTCGGTGCGGGGAGTACTCCTCGACATACAGGTCGAAGAAGAGAACCTTACGGGTGAGCCAGAACGGCTCATCTCGCGTGCAAAGCATGGAGACCCCGTAAGGTGCTCGGGCGTGGACGTCGTACGAGCTGTATGGCGTCCACCGCACGTCCTCGTCGTGGAGGCGGTCAAACTCCCGAATGAACTCGAGGTAGGACCTCCTCACCTGTCGGTGTGTATACGTCCACCGCGAGGAAATAAGAAATGGCGGAGGTTATGGAAGTGCGTAAGTGGGGAAAAAGATACGAGGGGCATACCTATCGCCGGACCAGAGTGGCCCATGGTGGACCACCCACCGGATCGCCTCCGTAAAGGTCCCGGGTGCGGCGGCGGTGTCAACAGCAGCTCGTCGGCGGAAGAAGTGCTCCCGTGACAACAATCAAGGAGTAGGACGCAACCCGACATCGCCGCATCTGGTCCGCCGAGAGACGGCGCCGCACATACCTCGTATGTCGCCGCAAGCACAACCGAGGCCCACGATCACCGCATCATCTGCTTATAATGGGAAGTTAGACGCGTGCTCACCGAGAGGAGATTTGAACTGATTGTGTTACCTCATCCCCGGGTGTCGGCGATGTGTCGGGCGACTTGATCAGTGCGGTCCACCATGTTCTCGTGGGAGGACGGGAACATCACCCAACCGAACAACAACAGAGGTATGCCTCGAGATGGTAGGCCACGCCCTCCTCTGTGCGTCTTTGGTGGAGCACCACCGCAGCTGCTTGGTACAAACATTATCAAGAACTTAGCGCTTCTCGCATTCGCAAAGAAAGAGGTACTCACCGTGAACTGAAGCAGTCACGCCTTCGTTGGTCCATACTGCTCACCCAGCCTGCGGGGCTGGTAGGGGGCTGCCCGGGGGTGCCGCTGTACCTCGGCGAACCGCACGGACAACTCCACGTGCCACGTGACAGAGGAGTCTTGCGGCATAACTGCCGGACCCGCACAGGGGAGGCCTAGGAAGTAGGACACGTCCTACAGCGTTGGGGCCATCTCTTCGCACGGAAGGTGGAACGTGTGCGTCTCCGGTCTCCACCGGTCCACGAGCGCGCCAAGAAGAACTGGTCGCATTCGAATCGTGGGACTCGCCGCCTCTAACGGGCGCCACCTACTCCACCATCCTACAGAGAGGAAGTAAGCCAGCCGCTCGCAACCTGCATGTAGTGTATTGCGTCGTTAGAATTGCATTCACAGGTAAGTACATGTACGTAAAAGAGTGCAAGCATTAGTAGCTTACCGAGGAACCCGCGTGGGTCAATGCGGCACTCGTTGGGCACCCGAGGCCGAGTGTCCCTAGCTCGGCTCGCTCTCATGAGTACCTAGACTGTGTGTTGCATCCACGATCACGTGGAGCAGCTCAGGCAAGGTCGCGCCATCACACTGTTACAAAGCAAATACAACAAATTTGTCAAGAATTAAATGTGCACACAAATGAAATGCAAAATAACGAAATGTACCATATTCAACAAACAATACAACGAAAGTCCAGAAAGCTAAAAGAATCTCATGTTACAAACATACTAAAGATGAAGACATGTTCGATGAAGCACACAACGTCGAAAATTACATTATCCTCATAGCAATTAACTAGTACATCAAAAAATTACATGATGCGAATAACAACTAACTGGTACATCGAAAATTACATGATTGGAACAATACCACTGGTACATCGAAATTAAATGATGGGAACAACATCGAAAATTACATTATCCGTGGATGCGACGCGCCTCGGACTCGTCCATATCGTTCCGGATGAGCCGTGTCCTTCGACGCCCGACCTTCAGCCTCAACATTCGGATGTCCGATACCTATCGATGGTCTGGAGGGGGGGATGCTGTGAACGATCCATCCACTCGGTATCCGTACACCTCGTGATGCCACGGTTGAGAACACTTTGCTTGTAGTAGTAGGGGAGATGTACGGACGACATGATTGATGCGCCTCGGCGGTTGCGGCAATGACGCAGCAGCACGGCAAGTGCAGAAGTGTGGTTTCTGGCAGGAGCACTCGCAGTCAGCTGCTCGGAGTATGCACTGATGGGAAGTCCTCTCCTGGTGGGCACCTCTGCGACCTCGGTCCCCGCAGTGCACGTGGTATCTCCGTTCCACGCCACTCTCCGGTGTCACCCGATGTGTCTGCGCCTTTCTTGTTTTCTTGGACATGTACGTAGATACAACCGTTGAGTACGATAGTCGATTGTTCGACATACATGCTGCTGAGCTCTTGTATCGCTCAATGAAATATCTCTATGTCCCTAGTAAGACACCTTCAACTATACCCACCAATGGAAGGCATCTGGTGCCTTTCATTACCCAGTTGTAAATCTCCGCCAGGTTCGTTGTCATGATTCCATAACGCGAGCCGCCCCCGTCATGAAGAAGGGACCATTTCTCCAAAGGCTCGTGTCGTATCCAGTCGGTGAAACTCTTTATGCTGGTCCCTGCCTACGGCGAATGTTTGGGGCATCTGTCGGGAGCGCACACAAGCAGGCTGTGGGGTCCTCTCCTTTCTCATGGTACGCCATCGGGTTCCTTGATGAACTAGCGGTATCTCTTGGATTCATTGATTGTTTCTTCGTTAGTTCATCCAACGTCCTCTAAAGCGCGTCGAACTTCCACCGTTGGTTCTGTTTGCACAGCCACTTGAACATGTTCATAAGCTCCTTGTTCCTGAACTGACGGAAAAAATTGGCACCCATGTGCCTCATGCACCACCTGCTCTTCAGGTCTGGCCACTTTGCTGCTCCCACGACGGCGGACCCTTGTTGCATATCCATGATCGCCCTTAGCAGCCCCCGCATGTCGGTCATGGATGACACAAACATCGTGCCTGCTCGTAACAACCGCCACTTCACTCTTTCAAGGAACCAGATCAGCTCTCCGTGTTTTCCCCCTCCACGAAGGCTAATGCAACCGGTAGAACCTGGTTGTTGGCGTCCACCGTGATCGCAGTTAGAATCTGGCCCTTGTACTTCCCCGTGAGGAATGTGCCGTCCATGCAAATGACCGGACGACAAGGTTTAACGCATTTATGCATGCGCCCAGGCGAAGAATGCACGCAGAAGACCCACTTACCGCGCGACACACCACCCGCAGGAAACTCGCAAGGTCGACGGATGTACCGGGTTCCTATGTGCTATTGCCCGAGCAAGTGAGGAATATTCTCGTAGGAAGCCTCGACGTCCCGAACCGTATTTCCGAGCTGTGCTTTTCGCTCTCCATGCCTTTTCCGTAGCTAATCTTGTATCAAACCTCTCCTCCACGGCCGTGATAATAGATCGAGGCTGCAAAGGATTGTCCACGATCCGACCATAAAACACATTTGCCACCCAAGTGGACGACAGATTATGTGTCCTCGCTCCGCTTCTTTCAACATAGCTATGCTCCATCACTATGGAGCATTTCCAGAGTCCTTCCACTTCCCTTGTATGCATGCACCCGCCATGGGCACGAATCAACTACGCACTTCACGTCAGACTCTTTTGCTTTGGACTTCACTACCCAATTGCCGCCGAGAGACATTGCCCAAGATTTCACCGCATCCATCACAACCTCCTTGTTTTTATATATGGCCCCTCCGTCACCTCGTTCTCATGATACTCCCATGCATCAATGTTCCTTCATTCATTGTTAGGTCTTCGAATCGAATTGGTGCACGCACGAGTGATAGGCACCTCAAAGATTGTCCTCCTCGTCAAGTGTTCTCCTCGTGGACTTCCTCATCCGCACGGTCCTCCTCTTCCATCAGTGAACTATGTCCTCCATCTCCTCCCCTCGTCGGCCACCTCGCGCTCCACCACTGTCTCCTCCGCCCCGATCCCTTCGCCACCGCCTGCCTCGTGCTCCTCGCCTCCTGCTCCTCACCACCTTCCTCTTCGCATCCTTCTACATTTGATGTCCCTCCCCGTAATGTCCAACCCGACATCACGAACTTGCGACACGGATGGAGCTACCGGGTAGCACTGTACCAACATGAGCGGCCAACCCCGCTCTACGGCAAAAACCTCATAACTCCTCCATGTTGATGTTGAGTTAATAAGAATCAACTCGTCAGAAAAACAGTCTTGCGCGACGGCTTACTACCGCTCGACCAAGAACCAACAGTCTGGGCAACCAAATTGAACATCCGAGACATCCACTCCAACAAACCCTCAGATGTCCTATCGCTCGGTCTACATATGCCCCGTACAACTCTTGAAAATGATGATAAATCCACCCCATCCGCCCCCTGTGCTATCTCCCCATCTCTATAATATATTTGGAAATACAATTTCTCCGACATACTGCAACATCCGACGGAAAAATATTACTCTAAAATGGAATATACAAAACGTACATTGATTGTACTACAAAATTTGACTATAAATAAGTCAATCGACTAGCCTACCATACGGCCTAATATTAAATTTCTACTACATTACATTTGTATATATTGCCTAATACATTATTTACATAATAAAATTAGTAATACACAACCCTACTAAATTAAATTTATACCACATTACATTTGTATATATTGCCTAATACATTATTTGCATAATAAAATTACTAATACACAACCCAACTAAATTAAATTTCTAAATATTGCCTAATATTTCTATCAGATTAAATTTCTACATACTAAATACTACATTAAATTTGCACATACTGAAATACTACATTAAATTTCTAAATACTAGATACTACATACTACATTAAATTTCTGAATATTAACTGCTATATTAAATTTCTAAACACTATACAATCCTAAAATTTGTAAACACTACATAATCCTAAAATTTCTAAATACTACAACAAATTCGTAAATATTAAATGCTACATTAAATTTCTAAATACTACATAACCTATAAAAAAAATTCCTATATTTACCTGTACAAAAAATTCCTAAAGCTAACTCTACAATAAAAATCCGAAATTTACCTAAATTTTTTGGCTTCCTTCTCTTCTTCTCTTCTCCCTTTCTTCTCTTCTCCCTTTCTTCTCTTCTCTTCTCTTCTTCTCCCCCTCTCTTTCTCCCTGCGCTCGGCTACTGGCTTCAGCTGTTCTCTGCGCTGAGGGGCATATAAAGGAGCCTGTCGCCCCTGTATGGGGCGATCGCCCGTACAGGGGGCAACAGGTTCCCGGCCGCCGTTTGTTGCCGTTTCTAGCTGTTGGTTTGAGGGACATATCGCCCGTATATGGGGCGATTGCCCCATATACGCGCGACCGGCGCCTACTTTTGCAATTTCTAAAACCTAACGCCTAGTTTTGAAAAAAAGATTAAAAAAATATTAAAGAAAAAAAAATCGCATAGAGTACGCCTTCCTACAGTTGAGTCCTCCTGGCCCAGTTCATGTCCATGACATCACCGGCATTGCACCGTACACGACCATGCCATCTCGTGCCCTTCTCAGCTCCCGTGCGCGCACTGCATTGCCCAGTTCATGCACAGCCGCGCTAGTTCACGCTCTAGCCACACCAGGCCATGGCCACCACACCTCTGGGCTACCTATGATCTTCGCCGATGTCATGGACCCCACCGCCTCAAGCCAACTACGTCACCATGACCCTCACACCACCCAAGACCTTGTTGTCCCCCACGTGCCCTTCTATACCCCTTCTTTTTCATCTCTGGCTGCCTTGCCGTTCATGCGCAGGAATCCCGCAACTCACCCCGTTCCCTCCACTCAGAGCTTGCGCCAATGTCTTTTTCTATCTCACCAATCCCACCGTGCCCAGCCGGATTCGTTTGCGTAGTCCTGTCCACTCTACCCAGACTACGCCAATGCATCACCGCGATCAGAGCACGAATAGCTGCACCATGTCTGTCCTATTTTCTTCGCTCAAATGCTGCGCCTATGCCGCTCTCATTTGCATCCGTGTCACCGCGGTCATCCGTGCGGTCACATCGGCTACACTTGCACATCATCGCCAATGCCTGGCTCTTCCAAGTTGCTTCGCCCTGCATTTTCTCCCAATTTGCCATGACTGCATCGTGTTGCCACCGGCTGTAGCGTCCTGCCCTCGATGCTACGCCTCCCGCGACTCTATGTTAGGACAAAATATACAAATTCGACCCTCTATGTATATCGACTAGTCTAAGATCACGCTAGTGCACACAGTGGCAACATAGATGAAATATCACAATCATACACATCGAAAACATAATAAAACTCTATTTATTGAAATAAAGACAGTTGATTGACCTTATGGTTGACTTTACATTATAGGGCTACGCAGAGCTTAAACTCTAATAGATAAAACAACAGCGGAACAAAAACTTTGTAGAAAAACCAATCAATGTGACACAGGCAGCTGACAAGGTTCGCCCCTAGAAACTCGTCTCCTCCTCTAGAGCAGTGTAGACTCCTCCTCAAGCGATGATTTTGTTGTGGCAAGGGTGAGTACATAAAGCACTCAACAAGTTGTGCATGTAATGCAATTTTAATATAACTATATGCAAGGCTTAATCCAAATGAATGGTTAATATGGTTATTTTTCAAAAAGCAACATTTACAATTGAATACAATACATAGATTGAAATAATAGTAAAATAAATAACAATAATAAGTAGCTTTCACGTATTTCTCAAGGATAAACTAGCACAAACGGACAGAGAGAGTTACCTAACTAGATCACCGTGTTAACGGCAAAGTCGCCACGCACGCCGCACTAAAGCAGTTGTCACCCATACCGCGCTTCACGGTGTGCCATGTCACCTGAGCCATGCATGCCGCGTGCCCCCTGGGGAGGTGACCAGAGGCATACGAGGAGGCGAAGGGGGTGGCCACGAAGGTGGGGGAGGTAGCCGAAGGCATAGGGGGTGGTCGCGAAGGAGGGGAAGGCGGTCGGGGAGGAGGCGATGTAGGAAGGGGAGGCGGCTGTGGCGGGAGGCAACCGAAGTAGGGGGAATCAAGGGAGGGGGAGGGGAGGCAAGGGAGGTGGAGGAAGAGTGTCAAGACCTGAATGTGCAAATCCATACTCTATATATATTACACTAGTCTAAGATCACGCTAGTGCATACAATGATAACATATATGTAATATCATTTCCATCTGCATAATAATTATGAAATAAGCAATTAACAATAAATGTTAGAGTAGCGATCTTACAATCAAGGTTTACAATCGTTACCTTATGAGGCTAACAACTCAACAAATTACAATGAAGGAAACAGAATATATTCAAGTGAAATCCATCCATATGCCCACAGGTAACCAACTAGGATAGCGCAACCTAGTTCTTCATAATCTTCAAAGTAGTTTTCATTTACCATTGATGTCTTGATGAATGTCTTCAGCAATTGAGCAGCGTTGTTTATAGTAAGAGTCAGTACATGGGTACTTAGTAAGTTGCACCACAGAATGCAAGTCTAATAACTATATGCTAGGCTTATTCAAAGAATGGTTTATATGGTTAATTTTGCACAAAGTAGACTTTAGCATTTAAATATAATAATAGATTGAAACCATAAGTAAAACAAATAACAATGATAATAAGTTATTCAAAGATTTTTCAAGTTAAACTGGTATAAAGCCTATACCATTTCCTTTTCCTAGCACACACCATATCCCTCCTAATTTTTATTTTATAAAATCTAACCCTTGCTTGAAATTCCTTAGCATTGTCTATAATCGAGGACATGGCTATTCGAATAGATTGACACTCTACATAGGTTATATACTTTACCCATATGATATGATTATCTTAGACTCTCCGTCTCACACTTCTGTGGGTGTGTGACTAAGAAAATCATAGAAAAACTTTCAAAAACTCTATCCGAACATTGACCCTCCCGATAAGCCTATACTCACTATCCTTCCTCACATAAAGCAAAAGAATAGGAGAGGCTTACCATTGGACTAGGAACAATACTTATTCAAGATGTGTGGCTACGGCAACACACCTTCCCCAGACCTTGCACACAGCTTTCTTCTTCCACCCGAGGCATCACATGTCCAGACTCGATAACTTACTGAGTTAGGTCTAGCCACAACAGACATGTGGTTATATGAATGACCAAGTTCAATAGTTTACAAGGTTTTGTCCTTAATTGACCGAGGTAAGACTTCCAATTTTTCACAATGACCATTATCCATTCACACAAAATCACCAACTAATTCACTTTCATTCACACATCATCATACCAACCTAATGTCTCACAAACCCACCCTAGCTCATAACCTCTTACCACTTGTCCTAGTCTAAATCATTTACCACCCTATTTGATTATCGTGCAACACATGCCATCAACAACTCAACATCATCATGTGACAACACATGACACACCTTTTTCATAAACATGTTCTATAATTCATTAGTTAAGGTTGAATTTGCATTTTCAAAAGATAACATTGATTCATGGAATGGCTAAGCATACTAAGCATGTTCTACTCAACCTACGTTGGGTCTATAATTATGATCAATATTTAATTATCCATCCTAAGGTGACAAATGACTATATCATAGCAAATGACAAGGTCGATATAGCAAATGACAAGGTAGGTATATTTCAAATGGGTTGAATAGCTAATTCACCAATTATTTGAAAATAATTATAAGCATAAAATAACATGTAATAGATTAAAACAAAATAATATTTGTAAAACTGGATTCAAGATGAAGAAAGCACAACTTGTCTACCTCTTTCGATGTTGTTGTTCCTTTATCATTGATCACGTTATCTTCTGTCTTGACTTCCTTATGTTCAGCTCCTCGGAATAATTTTTGGACGTTTACGCCTAGCGAGAGAGAAAGAGTAAGTACAAACAAAACTGAAAAAGCCAAATGAAATAAATTCCAAATATAGAATAGATAGTATTGGAATGATGTTATTCCTTTATAGTTGATCACGTTATTTTCTGTCTTCGACTTCCTTACCTTTAGCTCCTCGTAACGACTTTTGGACGTTTATACGTAACTAAAGAGAAAGAGAAAATGCAAATAAAACTCAAAAAGCCAAATCAAATAAATTCCAAATATAGAATAGATAACTAGAATGAAGGCTTGATTTTAGATGAATTTAGGAACTTGAAAGGACTAAATCGGTGTTCGTATGAAAGAGAATGGACTCTCGGAAGATTGGACAAAAGAGAAAATTCCAGAAAAAGAGAGAATATTCTAAGGAATATTCCTTCAGATAAAAGGACAGAAGATGACATATGGGCACTCGGTCTATGGATTGGGTTCATGGAAAAAAGCTACAGCTCACATTGAATCGGGTTCATAGGAATAGGGGCTAATAAGGTGCTCGTGTGTCACTAACATATCATTTCGGGTGTATTTCGGGTGTATGACATGTGGGACCAACATATCATTGACTATGTATTTGGATCTAGGGTTTGGGTCTTGCCACAAGAATCAATGACAATGATGCTAACAAGGATAACAATGGCAGGGATGCTTAGATGGCTACTGACATGGCATCAGGTGGCAGCTCTAACTTTCTTAGGAACAACAGGGAAGAGAGAACAAGGATAGAAGGCTGACCTACATGTCATTCAAATAGAGAGGAATATAGAAAGATGGCCCACAAGATAAAGAGATAGGCAGAGATAGACAGGGATAAAGAATAGAGGAATATGGGCCCACAAGATAGAGAAAGAAGGAAGCAATGCACATGATAGAATAGAGGAGCCCTAGGATTGCGGCGTCAATAGTGACCAGCGGTCAACGGAGTCCCAGTGGTGACAAAATTGGAATAGTGGCGTCCTGCTGATCATGGTGACGCGGTCCATCTTTGCTGGTGATGACCACGGCGGTCGAGGTGAGGAAGATGGCGGCAGGTTGATAGGACTCGCGGTGGCAACAGCGGAGTAGTGGTCCTCCAAGGAAAGCGAAGGGAGCATTGTGTAGGACGTGGAGAGACAAAGATAGAGGTGTAGATGATGAAGACGTAAGCTCATCGGAGATGACGGATTTTGATTTGCGAAGGGTGGCGGCCAACAACGAAGAGAAAGATCTTGATCTCCTCGCTCATGGCCTCAATTGATGGAGGGAATTGGACAAGCAACCTCGGGAACACGCTGTGACTCGGGTGGTTTTGGCATAGATGCCATGGTGTAGCAGGGACACGAGCTCCACCTTGTGGCTCCAATGGTGGCGGCTCGGCTTGACGACAATAGGGACACGAACAAGGGCGATGCTAGGGCTTTCTAGGGGAAACACAAGGGGGTGGAATGGAAGCGTGGCTCGAGGCCCTAAATTGCCTCAGCAGGTGGTGCCGTATAGGACACGGATATCGAGGCATGGCGGCGGTGGTCTCCTTGTCCGAGCGGGAGAAGAAGTGTAGGGCAACATGGCTGGGCTAGGCTAGTGCTTGGGCCAGCGTGGCAGATTAGAAACGGACTGGAGAGAAAAGGCTGGGCCAAGGAGTGGTCGTGGTGTATTGGGATGAGAAATTTGAAGAAATGAGGCCAAGGCTAGGGATAGCAGTGACGATTGGGAAAGAAGATGTGTTGGGCAAGATTCGATCCAAGAGATTTTTGAAAAGAAAGGATTTCTAAATTAAGGAAAATGGCAAAAATTCAAGTAAATAGCAAACGACCTCAAAAATATCCCAAAAAATATGAAAATTCCTTGTAGCACATGGAAACCAATTAAGCTTTTTAATTCAAATGTCTCATATTTGATATATAGATCATTCACATTAAATCTTTTTTAATTTATGAAAGTCCTAATTAAACTTTATTAATTCAAATAAAATCAATGAATTTTTTTTGGGAATCTAATCTTCACAAAAAAAATTGAAACCTCAAAAATTGGGATATTATAGGGAGGCGGCCCGGGAGGGAGATGGATGGGGAGAGAGTAGAGAGAGAGAGAGACGGGTGAGGGAGGCGGGGGAGGCGGCTAGGACGGGGGAGGTTGCTGGAGGCGGATGGGGAGGCGAGGGAGGGGAGGGGGATGAAGCTAGGGAGGGAGGTAGAGAGAGAGGGAGAGATGGGCGAGGGAGGTAGAGAGACGGGTGAGAGAGAGGGAGAGACTGGGAGAGAGAGAAAGCATTGTGCGAGATAGTTTGAGAGACTGAGAAAGTGACGTGAGAGCAACGGGCAAATGGCGAGAGAGAGCAATGGGTGAATGGCAATGAGCAAATGATAGAAAGAGACAATGACGTGATGAATGGAAGAAATAAAGAAAATTATAAATCCAACGGCCAAGTTACATTCACCTGATCGATCGCTATAAAACTCCCTTCATTCACTTATTTCTTCAAAGACAAAAACATTCTCCTTTGCTCTCTCTTTGCTCTCTCAAAGATCAATATGTATAGCAAAAAAATCAGACCGCACTCCTAGTCCCCTTCCTCTGGATCAAGAGATCAATCCACGTCAACTCTCCCCAGTCATGGGAGACCAGAGGGAGCAATGGCGGTGCTGGCTAGAGGAAGATGCAGGGCATCGAGTCGAGAGCAGCAAGGCAGCAGGCGTGGCATGGGTGAGGTCGACGCTCAGCCTTGTGCATAGATGAGACCGGTGTCATTTCTCTGCCGTGGCATCGATTTCACTGGAAATCTCTTATTGCGGCAAGGTTTGGGTAGGGCGAGACAATGCTTAGCTGAGGAGAGAGCAGGTCAGGTGCAGATGTCAAGTGGGCCAGAGCAGCTATAGGTCCCACATAGTAGTGTAAGCAATGAAGAAACTGAACTTCCCTTATCTGGACAGATTAGGGTTCATGCATTTAATTGAGAAGACATTCATGGTCAAAAGTTTTTGAAACTTTTTGTGTATGATCCTGAGACAAATGTTATCATCCATAAAAATTGCAAACCATGATCTTACTCGCGCATTTTATGAAAATTCTGACAAGGTCACTATGTCAGTTTACAGTTTTCTGATTTTTATTCTGAGGTACAAAATTTAGTTCACTTTTATTTGGAAATTTTTCTATGTTATTCTAAGGCTTAATAGAGGTTACCATAAAACTTTCAGATGATTATCAAATTTTATGATTTTATAAAATTCTGGTAATGCTTATGTTGTTTTTAAATTGCTTCTCTTTTGGATTTTCTAAATGCATCATATAAGGTTTTATTTTTCTGAAACTTTTTTGTGGAACCATTCGGTCCTATAGTATGGGCATCCGGAAATATGAATCGATCTCGCCGTGAATTGGACGAGGTGACACATATACTCCATCAAGTGTATGCTCACTGTCACCCAAAAGTCCCGTGCATGGAGTATTAACCAGACGGCCCTCACCCAAACAAATATGAGCCACCTAGTTGCACCATACACACTTACGCAACCAAAAGAGTTTCGATTCTTTTCCGAATAATCATATCGGGATTGAATCCAACTCATCCAAGCATAGCGAACGCCGTCCATCTCAGAACCTTGGTATCGCCTACACCCACCGAGGGAGGTGTGTCGCAATAGACAAGGAATGATGGCCGCTCATGTCCATGCGTTAGATGGTTGAGAGCAATTCCGGGTACCCGGATATGTGTCTAGCGCTAGTTCCCAAGATCAACGCCTAGCGCCCACATATCCCACATTCGAGATGCATCGTTATTCATACACATTCAACTAAGCATTTGGCATAACATAAACTTAAGCTAGAAGCTATTACATCTACTTGTTATTACAAGTACATGGCCGATCGCCAAATATTACATACAAAAGTAAATTGCAGTAGAAATAAAGCATAAATCAAAAGTAGGACAGCGGTATGCCCATCTATAAACCCATATGCAACCGACTAAGAAGAGCCCTAGTTCATCCATCCAAATAGTTGTTGGACCCCGTGCAAAGTACGAGTCATCGGGGAATTCTTCCGTACCTTCATCTATATATTATAAATAAGCAACGGTGAGTACACGTATGTACTCGCAAGACTTTATTGTATAGAAATACAATAAATGCAAGGTTAGATCAAGGATAAGCCACTATACTAAGTCTTATTTTCAGCATAAAGCAGATTTTTTTTGCAAGTGAATGTTTCATTAAACGGTAATAGAATTGTAAAGTGCATTTGATATGGAGCTAATAACTGTAATTAGAGTTCAATATCATCGTTTCACAGCCCTCCTTGGCTGTGAACAGCAAGTAAACACAGCCATCCTTGGCTCACAAGTTTCCCAACCCGTTCCAACACCGTTTCCAAGAGTTTTCACAAAAATAAGACTATACTTGACATTATTTTCCCAAGTTGCTCATGACCGCGAGCATGGCTAATTAATTAGATTTAAATCTCTGCAGAGAGTATACACTTTACCCACATGACACATTCTAGCAATCATATCAACCATGCCTCGCGATACTCATCGTACCCGATTTGCTAGACTGTGACGAAACCATTCGACTAGCTAAAGCCTAGCCTTGCACTAGCGCTAGTGATGACAAACCCTTGCCATGGTCCGAAGATCTAGACCCGCACACACAGTACTAATGATGGTTTACACCCCATCGCGTCCTCTCCCCATGGCAAGGCATAAACCGTTGTATTGAAATGCTTTGGCCCCCAACACCTCAGTGAAGGGAACACCTACGAGCAACACCGTACCCTAGAGTGCCCTTACTACTTCAGCCAACCAAAATGCAAGGCTAAACCTCAGCTAACCTACTAAGCTAAGGCTATCCCATACTAACACAAGTGGTTGCACCAAATCACTTAGGTGATAGCATCAAGTTCGGTCCTTAGTCGACTCAAGCAGAATCTCCCTAACTACGCTGCGTGAGGTCCCTCCTCATGCCTCAAGTTTAGCAATAACTCAC
>JAYEVK010000464.1:0-96397 GCA_036346275.1 Otatea glauca
CGCATCTAAACCATAAGTTTTGGGTTGGATTTTTACCAAAATACACGAAACCATAACTCGCCCGTACCTTTACAAATTGTACAAGTTTGGATGGAAATGTATCCCAACAATTAAAAGGCGTTTTATAAGCATGCCTAAGTATGTACATGAGATATTTCGCATTTAATACCCAAAATGACACTAAGTAATGTCTACACCATAAGCTAAGGTTATAATAGCGTAATTCAAGTGTCAAGTAAGGGTAATGCATACAAATGGGAAATAACTACCGATACCCACAATATAGTAAGTTTAACATAAACATATGCGCATGCATATAGTTTGATAAAACGACATAAACATCATAAAATATTGGGATCAACATGATCAAAGGAGGGTGCTTGCCTTGTTGCTTGTCATCGGTATGTAATCGGGTCATAGGTGAGATCGCCGCCTGATGGATTCTGAAACGTCGGCATCTATGCGTTATATAATGAGAATCGCGACAAATAGCAAACAACAACTTGTCAATAAGGGCAAAAAGAAATTAGATGTAAATACCAAATGAAACTTACCAAAGAAGAACATAGTAGTTTAGGGTTCCAGAGTTATCACTTTGTGCATGATGGTTTCATTAGTACTTTGTTTGTATGTTGCTCTTTTTCATGTATGTGCTACTTTTATTCTTCGAATTCAAGAAGCTAAAGTTATAATCATGTATAAGGTTATTTACGAATTCAAGAGGCTAAAATTATGTATCTTCATAATTACAGTTTCGAATTGAAGAGGCAAAAATTATTTGGATTAATAGAATTAAGACATTAATTGAGGTGTTATGTATGAATAGTACTTAGCCCTAGATGTTTTTGCATAAAAAGTGATTTGTAAATGTACTTAGCCCTAGATGTTTTTGCATAAAAAGTGATTTGTAAATGTTAGGTCTACAAATTTTAGGCTACTGGTTGTACATTCATGGTTACAAGATGATTCTTCTGATACAAATACCTTAAATACTGGTTTTTAAAGCTAGATTATTCATATTATGGGTTTTAGCGATCATAATACTTAGGGTTATATCTTTAATGTGATTCGATGAAAAGCAAGATGTAATGAAGGTTATTTATTCAGAATAGGATAGTCTTTGCCCTAAAGAGCATTTCTAAGCTGATCTTATTAATATTGGTGTTTAGACGAGATGTTTTATTCATCGCTACCAAAGCATAAATGGCTTTGTTGTTTATGCTATGAGGGGTCAGATTTCGTTTTAAGTTTGCGACTTCACTTTACAAGATTATTGAACCATTTTTCTAGCATTAGTAGGGGATGACCCTAGAAGTGTTTTAAAACTGGTTTTGCTTCATTTTGCTTTTATCCGTGATAGTTTTCATGTATGTGAACAATAGAGTCTTTTATGAACTTTAATCAAATTTGAACAAACATGAGGTATTTCTACATAAACAGGGAGGGCATCATTTTAAAAGGTCATATAATTTTATTTCATCAAATTTGAAGTTTATTTGCACAAGTTACGATCATTTAAATTTTGCATGTATTGAAATTTTGCCTATTAGACATATGATGCAAACTATGTTAAAATTTAAATATTTTCATATATTTGGAGCCCTTGGGACCTCAGGAACATGGAAAATTAGTTTCATCATTTTCATACCTAGTTTGTGCACATTTTATATTGCTTATTCTAGGCCTATAGCATTTATTTAAGCTCATTTATTTCACAAAGGACTAAGCCTAATTTTTTTGTATATTCAGATTCTACATGATTTTACATGAATTTATAAGTTTGTTTCATTTAATTTGGACTTACAATGCAAAAGTTATGCATAAATGAATAGGTTAGGTATTATTAAAACTTCAAAAAAAGAAAAGTTTACCGAAAAGGAAAGTACGGCTTGCTTTACCGAAGACGCCTTCTGTTTTTGGAAAGTGTTTTAAAAAAACATTTTACCGCCTGACATGTGGGTCCCAATGGCAGCGACTGTGTGAGACAAAAGAAGAAAGAGACTGACGATTGGGCCCCGCATGTCAGTGGGAGAAAAGCAAGGGTGAACGGTTCCAAGCTCGCCGATAGCGACCTACTTCCACAGCGGCTGAATGGGTAGAACCATGAATTTCAGTGTGCCATTGTGCATCTAGGGGTGGTCTTATGATCACTAGCAATGACCGGTGTAGGATCGCCATCATGGAGGTTCTGCGCACGATGGAGGTGACCATTGGCACTGGAGTAGAAAGCCGCATGGGTTTAGGTGAGCGTGCGGTGAGCATGAGGGATTGATAAGTGTCGGGACCCGAATCGCAATCCGACCCTCTGTGTATTCTCGTGCTACCCAGATCACGCTTAGCACACACAACATATACAGGTTGCACATCATGCATATTCACAAGGATATAAGAATAAATAGTGCAAACATGTATATAAAACGAGTTGTACAACCTTATGGTCTCCTTACAGATAAGTCACCACGCAGGCTTACATTATTCAAAACAAAGAAATAGCAATGAACATAAAAAGTCGTAAGCATCCATCTTGCCACAGTAACCGATCGGGCTTGCCTCTAGTTGCTCGTGTCCTCGACGCATTCTCCTCCCATACCGTGTAGTCTCCTCCACCGATGTTGGGGTTGATAAGGTGGGGTGAGTACACAAGGCACTCAACAAGTAATGCATGTAATGCAAGACTATTACTATATGCAAAGCTTATTCCAATGGATTGGCTTAATTGATCCTTTTGCATCAAGCAAGATTTTTAAACTAGTATCTTGTTTAGATTAAAGCAAAGGAAATGTATATAAGTAATACTAATTTCAAATGGTTTTTCTTCAAGATTCTCAACACACACTCTTTATTAGTTCATTTCCAACACCGCACACACCACCCTTCCATGTTTTGTTTATGAAAACTACCCTTGATCAGAATCCCGAGCAATGCTCAATACCGTGAGCACGGCTATTCAATAGTTTTGACACTCGCAGAGGTTGTACACTTTACCCACAAGATACAACCGCCACCACACAGTGATTGTCCGCAACAAAGCTTTTCAGAACTTCTACCTTAACTAAAGAACCTCTCCCAGATTGCCTTCACTATCACTTCCTCACACAGAGTCAAGTATAGGACCGCCAATCACCGCTGGATGGGCACCAAGCCGTAGCATGTGTACGCTCCCCATACAGATACACCCCTGTATCGTCACCCCGAGGTATCGAGGAAAGATATCGTAACCCTAGTCAACTAGGTCTGTCCCATGTCGCATATGTGGTTGTACGGTGACTCAGATCAAAGGCTTGCAAGGTGAAGTCCTTAATCACCAAGGCAAGACTTTCAACACTCAACAAAGGCACCCAATGTGGCACTGACACATCACTCAACAACCCAATGCCACACAGCCCACCTGCACACACCTCTTGCCACTTGCCCCAGCCTAAATCATTTTCCACCCAGCTTGATTATTGTGCAACACATGCCAAGAATAACTCAATATCGGACGGAACCACACAAAGTTGTCAGACTCAATCTCAACATGTGGCATCATCACACCACTTTTCAAAATACATTCAATATGTCTTTAATCAATATTGTAGCATTTTTCCAAAGATCATTCATGATTCGCTGTAAGGCTAAGCATCTACTCACGGCCTAGCCTCCCGTGTTGGCACAATATTAACATCCAACTAATATAATCGAACTTAGGGTGACAATGATCTAGGCATACAATTAATAATTCAAGGTGGCATAACAAAATGGGTTGATTAACTACATTATCCCAAATTAATTTAAATTCATTTTAAATAATTAGCATGCATAGTTTCAAAGCATAAATTACATTTTAAAATCTGGGATCAAAATGATCAAAGCATCACTTGCCTTCAAAGAGTTGCTGGTCGTGTTCAAGCTTGGTCTTGAGCGATTTAATTCTTCCTCAAACTTCCCGCAAATTTACGCTCACGCTGCATAAACAAAGTATACAATAAATAGCCAATACAGAAGACTATATGTCCTCAAAAATTCAAATAAAATTCACCAATAAATAGCTCACAATTTTATGAATTTTAGAAATTTGAATCACCCAAATCCGAGTTAAAATGCAAAAGTTATAGTCATTTGAAGTTTGAATAAAATCAAAATACGTAAATTAAGAAAATCCGATTTTTCCAAATTATTTTTATACTGAAATTACATTT
The DNA here is from genome assembly GCA_036346275.1 of Otatea glauca. Taxonomy (NCBI): domain Eukaryota; kingdom Viridiplantae; phylum Streptophyta; class Magnoliopsida; order Poales; family Poaceae; genus Otatea; species Otatea glauca. The sequence goes on from JAYEVK010000464.1 coordinate 4,179, forward strand.
ATGACGTCAGCATGCCTCATGATGACGTCAGCACCGAAATGAATTTCCGCCAAATATTTTTATATATGAAAATATTTATGACGCCGATGACGCCAAGAAGACACGCGGCACGCCTGCAGGTCGCCACGCCGCCTCGGTCTATGGATCGAGTCCACGGGTTGGCTCGTCCACCGTGGACCGGAGGCACTGCGGCGCTGCACCGGTGACGCAACCCTTGGCGCGCCGACGGCGCGCAGCTCAATCCCGACGCGACACGCGGCAGATCCGCATCGCCGCCAACCAACGGCCGGATCTCACCCGCGCTGTTCGGGCGACGCCAGACTCCACGCCCCCACGCCACGCATCCAACGGTGCGCGCCGAAACCAACGGTTGATCTGGTCTCTCCTCACCAACGCGCACACGCCACAAGACGGATTCGATGGGGTGCGGCGTTATCTCCGCCAAGACGCTCAAATTTGAACGGCGCGATCCTAGATTAAAACCAGATCCAACTCAACCGCTCGATCCGATCCAACGGCCAAAGTTACCGAGAGCTGTTTACTATTCAAGGCGCGACGTGGCTCAATCTTACGCTGCTCACTAACGATCCAACGGCTAAGACTAAAACATATCGCAGACATTAGATCTAATCCAAGCCGCTCGCTCTAGATCTAACGATCAAGATTTAGCTAACGGTAAACCTTGGGGTTAATCCGCACCGCCCATAACGCATCTAACTACATATACAAACTAAATGTAAGCAGAGAAGGGCGACGTGGCACGATCCTTACCCTCCTTGCGATCCGACGGCCAACGATGCTCGAGTCCGACGATGGCGCGCGGCGTGCAAGCTTGCCGAGATGAGGAAGATGATGTAGTCGACGGCGCTTCGTGGCTCCTCGGCGAGAAGATCTAGCGATTCGACGCTGCTCGCCGGCAAGGCTCGTGACCTCGGCGACGGCAGGAGGGACCGCGGCGAAGCAACGCGGAGAACCGTGGCGGCGCAGGGAACAACTACGGCGAGCTTTGTGAGCAACCGAAGCGCCGGAGGGCGGCGCTAGGGCTACAGACGCTGTTTAGGAGTGCGCACACGCTGGTGGGCGGCGCACTAAATAGCGCCGACGCGGCGCGAAATCTTCGGCGAAATGGCGGACATGCAGCGCCATTGCTCCGCGATCTCGCGAGGAAGAAACGACGTGGCGAAATCCCGCATCCATGCGCAGCGATCCAACGGCGCAGAACAATGGGTGACGGATGATTCCTCGATCGCACGATGTTGATCCAATCAAGTAAACGCGCGGCGGCTAGGGTTTTGGCGGTGGGTCATGCGTGGCTTGGCGACGCGAGTGGGCTCTAAGACAAGATCGGGCCGGTCCAACGATTCGCCCGCACACTATTCCGGATTTTAAATCCTTTTCAATAAAAATAATTCTAGAAATTCACTTAAATCATTTGGGGCTTTTAAAATAGCGTAAAAATTCTAGAAAATTCAGAAAATACTTTGAGATATTTGGAACTCAAATAAAATATTTTCAATAAAACTTTGCTAGAACTTTTCCATTATTTAATTGTTTTCAAGGAAGGCTAGTTTTGAGTAATTCCAAATAAATTTCAATAAATTCCCAAAAATTCACAAAATCAAAAATACTCTCAAAATTTAAATTAGAGCAAAAATTAGGTGTTACAAACCTCCCCTTAATGTAATCTCGCCCCGAGATTCGTGGTCGTCTATAGAAACAAAGTTAGGAACTCCTTCTTCAGATCTTCTTCACGCTCCCACGCTGCTTCACTTTCCGAATGGTTGCTCCATCAACTCGCAGTAAACGCGCTGACTTGTTCCTTGTCTCTCCGCCCATTACGCCCGTAATCTTCATTGATGTTCTTTGTAAGTCGATCTTCTTGCAGCTCAATTGCCTCCAAAGGTGTTTGCTCTTCCTACATCAAGACACTTCTTCGCTTGAGACACATGGAATACGCCATGCACTCCCGCCAAAGATCAGTAACTCCAATTGATACGCAACTTCACCTCTACGGCTCAAGATTTTGAATGGTCCGACATATCTCGGGTGCGAGCTTCCTTTGCATGGAACCTTCGACTCCTTTGAGTGGTGTTACTCTAAGATACACAAAATCTTCGGTTCAAAGCTTAGTTCCTCGCGACGGTTGTCAAGATAACTCTTTTGCCTCGGATTGTGCAATCTTCAATCTTTCCCCGACCAGGTGATCTGTGGCTTCCGCTTCTCAAGAATGTCCGTCCAAAACATGTCGTCACCTGTCTCATTCCAATTCAATGGTGTTCGACAGACTCTACTATACAGAGCTTCAAATGGAGACATTTGTAAGCTCGCTTGATAATCGTTGTTGTAACTAAACTCAAAGATAAGGCAAACACTTGTCCCATGAAGTGGAATATGCTAAGGCACATGCCCTCAACATATCCTCCAATATCCGATTGACTTTCTCGCTTGTCCATCCGTCATGGATGGTATGTCAGATCAAGTTCAAACGAGTCCCCATTGCTTCATGAAGCTTACCCTTAACTGAGGTAAATTGGGTACCTCTCGTCCGACACTATCTTTTTTCGCACTCCATGTAAAATGCATAATTCTCGACATATAAAGTTCTCGCTAACCGGTCTCCTAATAAGTGGTCTTTATGGTATGAAATGTGCCACCTTAGTTAAACGATCTACTATGACCCATATGGAATCATATCCACTTTATGCTCGGGCAATCCGTTATAAAATCCATACCAATTTCCTCCCATTTCCATTCGTATCTTTAAGGGTTGTAATAGCCTCTGGCCTTTGGTGCATAGCTTTGACCCTTTGGCATATGTCACATAATGCAACGATTCGCGACTTCTCGCTTCATGCTTGGCCACCAAAATTTTTCCTTCAAATCTTGATACATTTTCGCACTTCCTCGATGAATTGAGTACTTGAGTCATGGGCCCTCCCAAAATTAATCGCTTCAACTCCTTTTGTTCGGCACACAAATGCGCCTTTAAACCACATAGTACCTTGTTCATCCAGCTTTAAAATCTTTTGCTTTGCCTTCATCCATTTTGCCCTTAATTCTTTTGATCTTATCATCATCTTTCCGCTCTTCCCGATCCGATCTTCCAGTAGGTCTTACTTCCAAGGTTACTAGGAATCCTTTTGGTACCATTTCCAATTCTAGTTTCGAAATCCTACACAATTCTCGCTCGACTTGTTTCCAACAAAGATATTTACACCGTGGTTCTTTTCGCCAATGCCTCGCCACCACGCTGGCTTTCCCGTGGTAGTGAATTCCACATTATAATCCTTGATTAACTCTAACCATCTTCTTTGCCTCATATTTAGGTCACTTGTGTGAAAATATACTTAAGGCTTTTATGATCGTGATATACTTCACATCTATTTCCGATGAGATGATGACGCCATATTTTTAGTGCATGCACTACGGCAATTTAATTCTAAATCATGAGTCTGATAGTTCTCCTCATGTGGTCTCAATTGCCTCGATGCATAGGCAATTACCTTCCTATTTTGCATCAACACGCATCCCAATCCCTCGACGCGATGCATCACAATAAATGTCAAAGTCTTGGTGAACGCCTGTAAAACTAATACAAAGCCGATGTTAACCTCCTTTTCAATTCCCGAAAACTCTTCTCACACTCAGTGTCCATAAAATTTCTTTTCTTTTTTCAACAATTGCGTAAGAGGTCTCGCAATCGAGAGAATCCTTCAATGAATCGACGGTAATACCCCGCCATTCCAAGGAAACTACGGATTTGGGTTACCGCTTCTACTGCTCCCAATGTAAAACCGCTTCCACTTTCTTTGGATCTACAAAGAACTCTTTCATTGCCATTATGTGTCCAAGAAATTCCACCTTATCTTTCCGTAAATCACATTTGCTAAATTTCGCAAACAACCGTTGTTCCTCAACTTTTCAAGGACTAGCCTCAAGTGCTCTGCAGGCTCTCTCTCTCGCCTTGAATAGATAAGGATGTCATCTATGAATACGATTTATTTAACTTATCCAAGTTTTCCATAAAAACCTTATTCATTAAGTTCATGAAATATGCCGTGCATTTGTCGCACCAAAAGACATCATCAGAACTCAGAGTGTCCATATCTTGACGAAAATGCGCCTTCTAATATCCTCCGATCGGATCTTCACCGATGGTATCCTCGATCAAGATCAATTTTGAGAATACTCCCGCTTCCTCTCAATCGTCAAACAAATCATCGATCCCGGTAGCGGATACTTATTCTTTATCGCCACATCATTGAGTGCACGATAGTCTATACACATCCTCGAAACTTCCGCCCTTCTTCTTAACGAATAAGACAGTGCTCCCCATGGCGATGAACTAGGTCTTATAAATCCCTTTCCAGCAGCTTCTTCAATTTGCTTCTTCATTTCCACCAATTCCTCCGTGGACATCCCGTAAGGTCTCTTAGCTATTGAGCTGTCCTCGAACTAGTTCTATCACTAACTCGATATCTCTATCCGCGGCATTCCGTAAATCTTCGGGAAAACATCCGATATTCATTGACTATGGAGACTTCTCTGTCGACAGCCTTCATGTCGTTGACCATCAATTGTCCATCTTGCATCGGTTTCGCTTCAAACTCAATTTTCTTTCCATCCGGCTCTCGACCGATATGACTCTTTTTCCGCAATCCAATATCGCTTTGTGATCGGTTAACCAATCCATTCCTGTGATAACATCCAAGGTTTGGGTATTAAGGACGATTAAGTTCGCTAGAACTCAACTCCATTAATTATTATTCTACCCCGTAACATCCTACTTTAGATCGGAGTTCGATCCGTGGATTGACTATGAGCACACATTTAAGATTCACTATTTCCATATCATTTTGAACAGCAAAATCTCGGAAATAAAAGAATGCGAAGCTCTAATCAAATAAAACAAAGAGTGGGTATCGAGTTTACTAGAACTTACCCAAGACAACGTCCGAGGCGCTCGACTTCATCCGCCGTGATGTGGTTGACTCGCCGTGCAGCCTTGGGATGGAGTCGCCGTTGATGCCCCGCGTTCATGATTGGTGCGGAGTCCTTGCCGTGTGTTCCCTGTGTTAAAGCGAACCGGGTGACACCTCCTTCTTAGGGCGCTTGTTGGCAAATGCCCCATTTCATTGCAATGATAGCAACGCCTTCCCACGGCCCGAGAGGTTCCTCCACTGCGCTATAGTTCGGGCCGAGTCTCAACATTTTGACCCATCGGGCGATTTGCCGCAGTGGTGCTCGTCATTGCCTCTAGGCCGGTACCGAATGAGCCGCTGGGGTGCCGCCCTCCGCCTCCGCCGCCTCGACGACCTCCTTGTTGCGCCATTCTGCGCTTCTCGTTGTCATCCAACTCTCGGCGCTTGTCCTCTAAGATCGTGGCTTTGTTAACTAACTCTTGAAAGTCGTGGAATGTGGGTGATCGCCCCACTGCAACCTCGCATTCAATCCTTCATGAAGCGGGATTGTCCGCCTTATCCGTAGCCACGCCCTCCGTGCGTAGCGTGCCGCTTGGGTGAACTTGTTCGTAATCGCCATCGATCGCCGCCTTGCTTGAGGCTTCTGAACTCCTCCTTTTAAGATCCATGATACCCTGTACATGGTATCGACGGAAGGCCGAGGTGAATTCTCCCATGTGATACTCATGGTCCTCATGAGTCGCGCAGGTTTTCCCACCATTCTGCGGCAGCCCTTCGAGTTGATGAGAGGCATAGAGTACCTCTCATGTCCTACACATTGTAATGTGCGCTTCCTTTCAATTGTCCTTAGCCAATCGTCCGCCTCCAAAGTGGATTGGCGTTGCTCGAGAAGGTAGGTGGACGGGTTCTCATAAACTCCGACAACCGTGAGTAGGGTGTGGTCCATGGTTGCCCCTGTGTTGAACATTCGCAGCAGCTTGATTGATATCCGCCGCATGGTTTGAACCATCGTGGTCATGAGTTGAGTCCGGCTGTCAAAAGGCTCCTGTGTTCGTGATATCGACTGCGGTGGTTGAGGAATCGCTCTTCATTCCGTTGTCCGTCTGTTAGCTCCACTTCACTGCTCCAACATTTCCACGAGTCCTCACCATCTGCTGCAAGCTTCCATGGTTAAGAAAAGAAGAAAGCATAGACGAGTAAAAGAACTTATGTGGGGAAACAGTGTAACTTAAATTATTTAGCCAATTTATTGATATAATATAAAGCAAGATGGTTGTTCACAAGTGCCTAAGGGCAATGCAACACATACGTGACACTCACAACCAAAAGTAAGTAAGCAAACATAGGAATCCATGACAACTCACACCTAAGGGTGACTCAAGCAAAGACGCGACTCAGATATTCGAGTCTCGACACTACACTCTACTACACTCGATCACCATCGAGCCAACCCGGCCGCGCTTCCCGAGCGCACACGGCAGGTGCCGTGGCATTGAGGCGAATCGTCCCGTGACTCATCGCGCGGGTGCAAAAGACCCCATCGACTCGGCCGTCCCGGCCGCTCGCCTCGTGATCGGGCGCCTCGCCCGGCCTCCGGACCGATCATGTAACTCAGACTGGTTCGCTCGGGTCCATATAGAGCCATCTCCAACTCCCGGATCTTCAGATGGCATGAGCTAAGTTCTCCTGTTGGGTTCTTGCCTCTATAACCTCGCCGCGGGTCCTCGCAGCCCCGGACTGCCTCGCCCAAGGCGCCCTCCCGGGCGATGACGATCTCGCCAGTGGGTGATCGAAGCGCCCTCCTCCACGAGCTCCATCCTGTTGTATCGACCGTCGCGACGCGATGGTGGCGGAAGACGGTGCCTCTAACTCGCGGAGTAAGCGCGGCATTTGCCGCATCGCTCGACGCGACGCCTCCCGAATCCCGCCCAAAGAAGACCTCCGGCAAGGATGTAGATAGGACGACTCGCCTCGCCCTCTCCCGAGCATACACCGTGATCTTGACGCCCCAGCGATGTCAAGTCCTCGCCTGCACTCACCAAGTCCTCGCATGCTGGTCGGTCAAAACCTCCAAGCAATCGTGATCATACGCCATAACTCCGCGGCGATCCTCCCAAGCGCCTCCATAGGTATGGATCATCCTCATCCGCCAAAACAAACCTTGTTTAAATTAAATAGAGAATAATAAAATTCAAAGATAGGTATGAATAAGGAGAAGAGATAAGTCGAGATTTCTTTGACATTCTTGCTCAAGTTGATTAGGTCTTTAGAAAATAGTTTTCACCCTCCTAGGCACAACCAAACTAAGGTCAAGGCCTACAAATACCGCTCGATACCACCTCTGCCGGGACCCGAATCGCAATCCGACCTCTCTGTATTCTCGTGCTACCCAGATCACGCTTAGCACACACACCATACAGGTTGCACATCACGTATATTCACAAGGATATAAGAATAAATAGTGCAAACATGTATATAAAACGAGTTGTACAACCTTATGGTCTCCTTACAGATAAGTCACCACGCAGGCTTACATTATTCAAAACAAAGAAATAGCAATGAACATAAAAAGTCGTAAGCATCCATCTTGCCACAGTAACCGATCGGGCTTGCCTCTAGTTGCTCGTGTCCTCGACGCATTCTCCTCCCATACCGTGTAGTCTCCTCCACCGATGTTGGGGTTGATAATAAGGTGGGGTGAGTACACAAGGCACTCAACAAGTAATGCATGTAATGCAAGACTATTACTATATGCAAAGCTTATTCCAATGGATTGGCTTAATTGATCCTTTTGCATCAAGCAAGATTTTTAAACTAGTATCTTGTTTAGATTAAAGCAAAGGAAATGTATATAAGTAATACTAATTTCAAATGGTTTTTCTTCAAGATTCTCGGCACATGCCTTTATTAGTTCATTTCCAACACCGCACACACCACCCTTCCATGTTTTGTTTATGAAAACTACCCTTGACTGTAATCCCGAGCAATGCTCAATACCGTGAGCACGGCTATTCAATAGTTTTGACACTGCAGAGGTTGTACACTTTACCCACAAGATACAACCGCCACCACATGTGATTGTCCGCAACAAAGCTTTTCAGAACTTCTACCTTAACTAAAGAACCTCTCCGATTGCCTTCACTATCACTTCCTCACACAGAGCCAAGTATAGGACCGCCAATCACCGCTGGATGGGCACCAAGCCGAGCACGTACGCCCCCATACAGATACACCCCTCGTAATCGTCACCCCGAGGTATCGAGGAAAGATATCGTAACCCTAGTCAACTAGGTCTGTCCCATGTCGATATGTGGTTGTACGGTGACTCAGATCAAAGGCTTGCAAGGTGAAGTCCTTAATCGACCAAGGCAAGACTTTCAACACTCAACAAGGCACACATGCCCCAATGTGGCACATGACTCACATCACTCAACAACCCAATGCCACACAGCCCACCTGCACACGCCTCTTGCCACTTGCCCTGCCTAAATCATTTTCCACCCAGCTTGATTATTGTGCAACACATGCCAAGAATAACTCAATATCGGCAGACGGAACCACACAAAGTTGTCAGACTCAATCTCAACATGTGGCATCATCACACCACTTTTCAAAATACATTCAATATGTCTTTAATCAATATTGTAGCATTTTTCCAAAGATCATTCATGATTCGCTGTAAGGCTAAGCATCTACTCACTGCCTAGCCTCCCGTGTTGGCACAATATTAACATCCAACTAATATAATCGAACTTAGGTGACAATGATCTAGGCATACAATTAATAATTCAAGGTGGCATAACAAAATGGGTTGATTAACTACATTATCCCAAATTAATTTAAATTCATTTTAAATAATTAGCATGCATAGTTTCAAAGCATAAATTACATTTTAAAATCTGGGATCAAAATGATCAAAGCATCACTTGCCTTCAAAGAGTTGCTGGTCGTGTTCAAGCTTGGTCTTGAGCGACTAATTCTTCCTCAAACTTCCCTGCAAATTTACGCTCACGCTGCATAAACAAAGTATACAATAAATAGCCAATACAGAAGACTATATGTCCTCAAAATTCAAATAAAATTCACCAATAAATAGCTCACAATTTTATGAATTTTTAGAAATTTGAATCACCCAAACCGAGTTAAAATGCAAAAGTTATAGTCATTTGAAGTTTGAATAAAATCAAAATACGTAAATTAAGAAAATCCGATTTTTCTGAATTATTTTTATACTGAAATTACATTTATGACGTCAGCATGCCTCATGATGACGTCAGCACCGAAATGAATTTCCGCCAAATATTTTCATATATGAAAATATTTATGACGCCGCCGATGACGCCAAGAAGACACGCGGCACGCCTGCAGGCCGCCACGCCGCCTCGTCTATGGACCGAGTCTACGGTTGGCTCGTCCACCGTGGACCGGAGGCATCAGGCGCTGCGTGCACCGGTGACGCAACCCTTGGCGTCGCCGACGGCGCAGCCAATCCCGACGCGACACGCGGCAGATCCGCATCGCCGCCAACCAACGGCCGGATCTCACCCGCGCGTTCGGCGACGCCAGACTCCACGCCCCACGCGCCACGCATCCAACGGTGCGCCGTAAACCAACGGTTGATCTGTCTCTCTCTCACCAACGCGCACACGCCACAAGACGGATTCGATGGGGTGCGGCGTCATCTCCGCCGACGCTCAAATTTGAACGGCGCGGATCCTAGATAAAACCAGATCCAACTCAACCGCTCAGATCCGATCCAACGGCCAAAGTTACCGAGTCGTTTATTATTCAAGGCGCGACGTGGCTCAATCTTACGCGCTCACTAACGATCCAACGGCTAAGACTAAAACATATCGCAGACATTAGATCTAATCCAAGCCGCTCGCTCTAGATCTAACGATCAAGATTTAGCTAACGGTAAACCTTGGGGTTAATCCGCATCGCCCATAACAGATCTAACGCACGTATACAAACTAAATGTAAGCAGAGAAGGGCGACGTGGCACGATCCTTACCCTCCTGCGATCCGACGGTCAACGATGCTCGAGTCCGACGATGGCGCGCGCGTGCAAGCTTGCCGAGATGAGGAAGATGATGTAGTCGACGGCGCTTTGGTGGCTCTCCGGCGAGAAGATCTAGCGATTCGACGCGCTCGCCGGCAAGGCTCGTGACCTCGGCGACGGCAGGAGGGACCGGCGCGGCAAACGTCGGAGAACCGTGGCGGCGCAGGGAACAACTACGGCGAGCTTTTGTGAGCAACCGAAGCTGCCGAGGCGCGGCGCTAGGGCTACAGACGCTGTTTAGGAGCGCGCTACACGCTGGTGGCGGCGGCGACTAAATAGCGCTGACGCGCGCGAAATCTTCGCGAAATGGCGACATGCAGCGGCCATTGCTCCGCGATCTCGCGAGGAAGAAACGACGGGCGAAATCCCGCATTCACGCGCAGCCGATCCAACGGGCGAGAACATGCGGGTGACGGATGATTCCCCGATCGCACGATGTTGATCCAACGGCGAAATGCGGCGGCTAGGGTTTCGCGGTGGGTCATGGGCCGGCGACGCGAGCTGGGCCTCTAAGACAAGATCGGGCCGGTCCAACGATTCGCCCAGACACTATTCCGGATTTTTAAATCCTTTTCAATAAAAATAATTCTAGAAATTCACTTAAATCATTTGGGGCTTTTAAAATAGCGTAAAATTCTAGAAAATTCCGAAAATACTTTGAGATATTTGGAACTCAAATAAAATATTTTCAATAAAACTTTGCTAGAACTTTTCCATTATTTAATTGTTTTCAAGGAAGGCTATTTGAGTAATTCCAAATAAATTTCAATAAATTCCCAAAATTCACAAAATCAAAAATACTCTCAAAATTTAAATTAGAGCAAAAATTAGGTGTTACAAAGATATTTCCTAACACACTCATTTATCAATGACCAAAGGGTTAACCATTCCTTTCTTCGATCTTGCCTTCATGTGTTCCTTTGCTATTGCTTTTGTAATAACTGCACTTCGCTTCCAATAGGTATCTGACGATTGGTCCTTCCTAACAATGGGGTCTTGGCTCACATTCAACCAAGCCGAGACTAGAACTTCATCCTCCCCGCGCACTCCATTTGGTCCTCTCTGCTCGAGCTGTTTTTGGTTCCTTCTTGACGTGAGTGGATCGACTTGGGGCAAAAGATCACCGTGCACATGCTCTGAGGTGTCATGGGGAGATAAGCCCGTACCACAAATAACAAAGTCATCCCCAAGGTAGTTCGATAAGAAAGGGTCCATGTCGCCCTCCCCGATCATTGAAAGCACACACATAGTTTGTTATTACGAAATCATGGCAAAGCAATGTGGGAACAATATGAGTCAACATGGAACATACATCACATTGATGTAAATTACTGTAAGGATTACAAGTTCACAGCCGATGGTGCAAAATACAATAAAGCTCACCGAGCAGTTCAAAGCCACATGGTCCAAAATAACAATATGACCGATATGGAATGTATATGTAGACCTAAACACAGGGCCCAACGATCGGACTCGATGGACCAATCGCTAAGTAGACAATCCGCGGAGAAGTTGTCGCCAGGAATCGCTCGAGCTCAGAGTCCGCAGCACTATGTCGCCCGGATGAACGCCTCGATGATGCAATGTCATCCATCATAGTCGAGGAGGTGCAAAGCATAAATTTATCATGTCGAACGACATCTTCTCCATGCTCTCGCTATGGACTCGACCAAGAAGTGCGCTGTTAATGTCAATGGCCCAAATTTCATCACTTGACCAAGTTGTCCCGAAAGCGAAGCTTCCCGAGGTGCTCGGCCTTATCCTCCAAAGATATCTCGTGATCTTAGAGATGACGCCTCAAGGGTCTCCGAATCCATCTAAAACAGCATGTAATGACAATATTGCACATGTTATGGCAATATTGAATCATACTACGTACGTAACCAATTAAATACAAGTCGCGACATTTGGTGTGTTTCAGATTAGCTTTATTGAATCAAGGTCACACCATGACAATGCAAATCATTGCAAAGATCAAAGACACAAATTGAATCAACTCATCCATTTCGTGTTCCCAATAACTACTAGTGGACTCGACTATTTGATCAGTGTAAATTGAAACCAATGCTTCAAAGTTGACAACTTGCAACTATATGAATTTGTGCTAGAATTTCATTGCAAAGAAAAGCAATGAGGAGAGCACCCATGAACTAAATTTCCTAAACCCAAAGCAGACAACACATATGAACTATCGTGTTCACTAATTCGAACTAGTGCTCATTCAATCAATCTTCTACACCAATCGGTCATCATCACCCAACGCAAGTTTCCCAATTTTCCCTATCTATATGTTCGATCGCCATTTCGTGAGGACGAATTATTTGTACCTAACGCGATTTCACCCCATCCGTGTTTTTCCCCATCGAATCAAAGATCCCACAACCTAAATCCATTTCAAATCGCAAAGATGGTGGTCCTCGATGCGCATCAAGGTCTCGATTTCCGTCAAGGCCCTCCTCTCCCACGGTGAGGCGGAGCACCTTAGCTCGCTCGCTGCCGCTTCTTTGCCGATCGCCGCCTTCGGTCCTTGCCGGGCCACAAGCTTCCTAGTAGTTGATTTACCACAACAACGGGCACGCTGGGGAATGGGGAGCACAGCCTCGAGGGAGGGATCTCTCCTATCCCACGCCGCGGCCGGGAAGGGAAGCTGCGTTGAGGAGCTGAACCTTTTCTCCGCCGCTTCCCATGCGGACGGGATTGGGACGACCGACGGGAAACGATTGGAGATGGTCTAAGGACCGGGGCGCAGCATGGTGACCACAGATGCCGCCATGGATATCGAGCAGCAACCGCCTCCCTTGGTCAGCCAGGACACACTTCTGGAGGATTCCGGAGGGACTCCTTTTGTAGAGGTCTGACCCGACCAGAGCGAAAGATTTCGCTCGTCGAGCGAGGCGCCGAGCCTCGGTCGAGTTGCTGAGGAGCGACCCATCGGTCAGGCGATCGATGAAGGGCTTCCTCCAGTCAGAATCGGTCATCAGCACGTCGCGGCTCGACCCGGGTGACCCTACGTCCGACCGCTCGGCGGTCGGAGTAGTCGCGCCCGACAAGTCAGACGGCCGTTCGGTCGCCGAGTCCGGCTGGACGGAAGGTTGTCGAAAATCGCAGACGAAGATCCCAAGCGGGACTGGTCCTCTGCTGGAGGCGAGATTGGCTAGGTAGTCGAAACCTTTGAATCTTTCTTCGAGCCTGCGCACTTCCCGACAGTACGCGGCCATGCGGGCGTCTCAGGGCTCCGTAACCTTCATGACTTGGTCGACGACAAGCTTGGAGTCCCCGTGGACGTAGAGTCGGCGAGCACCGAGGTCGGCAGCGATTTGGAGACCGTTGACGAGAGCCTCGTACTCAGCGACGTTGTTGGTTGCGTCGAAGAGCAGCCGGATGGCGTACTGGAGCTTGTTCCCGAGCGGGGAAACGATAACGACTCCCACGCCTGCGCCATTCTTGGTGTAGGACCCATCGAAGTACACTGTCCAGTACTCGGGATCTTCGAGCACCGGTGGCGCCTGGGCTTCGTCCACTCGGGCGACGGCTACGGCCAGGCTCGCGATTTGATCATCGTTCGAGGAACGTACGATATGTCGTGGCCGTTGAGCTCGAGAGCCCACATGGATATCCTTCCTGAGGCGTCGTGGTTGTGGACGATTTCGCCGAGTGGAGACGAGGTCACCACGGAGATGGGGTGCCGGTCGAAGTAGTGGACCAACTTCCTCTTTGTGATGAGGACTGCATAGAGCAGTTTTTGCACTTGCGGTACCGAAGCCGACTCAGAGAGCACTCACGACGTAAGTATACCGCCGCTGTACCTTGAGCACATGGCCTTCTTTCGCCGTTTATTAACGAGCCGCACCGACAACCCTGGTTCAGAGCGCAATGTAGAGGAGCAGTGTTCTCCGTGTCGGGCGACCAGATCGGGTGAGGTCGAATACCTTCACCGTGAGGGCCTCCTCGAGCCTCCCGGGTCCAAATTGGTGTCTCGACTTCTTGAGCAGCTTGTAAGCTAAGATCCGCGCCGCCAAGGCGAGACACGAAACGGCTTAGGGCCGCAAGGCATCCTGTCAGCCTTTGGACTCCCTTTAGATTTCCGATTGGGCCCATCCTCATGATCACCGAGATCTTTTCTTGGTTGGCTTCGATGCCACGCTCGGAGATGATGAAGCCGAGCAGCTTTCCCTTAGGGACCCCGAAAACACATTCCTCGGGGTTGAGCCTTATACGAAACCGTCAGAGGTTCGCGAAGGTTTCCCCCAGGTCGGAGATGAGGGCGTCGGCATTCCTAGTCTTGACGACGACGTCGTCGACGTAGGCTTCGACATTACGGCCTATCTGGTCGTTAAAGCACGTTTGCATACATCGCTGGTATGTAGCGCCCGCGTTTTTTAGACCAAATGGCATCGTCACGTAGCAAAATGATCCGAATGGGGTGATGAAAGAAGTTGCGGGTTGGTCGGACTCCTTCATCGCTATATCCGTGATAGCCTCGAGTAGGCATCCGTAAAGGACAGAGTTTTCAGACCGTCGGGACCCGACCGCAAATCCGACTCCGTGTATTCTCGTGCTACCCAGATCACGCTTAGCACACACAAATACACAGGTTGCACATCACGCATATTCACAAGGATATAAGAATAAATAGTGCAAACATGTATATAAAACGAGTTGTACAACCTTATGGTCTCCTTACAGATAAGTCACCACGCAGGCTTACATTATTCAAAACAAAGAAATAGCAATGAACATAAAAGTCGTAAGCATCCATCTTGCCACAGTAACCGACGGGCTTGCCTCTAGTTGCTCGTGTCCTCGACGCATTCTCCTCCCATACCGTGTAGTCTCCTCCACCGATGTTGGGGTTGATAAGGTGGGTGAGTACACAAGGCACTCAACAAGTAATGCATGTAATGCAAGACTATTACTATATGCAAAGCTTATTCCAATGGATTGGCTTAATTGATCCTTTTGCATCAAGCAAAGATTTTTAAACTAGTATCTTGTTTAGATTAAAGCAAAGGAAATGTATATAAGTAATACTAATTTCAAATGGTTTTTCTTCAAGATTCTCGCACACAAACTTTATTAGTTCATTTCCAACACCGCACACAGCCACCCTTCCATGTTTTGTTTATGAAAACTACCCTTGATCTGTAATCCCGAGCAATGCTCAATACCGTGAGCACGGCTATTCAATAGTTTTGACACTGCAGAGGTTGTACACTTTACCCACAAGATACACCGCCACCACACGTGTGATTGTCCGCAACAAAGCTTTTCAGAACTTCTACCTTAACTAAAGAACCTCTCCAGATTGCCTTCACTATCACTTCCTCACACAGAGCCAAGTATAGGACCGCCAATCACCGCTGGATGGGCACCAAGCCAGAGCACGTGCACGCCCCATACAGATACACCCTCGTGTACCGTCACCCCGAGGTATCGAGGAAAGATATCGTAACCCTAGTCAACTAGGTCTGTCCCATGTCGATATGTGGTTGTACGGTGACTCAGATCAAAGGCTTGCAAGGTGAAGTCCTTAATCACCAAGGCAAGACTTTCAACACTCAACAAAGGCACACACCCCAATGTGGCACATGACTCACATCACTCAACAACCCAATGCCACACAGCCCACTCGCACACACACCTCTTGCCACTTGCCCCGCCTAAATCATTTTCCACCCAGCTTGATTATTGTGCAACACATGCCAAGAATAACTCAATATCTGTGCACGAACCACACAAAGTTGTCAGACTCAATCTCAACATGTGGCATCATCACACCACTTTTCAAAATACATTCAATATGTCTTTAATCAATATTGTAGCATTTTTCCGAAAGATCATTCATGATTCGCTGTAAGGCTAAGCATCTACTCACTGCCTAGCCTCCCGTGTTGGCACAATATTAACATCCAACTAATATAATCGAACTTAGGTGACAATGATCTAGGCATACAATTAATAATTCAAGGTGGCATAACAAAATGGGTTGATTAACTACATTATCCCAAATTAATTTAAATTCATTTTAAATAATTAGCATGCATAGTTTCAAAGCATAAATTACATTTTAAAATCTGGGATCAAAATGATCAAAGCATCACTTGCCTTCAAAGAGTTGCTGGTCGTGTTCAAGCTTGGTCTTGAGCGACTAATTCTTCCTCAAACTTCCCGCAAATTTACGCCTCACGCTGCATAAACAAAGTATACAATAAATAGCCAATACAGAAGACTATATGTCCTCAAAATTCAAATAAAATTCACCAATAAATAGCTCACAATTTTATGAATTTTTAGAAATTTGAATCACCCAAATCCGAGTTAAAATGCAAAAGTTATAGTCATTTGAAGTTTGAATAAAATCAAAATACGTAAATTAAGAAAATCCGATTTTTCTGAATTATTTTTATACTTGAAATTACATTTATGACGTCAGCATGCCTCATGATGACGTCAGCACCGAAATGAATTTCGCCAAATATTTTTATATATGAAAATATTTATGACGCCGCCGATGACGCCAAGAAGACACGCGGCACGCCTGCAGGCCGCCACGCCGCCTCGTCTATGGATCGAGTTCACGGGTTGGCTCGTCCACCGTGGACCGGAGGCACTGCGGCGCTGCGGCACCGGTGACGCAACCCTGGCGCTGGCCGACGACGGCAGCCTAATCCCGACGCGACACGCCGGCAGATCCGCATCGCCGGGCCAACCAACGGCCGGATCTCACCCTCGCGGTTCGGCGACGCTCGCAGACCACGCCCCACGCCACGCATCCAACGGCGCCGTAAACCAACGGTTGATCTGGTCTTCCTCACCAACGCGCACACGCCACAAGACGGATTCGATGGGGTGCGGCGTTATCTCCGCCAAGACGCTCAAATTTGAACGGCGCGATCCTAGATAAAACCAGATCCAACTCAACCGCTCAGATCCGATCCAACGGCCAGTTACCGAGTGTTTATTATTCAAGGCGCGACGTGGCTCAATCTTACGCTGCTCACTAACGATCCAACGGCTAAGACTAAAACATATCGCAGACATTAGATCTAATCCAAGCCGCTCGCTCTAGATCTAACGATCAAGATTTAGCTAACGTAAACCTTGGGGTTAATCCGCATCGCCCATAACAGATCTAACGCACGTATACAAACTAAATGTAAGCAGAGAAGGGCGACGTGGCACGATCCTTACCCTCCTGCGATCCGACGGTCAACGATGCTCGAGTCCGACGATGGCGCAGCGCGTGCAAGCTTGCCGAGATGAGGAAGATGATGTAGTCGACGGCGCTTCGTGGCTCCTCGGCGAGAAGATCTAGCGATTCGACGCGCTCGCCGGCAAGGCTCGTGACTCGGCGACGGCAGGAGGGACCGGCGCTAAGCAAACGCCGGAGAACCGTGGCGGCGCAGGGAACAACTACGGCGAGCTTTTGTGAGCAACCGAAGCGCCGAGGCGCGGCGCTAGGGCTACAGACGCTGTTTAGGAGCGCTGCACACGCTGGTGGGCGGCAAGACTAAATAGCGCCGACGCGGCGCGAAAACTTCGGCGAATGGCGGACATGCAGCGCCATTGTTCCGCGATCTCGCGAGGAAGAAACGACGGCGAATCCCGCATTCACGCGCAGACGATCCAACGGGCGAGAACAATGGGTGACGGATGATTCCCGATCGCACGATGTTGATCCAATCGCGAAACGCGGCGCGGCTAGGGTTTCGGGCAAGGGTCAAGGGCAGGCACGGGCGACGCGAGCTGGGCTCTAAGACAAGATCGGGCCGGTCCAACGATTCGCCTGCACACTATTCCGGATTTTAAATCCTTTTCAATAAAAATAATTCTAGAAATTCACTTAAATCATTTGGGGCTTTTAAATAGCGTAAAAATTCTAGAAAATTCCTAAAATACTTTGAGATATTTGGAACTCAAATAAAATATTTTCAATAAAACTTTGCTAGAACTTTTCCATTATTTAATTGTTTTCAAGGAAGGCTAGTTTTGAGTAATTCCAAATAAATTTCAATAAATTCCCAAAAATTCACAAAAATCAAAAATACTCTCAAAATTTAAATTAGAGCAAAAATTAGGTGTTACAAACCTCCCTCTTAATGTAATCTCGCCCCGAGATTCGTGGTCGTTTATAGAAACAAAGTTAGGAACTCCTTCTTCAGATCTTCTTCACGCTCCCACGCTGCTTCACTTTCCCAATGGTTGCTCCATCAACTCGCAGTAAACGCGCTGACTTGTTCCTTGTCTCTCCGCCCATTACGCCCGTAATCTTCATTGATGTTCTTTGTAAGTCGATCTTCTTGCGTACTCAATTGCTCCAAAGGTGTTTGCTCTTCCAGCATCAAGACACTTCTTCGCTTGAGACACATGGAATACGCCATGCACTCTCGCCAAAGACCTGCAGTAACTCCAATTGATACGCAACTTCACCTCTACGGCTCAAGATTTTGAATGGTCCGACATATCTCCGTGCGAGCTTCCTTTGCATGGAACCTTCGACTTTGAGTGGTGTTACTCTAAGATACACAAAATCTTCGGTTCAAAGCTTAGTTCCTCATGACGGTTGTCAAGATAACTCTTTTGCTCGGATTGTGCAATCTTCAATCTTTCCCCGACTAGGTGATCTGTGCTTCCGCTCTCAAGAATGTCCGTCCAAAACATGTCGTCACTCTGCTCTCATTCCAATTCAATGGTGTTCGACAGACCTACCATACAGAGCTTCAAATGGAGACATTTGTAAGCTCGCTTGATAATCGTTGTTGTAACTAAACTCAAAGATAAGGCAAACACTTGTCCCATGAAGTGGAATATGCTAAGGCACATGCCTCAACATATCCTCCAATATCCGATTGACTCTCTCGCTTGTCCATCCGTCATGGATGGTATGTCAGATCAAGTTCAAACGAGTCCCCATTGCTTCATGAAGCTTACCCTGTAACTGAGGTAAATTGGGTACCGTCCGACACTATCTTTTCGCACTCCATGTAAATGCATAACCTCGACATATAAAGTTCGCTAACCGGTCTCCTAATAAGTGGTCTTTACTGGTATGAAATGTGCCACCTTAGTTAAACGATCTACTATGACCCATATGGAATCATATCCACTTTATGCTCGGGCAATCCGTTATAAAATCCATACCAATTTCCTCCCATTTCCATTCGTATCTTTAAGGGTTGTAATAGCCCTCGCTGCCTTTGGTGCATAGCTTTGACCTTTGGCATATGTCACATAATGCAACGATTCGCGATTCTCGCTTCATGCTTGGCCACCAAAATTTTTCCTTCAAATCTTGATACATTTTCGCACTTCCTCGATGAATTGAGTACTTGGAGTCATGGGCCTCCCAAAATTAATCGCTTAACTCCTTTTTGTTCTAAGACACAAATGCGCCTTTAAACCACATAGTACCTTGTTCATCCAGCTTTAAAATCTTTTGCTTTGCCTTCATCCATTTTGCCCTTAATTCTTTTGATCTTATCATCATCTTTCCGCTCTTCCCCGATCCGATCTTCCGTAGGTCTTACTTCCAAGGTTACTAGGAATCCTTTTGGTACCATTTCCAATTCTAGTTTCGAAATCCCTACACAATTCTCGCTCGACTTGTTTCCAACAAAGATATTTACATCGTGGTTCTTTCTCGCCATAGGCCCGCCACCACGCTGGCTTTCCCGGTGGTAGTGAATTCTACATTATAATCCTTGATTAACTCTAACCATCTTCTTTGCCTCATATTTAGGTCACTTGTGTGAAAATATACTTAAGGCTTTTATGATCAGATATACTTCACATCTATTTCGATGAGATGATGACGCCATATTTTTAGTGCATGCACTACGGCATTTAATTCTAAATCATGAGTCGGATAGTTCTCCTCATGTGGTCTCAATTGCCTCGATGCATAGGCAATTACCTTCCTATTTTGCATCAACACGCATCCCAATCCTCGACGCGATGCATCACAATAAATGTCAAAGTCTTGGTGAACGCCTGTAAAACTAATACAAAGCCGATGTTAACCTCCTTTTCAATTCTCAAAACTCTTCTCACACTCAGTGTCCATAAAATTTCTTTTCTTTTTCAACAATTGCGTAAGAGGTCTCGCAATCGTAGAGAATCCTTCAATGAATCGACGGTAATACCCCGCCATTCCAAGGAAACTACGGATTTGGGTTACCGCCTTCTACTGCTCCCAATGTAAAACCGTTTCCACTTTCTTTGGATCTACAAGAACTCCTTCATTGCCATTATGTGTCCAAGAAATTCCACCTTATCTTTCCGTAAATCACATTTGCTAAATTTCGCAAACAACCGTTGTTCCTCAACTTTTCAAGGACTAGCCTCAAGTGCTCTAAGGTTTTTCTCTCGCCTTGAATAGATAAGGATGTCATCTATGAATACGACGACTAACTTATCCAAGTTTTCCATAAAACCTTATTCATTAAGTTCATGAAATATGCCGTGCATTTGTCGACCAAAAGACATCATCAGAACTCAGAGTGTCCATATCTTGACGAAAATGCGCCTTCTAATATCCTCCGATCGGATCTTCACCGATGGTATCCTCGATCAAGATCAATTTTGGAGAATACTCGCTTCCTCTCAATCGGTCAAACAAATCATCGATCCCGGTAGCGGATACTTATTCTTTATCGCCACATCATTGAGTGCACGATAGTCTATACACATCCTCAAACTTCCGCCCTTCTTCTTAACGAATAAGACAGTGCTCCCATGGCGATGAACTAGGTCTTATAAATCCTTTTCCAAAGCAGCTTCTTCAATTTGCTTCTTCATTTCCACCAATTCCTCTCGTGGACATCCCGTAAGGTCTCTTAGCTATTGAGCTGTCCTCGAACTAGTTCTATCACGAACTCGATATCTCTATCCGCGCATTCCGTAAATCTTCCGGGAAAACATCCGATATTCATTGACTATGGAGACTTCCTCTGTCGATAGCCTTCATGTCGTTGACCATCAATTGTCCATCTTGTATCGGTTTCGCTTCAAACTCAATTTTCTTTCCATCCGGCTCTCGACCGATATGACTCTTTTTCCGCAATCCAATATCGCTTTGTGATCGGTTAACCAATCCATTCCTGTGATAACATCCAAGGTTTGGGTATTAAGGACGATTAAGTTCGCTAGGAACTCAACTCCATTAATTATTATTCTACCCCGTAACATCCTACTTTAGATCGGAGTTCGATCCGTGGATTGACTATGAGCACACATTTAAGATTCACTATTTCCATATCATTTTGAACAGCAAAATCTCGGAAATAAAAGAATGCTAAGTTCGAATCAAATAAAACAAGAGTCGGTAATCGAGTTTACTAGAACTTACCAAGACAACGTCCGAGGCGCTCGACTTCATCCGCCGTGATGTGGTTGACTCGCCGCAGCTCCTTGGGATGGAGTCGCGCCGTTGATGCCCCGCGTTCATGATTGGTGCGGAGTCCTTGCCGTGTGTTCCCTGTGTTAAAGCGAACCGGGTGACACCTCCTTCTTAGGGCGCTTGTTGGCAAATGCCCCATTTCATTGCAATGATAGCAACGCCTTCCCACGGCCCGAGAGGTTCCTCCACCTGCGCTATAGTTCGGCCGAGTCTCGAACATTTTGACCCATCGGGCGATTTGCCGGCAGCGGTGCTCGCATTGCCTCTAGGCCGGTACCAATGAGCTGCTGGGGTGCCGCCTTCGCTCTCGCCGCCCCGACGACCTCCTTGTTGCGCCATTCGCGCTTCTCTCTGTCATCCAACTCTCGGCGCTTGTCCTCTAAGATCGTGGCTTTGTTAACTAACTCTTGAAAGTCGTGGAATGTGTGGGTGATCACCCCACTGCAACTCTCGCATTCAATCCTTCATGAAGCGGATTGTCCGCCTTATCCGTAGCCACGCCCCTCCGTGCGAGCGTGCGCTTGGGTGAACTTGTTCGTAATCGCCATCGATCGCCGCTTTGCTTGAGGCTTCTAACTCCTCCTTTAAGATCCATGATACCCTGTACATGGTAATCGACGGAAGGCCGAGGTGAATTCTCCCATGTGATACTCATGGTCCTCATGAGTCGCGCAGGTTTTCCCACCATTCTCGCTAGCCCTTCGAGTTGATGAGAGGCATAGAGTACCTCTCATGTCCTACACATTGTAATGTGCGCTTCCTTTCAATTGTCCTTAGCCAATCGTCCGCTCCAGTGGATTGGCGTTGCTCGAGAAGGTAGGTGGACGGGTTCTCATAAACTCCGACAACCGTGAGTAGGGTGTGGTCCATGGTTGCCCCTGTGTTGAACATTCGCAGCAGCCTTGATTGATATCGCCGCATGGTTTGAACCATCGTGGTCATGAGTTGAGTCTGGCTGTCAAAAAGGCTCCTGTGTTCGTGATATCGACCATGTGGTTGAGGAATCGCTCTTCATTCTCGTTGTCCGTCTCGTTAGCTCCACTCACTGCTCCAACATTTCCACGAGTCCTCACCATCCGCTGCAAGCTTCCATGGTTAAGAAAAGAAGAAAGCATAGACGAGTAAAAGAACTTATGTGGGGAAACAGTGTAACTTAAATTATTTAGCCACTTTATTGATATAATATAAAGCAAGATGGTTGTTCACAAGTGCCTAAGGGCAATGCAACACATACGTGACACTCACAACCAAAAGTAAGTAAGCAAACATAGGAATCCATGACAACTCACACCTAAGGGTGACTCAAGCAAAGACGCGACTCGATATTCGAGTCTCGACACTACACTCTACTACACTCGATCACCATCGAGCCAACCCGCCGCGGCTTCCCGAGCGCATAATCGCGGTGCCGTGGCATTGAGGCGAATCGTCCTCGTGACTCATCGCGCGGGTGCAAAAGACCCCATCGACTCGCCGTCCCGGCCGCTCGCCTCAGATCGGCGCGCCTCGCCGCCCGGCCCGGACCGATCATGTAACTCAGATCGGTTCGCTCGGTCCATATAGAGCCATCTCCAACTCCCGGATCTTCGTATGGCATGAGCTAAGTTCTCCTGTTGGGTCTTGCCTCTATAACCTCGCCGCGGTCCTCTCGCAGCCCCGGACTGCCTCGCCCAAGGCGCCCTCCCGGGCGGCGACGATCTCGCCAGTGGGTGATCGAGCGCCCTCCTCCACGAGCTCCATCCTGTTGTATCGACCGTCGCGACGCGGATGGTGGCGGAAGACGGTGCCTCTAACTCGCGGAGGCGCGGCAATTTGCCGCATCGCCGACGCGACGCCTCCCGAATCCCGGCCAAAGAAGACCTCCGGCAGTGATGTAGATAGGACGACTCGCCTCGCCCTCTCCCGAGCATACATCGTGATCTTGACGCCCCAGCGATGTCAAGTCCTCGCCTGCACTCACCAAGTCCTCGACATGCTGGTCGGTCAAAACCTCCAAGCAATCGTGATCATACGCCATAACTCCGCGGGCGATCCTCCGGCGCCTCCATAGGTATGGATCATCCTCATCCGCCAAAACAAACCTTGTTTAAATTAAATAGAGAATAATAAAATTCAAAGATAGGTATGAATAAGGAGAAGAGATAAGTCGAGATTTCTTTGACATTCTTGCTCAAGTTGATTAGGTCTTTAGAAAATAGTTTTCACCTCCTAGGCACAACCAAACTAAGGTCAAGGCCTACACCAACTCCGCTCGATACCACCTGCCGGGACCCGAACCGCAAATCCGACCTCTCTGTATTCTGTGCTACCCAGATCACGCTTAGCACACACAAATACACAGGTTGCACATCACGCATATCACAAGGATATAAGAATAAATAGTGCAAACATGTATATAAAACGAGTTGTACAACCTTATGGTCTCCTTACGATAAGTCACCACGCAGGCTTACATTATTCAAAACAAAGAAATAGCAATGAACATAAAAAGTCGTAAGCATCCATCTTGCCACAGCAACCGATCGGGCTTGCCTCTAGTTGCTCGTGTCCTCGACGCATTCTCCTCCCATACCGTGTAGTCTCTCCACCGATGTTGGTTGATGATAAGGTGGGGTGAGTACACAAGGCACTCAACAAGTAATGCATGTAATGCAAGACTATTACTATATGCAAAGCTTATTCCAATGGATTGGCTTAATTGATCCTTTTGCATCAAGCAAGATTTTTAAACTAGTATCTTGTTTAGATTAAAGCAAAGGAAATGTATATAAGTAATACTAATTTCAAATGGTTTTTCTTCAAGATTCTCACACACACTTTATTAGTTCATTTCCAACACCGCACACACCACCCTTCCATGTTTTGTTTATGAAAACTACCCTTGATCAGAATCCCGAGCAATGCTCAATACCGTGAGCACGGCTATTCAATAGTTTTGACACTGCAGAGGTTGTACACTTTACCCACAAGATACACCGCCACCACACAGTGATTGTCCGCAACAAAGCTTTTCAGAACTTCTACCTTAACTAAAGAACCTCTCCAGATTGCCTTCACTATCACTTCCTCACACAGAGCCAAGTATAGGACCGCCAATCACCGCTGGATGGGCACCAAGCCGTAGCACGTACGCTCCCATACAGATACACCCTCGTAATCGTCACCCCGAGGTATCGAGGAAAGATATCGTAACCCTAGTCAACTAGGTCTGTCCCATGTCGATATGTGGTTGTACGGTGACTCAGATCAAAGGCTTGCAAGGTGAAGTCCTTAATCGACCAAGGCAAGACTTTCAACACTCAACAAAGGCACACACCCAATGTGGCACACAGACTCACATCACTCAACAACCCAATGCCACACAGCCCACCGCACACACCTCTTGCCACTTGCCCTAGCCTAAATCATTTTCCACCCAGCTTGATTATTGTGCAACACATGCCAAGAATAACTCAATATCGGTACGGAACCACACAAAGTTGTCAGACTCAATCTCAACATGTGGCATCATCACACCACTTTTCAAAATACATTCAATATGTCTTTAATCAATATTGTAGCATTTTTCCAAAGATCATTCATGATTCGCTGTAAGGCTAAGCATCTACTCACTGCCTAGCCTCCCGTGTTGGCACAATATTAACATCCAACTAATATAATCGAACTTAGGTGACAATGATCTAGGCATACAATTAATAATTCAAGGTGGCATAACAAAATGGGTTGATTAACTACATTATCCCAAATTAATTTAAATTCATTTTAAATAATTAGCATGCATAGTTTCAAAGCATAAATTACATTTTAAAATCTGGGATCAAAATGATCAAAGCATCACTTGCCTTCAAAGAGTTGCTGGTCGTGTTCAAGCTTGGTCTTGAGCGACTAATTCTTCCTCAAACTTCCCGCAAATTTACGCCTACGCTGCATAAACAAAGTATACAATAAATAGCCAATACAGAAGACTATATGTCCTCAAAAATTCAAATAAAATTCACCAATAAATAGCTCACAATTTTATGAATTTTTAGAAATTTGAATCACCCAAACCGAGTTAAAATGCAAAAGTTATAGTCATTTGAAGTTTGAATAAAATCAAAATACGTAAATTAAGAAAATCCGATTTTTCTGAATTATTTTTATACTTGAAATTACATTTATGACGTCAGCATGCCTCATGATGACGTCAGCACCGAAATGAATTTCCGCCAAATATTTTCATATATGAAAATATTTATGACGCCGATGACGCCAAGAAGACACGCGGCACGCCTGCAGGTCGCCACGCCGCCCGGTCTATGGACCGAGTCCACGGGTTGGCTCGTCCACCGTGGACCGGAGGCACTGCGGCGCTGCACCGGTGACGCAACCCTTGGCGCCGACGACGCGCAGCCTAATCCCGACGCGACACGCCGGCAGATCCGCATCGCCGCCAACCAACGGCCCGATCTCACCTCGCGCGTTCGGCGACGCCAGATCCACGCCCACGCCACGCGATCCAACGGCGCCGTAAACCAACGGTTGATCCGGTCTCCTCACCAACGCGCACACGCCACAAGACGGATTCGGATGGGGTGCGGCGTCATCTCCGCCAGACGCTCAAATTTGAACGGCGCGATCCTAGATAAAACCAGATCCAACTCAACCGCTCAGATCCGATCCAACGGCCAGTTACGTGAGCTGTTTATTATTCAAGGCGCGACGTGGCTCAATCTTACGCGCTCACTAACGATCCAACGGCTAAGACTAAAACATATCGCAGACATTAGATCTAATCCAAGCCGCTCGCTCTAGATCTAACGATCAAGATTTAGCTAACGTAAACCTTGGGGTTAATCCGCATCGCCCATAACAGATCTAACGGCACGATACAAACTAAATGTAAGCAGAGAAGGGCGACGGCACGATCCTTACCCTCCTGCGATCCGACGGCCAACGATGCTCGAGTCCGACGATGGCGCGGCGGCGTGCAAGCTTGCCGAGATGAGGAAGATGATGTAGTCGACGGCGCTTCGGTGGCTCCTCGGCGAGAAGATCTAGCGATTCGACGCGCTCGCCGGCAAGGCTCGTGACTCGGCGACGGCAGGAGGGACCGCGCGCGGCAAACGCCGAGAACCGTGGCGGCGCAGGGAACAACTACGGCGAGCTTTTGTGAGCAACCGAAGCGCTTCGAGGCGCGGCGCTAGGGCTACGACGCTGTTTAGGAGCGCGCACACGCTGGTGGCGGGGGCGCACTAAATAGCGCCGACGCGGCGCGAAACTTCGCGAATGGCGACATGCAGCGCCATTGCTCCGCGATCTCGCGAGGAAGAAACGACGTGGCGAAATCCCGCATTCACGCGCAACGATCCAATCCGCGCAGAACAAGCGGGTGACGGATGATTCCTCGATCGCACGATGTTGATCCAATCGCAAAACGCGGGCGGCGCTAGGGTTTCGCGGTGGGTCATGGGTCGGCGACGCGAAATGGGCTCAAGACAAGATCGGGCCGGTCCAACGATTCGCCCGCACACTATTCCGGATTTTTAAACCTTTTCAATAAAAATAATTCTAGAAATTCACTTAAATCATTTGGGGCTTTTAAAATAGCGTAAAAATTCTAGAAAATTCCGTAAAATACTTTGAGATATTTGGAACTCAAATAAAATATTTTCAATAAAACTTTGCTAGAACTTTTCCATTATTTAATTGTTTTCAAGGAAGGCTAGTTTTGAGTAATTCCAAATAAATTTCAATAAATTCCCAAAATTCACAAAATCAAAAATACTCTCAAAATTTAAATTAGAGCAAAATTAGGTGTTACACGACTCGCAGTTGAGTCGACATTTACTTGGTCGATGCGAGGAAAAGGAAACGGATCCTTGGGACACGCCTTGTTCAGGCTAGTATAATCAACACACATTCTCCATTGCTCATTCTTCTTTTTCACAAGAACAGGTTGATAGCCACCGGTGGTATGCACTCCTGACAAACCCCGCGCCAAAGCTTGGCAATCTCCTCCCTATGACCCTCGCTTTCTTCGCTGAAGCGACGTTAGCGCTGGATGCACCGCCTCGAGCCCGGTCGAATGTTTAAGGAGTGCTCACGACTTTCCTTGATCCCTGCATGTCGGGCTGGCCTCCATGCTAAGTCGCCCTTGTTAGCGCGAGGAAGTCAACGAGCCGCTTCCTATTTAGCGGTGGAGCGCGGGTTCGACCGCATGGTCTTGGTCGGATCCTCGGATCGATCGCGACTCCTTCGTGTCCTCGGCGGACTTGAAGGATCCTAGCCCCGACTCTGCCGGAGTCTGGGCGACTCGAGGCTTCTTCTGAGATTTGCAAGCTCGGGCGACGCGATGATCACGACGCCACCGCACTGTTCGCCGTAGTTGTAAGCAAGATGGAAAGACGAGGCCACGGTGATGACTCCCCGCGGCCCGGGCATCTTCAGCTTGAGGTATGTGTAACTAGGCACTGCCATGAACTTGGCGTAGCACGCCTCCCCAGGATGGCGTGATAGGAGCCGGGAAAATCCACCACCTCAAAGGTGAGGGTTTCGGTGCGAAAGTTTTCCGGTCCTCCGAAGGTAACGGGCAGGTCGACCTGCCCGAGCGGATGAGCTCAAGGTGGCCCGGATTACGCTGTAAGGGCGCCTGCTCGGCGGAGATTCGAGCTGGGACTCCCATGGCGCCGAGCCGCCTCAACATAAAGGATGTTGAGACCGCCGCCACCGGCCCATGAGCACCTTCGTGAGGCGCTTCTTCCCCACGATGGGGTCGACCACTGCAAGGTATCTCCCGCCACGGATGTGGTCGGGTGGTCGGTCCGGCCAAAGGTGATCGGGACTCACCACCGGAGATAGTGGGGACGGCCGGAGTTGCGTGTGGACTCGCGGAAGGTGAGCTTGAGACGGCGCTTGTTGGCGTAGCATGTCGGCCCGCCAAGATCATGAGGCAACCGTCGGGTTCGGGAAATTCGTCGTCCGCCCTTTTTTCCTAGGCACACGGTGCCGGGTCACGCTTCTTTCCCTTCCCCTTTGACGTTGTGGGGGTGAGGGAGAGGAAGTGCTTCAGGACTTGGCAGTCCCGGTACTTGTGCCTGACGGGGAACCCGTGGTTCGGATATGGACTCTCCATCAGTTTTTCGAAATGGTCGGGCGCGACGACTGGTCGCACCTGTTGCTTAGCAGGGTGGTCAGCAGCCGCGACCAGGTGGCCCTCTCGGACCTGTTTCCCCTGCCGCTTCCGCTTGTCGGAGCGGTCGGAAGGGGAGGCGGCTTGAGCGCTGGGCTCTTGCTTGGCCTTCCCCTTCTCGAAGATCGCTCCCACAGCCTTGGTGGTTCTGGGCTTGACGCAACCCAGTTTGTGCACCAGGGCCTTGCAGGAGGTGCCGTAGATGAACGCCCCGACGACGTCAGCGTCAGAGATGTCGGGGAGTTCATTGCATTGACGGGAGAAGCGCCGGATGTAATCCCGGAGGGTCTCTCGGCCGCCGCTTGCGCCGTGTCCCGTGGTTCCTGTGGCGCTTGTAGGTGCCCTCGAAGTTACCAACGAAGAGATTCTTCAGTCCCCGCCTCGATGGTTTTCGCGGCAATTACTCGAGCTGTGCTCGAGCCGAAGTCTCGTAAGATAGATGGAAGGCATCGATGATGAAGAGATCACCCGTAGCACCTCCCGCCCGGCATGCAAGCCGGTAGTCTTCGAGCCAGACGCCGGGGTTCGTGGCCCCAGTGTATTTGGCTATGTTGGTTGGTGCCTTGAACCTCGCAGGGAAATCCGCATGGTGGATCTCGGCTGTAAGGCCCGTGGGTCCCGACCGTTGGGGCTTGGGCTGCGGTTGTTGCGGCGTCCGCTGTCCACGACCCGCGACCGGGCCGCTTCGTCCACCGCTTTTCTCCGTGCCTTGAGGGTGGCACGGATGTTGTAGTCGCTTCGAGGCACCGCGCATCGGGCACGTGAAGCTCGGGCCGTTCGCGCCGGCGCGCCGCTTTGTTCGGGCCCAGCCGGCTTGGAGCGGCGGTGTGGCTCCGGTGGCCAGGGGAGGCGCCCGAGTGGTGGGAGCCGGAGTTTGCATGTGCCGTGACGGCAAGACGCTCCACCGGGCCCCGAGGTTCTCGCACGCTGCCTTGGCCTCCTGGTCGCCGGCCGGGAAGGTCGGCGGAGCAAGATTGCGGCCGCGCCACGCTTTGGCTTGCATGGGGAAGAACCGAGGACCATCGATTCTGTCGCCACCTGGTGGTGTACTGGCGACGCTGCGCCGCTGGCCGCCAAGCACAAGTGGGGCTCTGGCCGATTCTCGCCTGTGTCCTACCGAGCTTGTCACCGCTTCTTCGGCCTCCAACTTTTCAGGCGCCGTTGGAGCTCTGTGGCAAGCTTGGCGCGCTCTGCGCTGGGCCGATAGTCTTCTTCATGCGCCCGCGCGCTGACGAGAGCCCCGTGGTCGGGGATGTGGTCAGTCGACCGCGTTCGCCATGTTGCACTCGCGAGTGCCGTCTCAGGCGCATGCCCGTGGTCGGAGCTGGAGTCGTGGCTGGAGGAGTCCTCCAGCAGGTAGTGGACGGATGCCGACGCGTAGACGATCATCGCCACGAATTGTGAGCCCGCGGGAGGTGACGCGGTCGTCCTCCCGAGCTCACGGGCGCCGCCGCCAGAGACGACGAGGCGCTTGTTGGGCTCCGGCCTCGGGGCCTGTGGGGGGCCCCGAGACGGAGGTTGGCGAAGTTGCCGGAGACGGAGTCCAGGCTCTCCGGGCGCCTGGTCTCCGGAGGTGGCGGGGATGAGCATGAGCTCTCCCGCCGAAGTGGCGATGAAGTCGAGGAGCCGAAACCGATCCGGCTCCTCGACGCATACACGCCGCCGTGGTGAAGAATGCCATCGTGAGACAAGCGGAATCCGAGATGTCGGCGAAGACGCGCAAGGCCCCTACCTCGGCGCGCCAACCGCCGCGCTGCACCGCAAGTAAATTTATAAGTCTAAGGGGCCGCGCCTCTCTCCCGAATGGTTAGACTCGAGGAATCCTTCCCCGTGAACTCGCCCCGCTTGTCGGTGATGATATAGTTCGACTCAACCAAAGACGATGTCGCTGAAGAAGGTGGCCGCCGCATCGACGCGACGCCACAACAAAGCTTGGCCTCTATCCATTTGGTGAACTTGTCCACCGCGACAAGGAGGTGGGTAAAGCCCCGGGCGCTTTCTTGAAGGGCTCCGACCGGATCGAGTCCCCTGCATCGCGAATGGCCATGTTATGGGATCGCCTCAGAGGCCCGAGCCGGCAGATGCCTCGCCGGTGAAGAATTGGCATCCTTCACAAAGCGCATAACCGCCGGCGCCTGACACGGGTCGCACTAATAGAAACCTTGTCGAAGGCTTTTCCTACCTGTGGACCGGGCGCAAAGATGGTGACCGCACTCGCCATGGATATCGAGCAAAGAAATGCTTCCTTGGTCGGCCAGATGCACCGAGGACTCCGAGGGACTCTTTTGTAAAGGTCCGGCCCGACCAGGACGAAAGATTTCGCCCGACGAGCGAGGCACCGGCCCTGGCCGGCCGTTGGAAGCGATCCTTCGTCAGCGGTCGAGCAAAGGCCTTCCTCCGCCGGATTCGGCCGCCAAGACGTCGCTGGCCCGACCCGGCCGGATCTACGCCCGACCGTCCGGCGGTCGGAGTAGTCGGCCCGGCAAGTCGGAAGGCCGCTCGGCCGCTGGGCCCATCTGGACGGAAGGCCGCGGAAGATCGCATTTAAGATCCTGTGTGGGATTGGCCTCTGCTGGAGGCAAGATTGGCTAGGTAATCGGTCTCACCGCTAGTAGCGCTCAGAGCTATGGTGGAGCTCGAACCCTTGAACCGCTTCCTCGAGCTTATGACTTCGACAAGACGCGCCACGCGGGCGCTCTCGGGCTTCGCGCCTTCATGACCTGGTCGACGACAAGCTTGGAGTCCCCGTGGACGAGTCGACGAGCGCCGAGGTCGGCAATGATCCGAGACCGCTGACGAAAGCCTCAGACGGGCGATGTTGTTGGTCGCGCCAAGAGCACCGATGGCGATCGAGTTTGTTCTCGAGCCGGAACGATGACGACTCGCATCCCGCCGCTTCTTGGTATAGGACCCGCCGAATTACATCGCCCAAGATTGGGTCTTGTTACCGTGGCGCTCGGCTTGGTCCATTCGGCGATGAAGTCGCCAGTGGCTCGCGATTTGATCGCCGCTCGAGGAACGTGACGATATGTCCGGATCGCTGAGCCTCGAGTGCCCACTTGGCTATCCTTCCCGAGGCGCCGCTGTTGTGGGCGATCTCGCCGAGTGGCGACGCGGTCACCACGGGTGATGGGGTGCCGGTCAAGTAATGGACCTTCCTCTTCGCGATGAGCATCGCAGAGAGCGCCTTCACCTCGCGGTATCAACCTCGACTCGGAAAGCACTCATTGATGAAGTAGATTGGCCATTGTACCTTGAGCTCACGGCCTTCCTCCGCTGCTCCACCACGAGGGCCGCAGACCGACGACTTGGTAGTGTCGGGCCCCGACCGCAAACCGACCTCTGTGTATTCTCGTGCCACCCAGATCACGCTTAGCACACACAGCATACTGTGGTTGCACATCACGCATAAACACAAGGATATAAGAATAAATAGTGCAAACATGTATATAAACCGAGTTGTACGACCTTATGGTCTCCTTACGTATAAGTTAGCCACACAGGCTTACATTAATCAAAGTAAAGAAATAGCAATGAACATAAGTAAAGTCGTGGAAGCCTTCATCTTGCCACAGTAACCGATCGGGCTTGCCTCTAGTTCATCGTGGTCCTCGATGTACTCCTCCTCCCAAGCCGGTGTAGTCTCATCCACCGATGTTGGGGTTGATAAGCAAGGTGGGGTGAGTACACAAGGCACTCAACAAGTAATGCATGTAATGCACGCTATTACTATATGCAGAGCTTATTCCAAAGGATTGGCTTAAATGGTTCTTTTGCATCAAGCAAGATTTTTAACCAATATCTTAGTTAGATTAAAGCAAAGGAACAATTATAATGTAATAATAATTTCAAATGGTTTTTCCCCAAGGATTCTTGCACACAAATTTAATACCATTTTTAACACTTGGCACACACCACCCTTCCATGTTTTGTTTATGAAAATCTACCCTTGATCAGAATCCCCGAGCAATGCTCAATACCGTGAGCACGGCTATTCAATAGTTTTGACACTGCAGAGGTTGTACACTTTACCCACAAGATACACCGCCACCACAGTGTGATTGTCCGCAACAAAGCTTTTCAGAACCTCTACCTTAACCAAAGAACCTCTCCAGATTGCCTTCGCTATCACTTCCTCACACAGAGCCAAGTATAGGACCGACCAATCACCGCTGGATGGGCACCAAGCCGTAGCACGTACGCCCCCATACAGATACACCCCCGTATTGTCACCCCGAGGTATCGAGGAAAGATATCGTAACCCTAGTCAACTAGGTCTGTCCCATATCACATGTGGTTGTACGGTGACTCGATCAAAGGCTTGCAAGGTGAAGTCCTTAATCGACCAAGGCAAGACTTCCAACACTCAACAAGGGCACACGCACCATTGTGGCACACAGACTCACAACACTCATCAACCCAATGCCACACAGCCCACTCGCACACGCCTCTGCCACTTGCCCCGCCTAAATCATTTTCCACCCCATTGATTATTGTGCAACACATGCCGCAATAATTCAACATCGGTACGGAACCACACAAGTCATGTACTCAATCTCATCATGTGGCATCATCACACCATTTTTCAAAATACATTCAATATGTCTTTAATCAATATTGTAGCATTTTTCCAAAGAACACTCATGATTCGTCGCAAGGCTAAGCATTTACTCGTGATCTAGCCTCCCGTGTTGGCACAATATTAACATCCAACTAATATAATCAAACTTAGGTGACAATGATTTAGGCATACAGTTAATAATTCAAGGTGGCATAACAAAATGGGTTGATTAACTACATTATCCCAAATTAATTTAAATTCATTTTAAATAATTAGCATGCATAGTTTCAAAGCATAAATTACATTTTAAAATCTGGGATCAAAATGATCAAAGCATCACTTGCCTTCAAAGAGTTGCTGGTCGTGTTCAAGCTTGGTCTTGAGCGACTAATTCTTCCTCGAAACTTTCCTAAGAAATTTATGCCTCACAGCATAAACAAAATATGCAATAAATAGCTAATACAGAATACTAGATGACCTCAAAATTCAAATAAAATTCACCATTAAATAGCTCATAATTTTATGAATTTTTAGAAATTTGAATCACCCAAACCGAGTTAAAATGCAAAAGTTATAGTCATTTGAAGTTTGAATAAAATCAAAATACGTAAATTAAGAAAATCCGATTTTTCTGAATTATTTTTATATCGAAATTGCATATATGACGCAGCATCGCGCCATGATGACGTCAGCACGTAAATGAATTTCGTCAAAATATTTTTATATAAATATATTTATGACGCCGATGACGCCAAGACGACACGCGGCACGCCTGCAGGCTACCACGCCGCCCGTCTATGGACCGGTTCACGCTCGGCCTCGTCTACCGTGGACTGGTTCACCGTAATAGTGCAGCCACGCTGCAAGATCCGAACCGCTCGCTGGATCGACGGCCAGATCTCTCACGCCGCACCGCAACAAGACCGAGATGCGCGCGACACGCGCCGCGCATCCAACGGCCACCACGCATCCAACGCGGCGACGCCTGGCCCGCGCTCCACGCGCCGAACATCCAACGGCGCGCCAGATCCAACGGCCAAGACCACGCCGCCATCGCGACGCTCGATCATGCGACGACACGCGCGCAATCGCGACGGCACCCAAATCGACGGCCGGATCTCGGTCTCCGCCACCAAAATGCCCACGCCAACACGTGATTTGGCGAGGGTACGGTGCCATCTCCGCCGCGACGCTCAAACCGAACGACGCGATCCTTAGGGCAAAACCAGATCCAATCTCTACCGCTTAGATCTAATCTAACGCCTACGCATTCGAGCCGCATTATTATCCGCTACGCTGGCACAATCTCACGCTGCTCACTAACGATCCAACGCCAAGACAAAAACACAACGCAGAAACTAGATCTAATCCAAGCCGCTCAATCCGCATCTAACGGCATGATCTACTCTAGAAGAACACAAAGAAGGGTGACGTGGACGAACCGTAAGCGCATGGCGAAGATCGGACGGACGACGCTCGCTGAAGGCGACGCGCGCAGAAGAAAAGGTCGCCGAGTCGAGGAAGATGACGCAGCCCACGGCGCTGCTGTGGCTTCTCCGCTGATGAAGTGGCTCGCTCGACGCGCGCGTGGCTAAGGATTACTCCGTGACCTTGGCGACGGCGAGAGAAACCGCGGCAAGCAAACGATTAAAAACAGCGGCGACAAAGAAGCAACCACGGCGAGCTCAGACGGGCGCTAGAGGGAGTCTCGGCATGCGGCGAGGAGTCAAAGATGCGGAGGAAAACCTCGCACGACGCTTCAACGGGACTTAAGGGCTGCTCGACGCGGCGCGAAACGGCCGCGGAAGTCACGGCCATCAACGCCCACGCCTCCGATGATCTCGCGGGACGGCGACGCGGGCGCGATCTCGTGCGCTCGCGGCGGCGACGATCCAAGGCTCACGCTACGGGCGACGTGGCACACGCGACAGCGCAAGCGATCCGGACGGATGGTTTAAGCTAGGCGGCGCTAGGGTTTTGGCGGGCGGGTTATGACACGCAAGAATGGGCTCGCCCATTACTGTTCATGTGATTTTTAAAACATTTCACATTTAAAATAATTCCGAAATTCAATTAAATCATTTGGGGCTTTTAAAATAGCGTAAAAATTCTAGAAAATTCCAGAAATTACTTTGAGATATTTGGAACTCAATTAAAATATTTTCAATAAAACTTTGCAAAAACTTTTCCATTATTAAATTTTTTTCAAGAAAAGCCCTATTTGAATAAATCCAATTAAATTTAAATAAATTTCCAAAATTCTCAAAAATCAAAAATACTTCAAACTTTTAAATTAGAGCAAAAATTAGGTGTTACAAACCTCCTCTTAACGGAATCTCGTCCCGAGATTCGTATCGCCTACGTAAAAGGTTAGAAACTCCTTCTTCAGTCTTCTTCGCTCCCACGTGGCTTCACTTTCCGAATGGTTACTCCATTGAATTCTCGCAGAAACGTGTTGACTTGTTCCTTGTCTCTATCCATTATGTCCGTAATCTTCATCTGATGTTCTTTGTAAGTCGATCTTCTGCGCATCAATTGCTCCAAAGGTGTTTGCTCTCCTGCATCAAGACACTTCTTCGCCTGTGATACATGAAATACATCATGCACTCCTCGCCAAAGACCGTGGTAACTCCAACCGATAAGCAACTTCACCTCATGCTCAAGATCTTGAATGGTCCGATATATCTGTGCGAGTTTCCTTTGCATGGAACCTCCCGACTTTGAGAGGTGTGACTCTAAGGTACACAAAATCTTCTGTTCAAAGCTCGCCTCCGACGGTTGTCAAGATAACTCTTTCGCTTTGATTGTGCAATCTTCAATCTTTCCCCGATCGTATGACCGTTCTTCCGCTTCTTGAAGAATGTCCGTCCAAAACATGTCGTCACTGTCTCATTCCAATTCAATGGTGTTCGACAGACCGACCATACAAAGCTTCAAATGGAGACATCTCAGAACTCGCTCGATAATCTGTTGTTGTAGCTAAACTCAAAGATAAGGCAAACACTTGTCCCATGAGGTGGAATATGCTAAAGCGCAGCTCTCAACATATCTTCCAATATCCGTTAACCTCTCGCTTGACCATCCGTCTCATGGATGGTAGGTCAGATCAAGTTCAAACGAGTCCCGATTGCCTCATGTAGCTTACCCCAAAACTGAGGTAAATTGGGTACTGTTCGACACTATCTTTTTCTGCACTCCATGCAAGTAGACGATCCGTGCATATAAAGTTCCGCTAACCGGTCTCCTAATAAGTGGTCTTTATCGGTATGAAATGTGCCACCTTGGTTGCGATCCACTATGACCCATATGGAATCATATCCACTTTGTGTTCGGGCAATCCGTTATGAAATCCATACCAATTTCTTCCCATTTCCATTCGTATCTTTAAGGGTTGTAATAGCCTCGCTGGTCTTTGGTGCATAGCTTTGACTCTTTGGCATGTGTCACATAATGCAACATATTCGCGACTTCTCGCTTCATGCTTGGCCACCAAAATCTTTCCTTTAAATCTTGATACATTTTCGCACTTCTCGGATGAATTGAGTACTTGGAGTCATGAGCCTCCTCCGCATTAATCGCTTCAACTCCTTTTGTTCGCACACAAATGCGCTCTTTAAACCACATAGTACCTTGTTCATCCAGCTTTGAAATCTTTTGCTTTGCCTTCATCCATTTTGCCCTTAATTCTATTGATCTTATCATCATCTTTCCCGCCTTCCCGATCCGATCTTTCAGGTAGGTCTTACTTCCAAAGTTGCTAGGAATCCTTCCGTACCATTTCCGCTTCTAATTTCGAAATCCTTACACAATTCGCTCGACTGCTTCCATCAAAGATATTTACACTGTGGTTCTTTCTCGCCAAGGCTCGCCACCACGTTGGCTTTACCAGGTGGTAGTGAATTCCTATATTATAATCCTTGATTAACTCTAACCATCTTCTTTGCCTCATATTTAGGTCACTTATGAAGATATACTTAAGACTTTTATGATCTCAGATACACTTCACATCTATTTCCGATGAGATGATGATGCCATATTTTTAGTGCATGCACCACTACAGCCTAATTCCAAATCATGAGTTGGATAGTTCTCTCATGTGGTCTCAATTGCCTCGATGCATAGGCAATTACCTTCCTATTTTGCATCAACACGCATCCCAATCCCTCGACGCGATGCATCACAATAAATGTCAAGCCTTGATGAACGCCTGTAAAACTAATACAAAGCCGATGTTAAACTCCTCTTTAACTCCTGAAAACTCTTCTCACACTCAGGCGTCCATAAGAATTTCTTTTCCTTTTTCAACAATTGTGTAAGAGGTTTCACAATCATAGAGAATCCTTCGATGAATCGACGGTAATACCCCGCCATTCCAAGGAAACTACGGATTTGGGTTACCGACTTGGGTTGCTCCCAATGTAGAACCGCTTCACTTTCTTTGGATCTACCGCAACTCCTTCACTGTCATTATGTGTCCAAGAAATTCAACCTTATTCTTCCGTAAATCACATTTGCTAAATTTCGCAAACAACTCGTTGTCTCTCAACTTTTCAAGGACTAGCCTCACATGCTCTGCGTGTTTCTTCTCATCTTGGAATAGATAAGGATATCATCTATGAATACGATTTACTTAACTTGTCCAAGTATTCCATAAAACCTTATTCATTAAGTTCATAAATATGCTGGTGCATTTGTCAAACCAAAAGACATCATCAGAAACTCGTGGTGTCCATATCTTGACGAAAATGCGCTTTCGGATATCCTCCGATCGGATCTTCAATTGATGGTATCCCGATCGAGATCAATTTTGAGAAGACTCGCTTCCTCTTAATCGTCAAACAAATCATCGATCCCGGTAGAGGATACTTATTCTTTATCGTCACATCATGTCGGGACCCGAATTTGCAATCCGACCCTCTCGTATACCGCACTAGTCCAGATCACGCTAGTGCACACAGCTCAACATAGATGCTATCATAGTCATACACAAATAAATATAGCATAAACTTCAATAATTAATAATAACTGTTGTCTTACATGAATAATGCCTCACAGGGCTTATTTAAAAGTATCAATGAGTAGCAGCGGAAATAAATAAACGCAGTGGCATTCCAGCCGCCACAGCAACCGACGAGGTTCTGACCCTAAGCATTCGTGATCCAAATAATCCTCCTCCATGACCGACGAGATTCTTCCTCTTCCGGGTTGTTGTTGATGGGTGAGTACATAAAGCACTCAACAAGTTGTGCACAATAATGCAAGTCTAATATTCTATATGTTTGGCTTAATCCAAAGGGTTGGCTAATAAGGATATTTTGCATTAAAACAGCATTTAACGAGAATACAGTAAATAGATTGAAAGCAGTAAAACAAATACAGTAATTAATAGATTCAGCATTTCTGAAGTAAACCAAGTTCCCAATCCTAAATCAATTTCCACCTTCCATGGCACCTTGCCATCCCAATAGGTTTTTGTTTAACAAAAATCTAACCCTTAACTGTAATTCCCGAGCATTGCCCAATACCGTGAGCACGGCTATTCGAATAGATTGAACACTCTGCAGAGGTTATGCACTTTACCCACACGATACAACCAAACACCACCAAGGCGAGTGATCATAACAAAGCCTTTACAATGCTACACCTAGACCCAAGATCGCTCGCTAAGGTTTCAACATCAAGGGTTAAACCACCACAACAGGCCCCCTCTTGCGCCATGTGAGTTAAACCGAACCGGACTCACTATTCACCACTTAAGATCAAATCTAGGTTTCACAAATTATTCAGCTAGGCTGTCCCATTCCAAACATGTGGTTGCAAGAGAGACTCAGGTCAAAGGCTTGCAAGGTTAAGTCCTTAAGGTGATTAAGGCAAGACTTCCACATACCCCTGCCAAACCTGGCCCACCTTGGCACACTGCCCCTTCCCACTTGCCTCAATCTAAAATCATTATCACCCCAGTGATTACCAAGCACTACATGCCATCAACAATTCATAAACATTGTTCCATATTCCATTAGTCAAGATTAAGTATCGACATTCGGACACATGTGATGACGTGGCATGGCTAAGCAATCTACGACGATCTAATTAGCCCATGTTGATTATCAACTATAATTCCACATCCTAGGGTGACAAATAGATCAAGGCATAAAATTGACAAGGTATGATTTAATTCAAATAGGCATATTATCTAATTCCCAGATTAATTGAAATCATTTATACACATAAAATATCATGCATAAAGTTTAAAAGACAAAATAGCAATTTGGTGAAAATTAGGTGCAACATGATCAAAGCACAACTTGCCTTGGAGTAGGTGCTGGTCTTGATCTGAGCTTGGGTCTTGAGCGACGAATCTTCTTCCTGATCACCGAGCAGCTCAACGCCTACACTAAACGATGCCAAAATAGCAAATAAACACCAAACCAGAGAGCAACCAAACTCCAAAATAAAATAAAATTCACCAATAAATAGATCTTGATTTTACAAATTTTTAGAAATTTGAATCACTCAAACCGAGTTACAATGCAAAAGATATAGCCTTTTGAAGTTTGAATAAATATCAAAATACAGAAAATAGAATTTCGATTTTTCCAATTATTTTTCTATTGAAAAGATTTTATTGCGTTAACGCCGACGCCAGCCCCGACTCGACCAATCAGTGCCGACACGCCGCTCGTCCATGGACTCACCCACGGAACCGCCGGTCCACCGGACGCGCCCACGCGCCGCAGATCACGCCACCACACGCCAAGACATCGACCGGTCGCAACGCCGCTCGTGCCGATGCTCGACACGCGCGCGCATATCCGGCGACTCATCCGACGGCTAACGCCTAATGCACACGCGCGCGATTCACCCGAACAACCCCGATCCAACGGCCACGCTTACCCGAAGCCGCTTTATCGCAGACGGCGACGTGGCTCGATTCGATGGTCCGCCGAGATCCGACGGCCGCGCGGTTCGGCACGGCGATGCCGCGCGCGCGCGCTGAGTTCCCTGGAGACGAGGACGACGACGACCCAGACGGCGCTTCGCCTCGCCGGCGATTTAAGAGGTAGTCGCCCGGCATGCTCGACGACGGCGAACCTGGAATCGAACCCACACGCCGAACGGCGGCTTGACGACGGGCGAACGGCGAAACGAAGGGCGGCGCTAGAAAACTACGGCGAGCTCGGGCTAAACGGCGGTGACTCAACGGCGAAGGCTAGCATCGCGGATGCGCTCGATGAGGAACTCTGCAGCGGGTCGCGGCTTTTATAGCCTCGATGCGCGCTAAAACGGCAACCCTAAATCACGCGGCGGCGACGGCAAGCGCGGCGGATTCGAAAACCGAACCGAGATTTAGGTCGATACCGTCCGACGGTAACGAGCGCCGTGATTAGATCCGGCGATACGATCCGATCCGCTTCTTTCCAAAATCAACAAGCAGATCTAAACTTACCAAAACAACGCTAAACGATCCCGACCGCCGATCTCAATCCAACGGCCAAGGCGCTAGGGTTTCGCGAAGGAGATAACCGTCCGATCTTCATCCAACGCCACGCCGCGAGGCGGCCAAGTAGGTCGATCGGGCCGCACGTCGATGGTTGCAGACGCGACAAGATCGGGCTTCGCCCAAGATCGCTCACTGATTTTCAAAAGCTTTTGATTTAAAATAATTCCCAAATTAGATTAATCTACTTTAAGCAATTAAAATATCGTGAAAATCCTAAAATTCTCATAAATACTTTGAGACATTCTGAGCACAAATAAAATATTTTTGGTAAAACTTTATATTAACTTTATCTATATATATTTAGTTTTCACAAAAGGTTCAATATACTTAATTAAATTCAATTCAATTAATTTCTGGAAAATCCAATAAATTCAGAAAATCACCAAAAAGCATATGAGCGAAATTATAAGCCAAAT
Organism: Otatea glauca; assembly: GCA_036346275.1. Classification (NCBI taxonomy): domain Eukaryota; kingdom Viridiplantae; phylum Streptophyta; class Magnoliopsida; order Poales; family Poaceae; genus Otatea; species Otatea glauca. The sequence continues at coordinate 45,210 of JAYEVK010000464.1, forward strand.
TTTTGGGATGTTACACATCATTGAGTGCACGATAGTCTATACACATCCTAAAACTCCCGTCCTTCTTCTTGACGAATAAGACAGGTGCTCCCCATGGCGATGAACTAGGTCTTATAAATCCCTTTTCCAGCAGCTCTTCAATTTGCTTCTTCATTTCCACCAATTCCTCTGTCGACATCCTAAGGTCTCTTAGCTATGGGAGCTGTCCCTGGAACCAGCTCTATCACGAACTCGACATCTCTATCCGTGGCATTCTGTAAATCTTCCGGAAAACATCCGATATTCATTGACTATGGGCACTTCCTCTAAGTCGATAGCCTTCACGCTGTTGACCATCAATTGTCCATCCCAGACCGATTTTGCTTCAAACTCAATCTTCTTTCCATCCGGCTTTCGATCGACATTTACTCTTTTTCCGCATCCAAAGATCGCTTTGTGATTGGTTAACTAATCCATTCCCGTGATAACATCCAAGGTTTGGGTATTATGACCATTAAGTTCGCTAGAACTCAACTCCATTAATTATTATCTTACCCGTAACATCCTACTTTAGATCGGAGTTCGATCCAGTGGATTGGACTATAAGCACACATTTAAGATTCACTATTTCCATATCATTTTGAACAGCAAAATCTCGGGAAATAAAAGAATGCGAAGCTCCGGAATCAAATATGTAACATCCCAAAAATTGAAGTTTTGGAATGTTAGAAATCAAAGATGAACCATTTGCATCTCTTGAATTAATTCCAGCTTAATTTGAATTTTCTATTAATGGAAGGATTTAATTTGGCTAAACTATTCATCAAAATCAAGAATTTCAGTTTTTGTTGGGTTCCTTGTGCTCTAAGGAATTTTTCTGTATTTTTGTGGATTTTTCTGAATTTATTTGATATTTATTTGAATTTGTTTGCATTTATTCTAATTTCTGGATATTTCCTAAATCAGAAAATGATTTTAATTTTCAAAAACCCCTCTCGGGCCGATTCTTGGCCCAGCCCGTTTCCCTGGCCCGCTTCACCCCACCTAGCCTCAGCTCCGCTGTTCGCCTCGCAGCCCAACCCGCCCAATACAAGATCTCGCTGTCCGATAAAGCGACGCAGGCAGTGGGTCCGACGCGCTGCACGGCCGCAGCCTAAACCCTAGCCGATTCGAGTCCCGCCACAAGACGCCGGCCCGTGCTGCGTCCGATGTGCGCCCTCCGAGGCTATAAAGCCGTGCCACGCGCCTCCCGAGATTCTCTCGCCGCCGCACTTTGCCCCTCTTTGTCGCCTCGAAGCCGCCTCGCCGAAGTTCTTGCTCGCGCCGATCTCCGCAGGCTCGACGCTTCCGCCGCTTTCTTCTCCGCTGCGGCGCTCGCCGGCCGCTGGTCTTCTCGCTCTCCTCGCCGCACTCACCCTGCTCCGCTTTTGTCCCGGTCCGAGCCGCCGGCTCCGCCGCTGTCGGGTCTTCCCCGCAGCCGGTGGTTGCGCCGCCGCCGCTGCCGTTGCCTGGCCGGCGACTTCCACCGTCCGATCGCTACCGACGCTACGGATCGCGCCTGTTATCGCTTCGCCGCGCCGCTTCGCCGTCTCGACCGTTCTCGCCAGATGCGCGACGCGTGGCCGCCGTTGTGCTGCCACAGATGCGCCACCCGCCAAGGCTACCGGCTGGCTACCCAAGGCCAAGATCGACATCACGGTGCACGGTGAACCCAGCCCGCGCTGTGGACCGAGTCCACCGTGAGCCGGCCGACGCCGCTATGCGCAATAAATCCTTTTTCAAGATAAAAATAAATCCAGAAATTCCGATTTTCTGATTTTCTGTATTTTCTCTGAATTTAATCTTTCGAGGCCCGCTCGCCATACGAACTCCGATTGAGGCGATTCAAGTTTCTAAATTTTTGTAAAATCAAGATCTATCTTCCAGAGCCATTTATTTTCAGTTTTGAGCTTGTTTGAGTCTCTGTTTTGTATTTATTTGGTTTCGTTGCTTATTTTCCGTAGACGCTAATTCCGAGGGAGCGAACGAAGACTTCAAGACCAAGATTCAGCACTAGATCAGCAAGGCAAGTCGAACCTTTGATCATATTGATCCTATGTTTGCAAAGTAATTTATTTTATACACTTGCATGCTATTTACGTATCAATGTTTATTTAATGGGAGTAGATGTATGCCTAGTTGACATTATGCCACCTTGATTCGTTGTATGCCATGTATCCATTGTTAAACCTAGGTTGGGACATTACTAGTTGGACATAATCATAATACCAACATTGGGTTATCGTAGCTATGCTTAGACATGCTTACATATACGCTGGGATTCATGTCACATGTTGAATAATGTTAATCTTGACTTAATGAGATATTGAATCGTGGCCGTTAGCCATCGTTGTAAAATTTGTTGTACCATGGCGGGTTTGCCATTGGTCTTGGTTGAACGAATTGTTTTTCCTGCAAGTGATCGTGCAAGAAAGGGGGTGCTTTTAGCACATTGGGATGTGGATGTCTTGCCCGAGACAACTTAAGGACTTAATCTTGTGCGCCATTGAACTGGTCTAATCGCATTACCACATGTCCGAATGGGATGACCTAGTCGATTAATTTGCAATGTCTATTCTTGAGTACCGCGCATTGGTGGTGTGGGTTCCGGATGGACGGGTAGATTCGCAAGGCGCAAGAGGGGGCCCTAATGGGCGAAACCTTAGCGGGCAAGACTCGAAGTTTAGACAATGCATTGTAAAGGCTGTCATGATATCTCGCGACACACCAAAGGAAGTGTGTTAGTAACGCTTGCACAAAGAGATGTTCATGTCTTGTGGGTAAAGTTGTACAACCTCCGCAGAGTGTAAAACTATTCAATAGCTGGCCCGCGGTCATGGACATAGCCCGAGAATTTCACACGGGTATAGAGTGTTTCATAAAAAGTGGAATGTGGAATTGTTGGGATGTGAACAGGAGTTCATCGTTGTTTTGTTGTCTATCATTGATCTACCAGTTATTTATTTATCTTTTCATAAATATACTTTTAATCTATTTATTGTATTTCAATTCAAGTTATTGCTTTCGCAAATGAACTATATAGCCATCCTTGTCAAGCCGCATAAATATATTGCATCAATTTCTACGGCTTGTCGAGTACCTTTGTACTCACGGCTTTATGCCCTTGTTGATCAGCTTGTCAAGGAGATAATGAATATCATGAGGAGGAATTCTATGAAGACTACGTGATTAGAAGGCGCTCTCGCACGATTGCTCGTGGCATGTCGAATGGTCCAAGTTAACTTTTCCGCTGCAATAGTATTTGTTTCTTAAGCCCTTAAGGCATAATGGTGTAAACATTGACCATAAGGTCATTTGCTTTATTTAATAATGATTTGCTTCTTCTTAGTTAATTCGCTGTATGGAATGGTATTTCATCTATGTTTCCATCAGTGCACTAGCGTGATCCTCGACTAGTGCAAGATACACAGAGGGTTTCGATTTGTAAACCGGTCCCGACAGAGATGGTATCAGAGCCATATCGACTGTAGGTCGCTATCCTAGTTAGCATGGTCTTTAAAATTATTTTCTAAATCAAACCAACAAAATTGGTACTTAATAGCCTTCGTCTCCTCTCGTCTTATTCTTTGGTTCTTTTTCCTCTCCTTTGCTGAAACATTGATTTGAAATTTAAATTGATCTTATATCATGAAACTTCTCCAAGCCTCGAGTCTTCTGCAAGGAATCAAATCAAGGAAGATGATGATCAAGCCATCAAAGACATATCCGAGAAGCCTACCAAATAAGATAGGGTTTTGTGCTCAGCGGTGTTTGAGCATGTTTTTCCTCTTTTCAGTTCAGTTACGTTTAGTCCGCGTATACTAGGATCTTCATTGCTTGTGTGCCTGGTATGTTGTACACTTGCCCCAAGCACGTGTTGCAACCATACCTTTAGTTGAAAAGCTTTAATTGCCTCTTTAATTTGTAGCCTTTTCGTTGTATCCTTTGTCCCCGGTATTACCTTCTCCCTAGATGATCTTACCACTTGTCTAACGCTTCCTCTTACCTATCAAAACCTTGTGCTGCATCTCGATGGTTGACACTGCTCGAGCCGGTCGCAGTTCGCCGCTGGATGCCAAAGCTGCCAACACCAACTCCAACCCCAATGCACCACCGCCACCACCAAAGAAGTGATGCACTGTAACATGGGACATTTTCTAGCAGCTCGCACTTAGCTTATGAACACAATGATGCGTAACATGAACAACATGATGAATCGCCAGAACTGCATCGCAGCTTGCTCTAGCCAACTGCTGAACCAAAGAAACCAAGCCGCCGCCGCACCTCCTCAAGCTCGCCTCCACCCAAGCTAGCGAATTTATGAGGACTCGTCCGCCAACTTTCTCCAATTCTTCGTAACCATTGACGCCGATGATTGATCCGCCCATTGAGAAGAAGCTTGAAATTGCCCAAAGCACCAATCGTGAGAAGGTTCTCTATGCCGCCATCACCGGAGGGCACCGCCACGAATGGTGGGAGAACTACGTGCGCCCATGATGATCCTCGACTATCACTTGGGTAGAGTTTTCCACCGCTTCCGCCACTCTCATATTCCCGATGGAAAGGTGGAAATGAAGAAGAATGAGTTTCGAGAGCTTAAGCAAGAAGGGATGTCGCTGAGTGAATACCTCAATAAGTTCACTCAACTTGCTCGCTACGCCCAGAGGATGTAGCCACGCATGATGCTCGCCGTAAAAGTTCAAGCGTGGACTCAATCCAGACTAAAGGTGCAAGTCATTGGCAATGACTATGTAGATTTTCAAAGATCCGTTGATAAAGCTATGCTTATTGAGGAATCTCGCGGAATTGGAAGAATCCCAGAAGAGAAAGATGATGCAAGATGGAGCCCATCGAGTCACCAGCAGAGAGTCGTAACAAATGCTCAACACCGCTTCGCTTCACTCCTCCGAATACATTCAGACCTCGCACCAAAGACTCGCCAGCCTCCTCCAGCAATCGCAACCTCAAGACCAACAAAGAATCCACCTCGTGAGGAACAAGAATCCACCGCAGGAGTCACTTGTTTCAACTGTCATGAACTCGGTCATTATGCCAACAATTGCCCTAGAAAGCAAGCTGTGACGCCAGTCCGCTTCAATTTGGGATCTACGCCAGCCAAGACCCCAGCCCCAGGAGCAGGACGTGGAGTGCCCCAAACTCCTAATCAAGCCACCAGGACTCCGCCGCCTGCTGGAAGAGGCCGCGTGAATCACGTCACCACCGAGGATGCCCAGTCTGCACCAGACGTCATACTAGGTAAGCTCCTAGTCAACTCAAAGATCCGCCATGGTTTTGTTTGATTCTCGAGCTACGATTCGCTTGTTTCTGAGTTTTGCCGCAGCATCAATTAAAGACAATGCCTCTTAAGACTGCTTTTACTAGTGCAATCTCCTCGTTCTCGATTTGAGTACGAACCAAGGCTGCCCCGGTTAAGATATTAATTGAGGGTAGAATTTCTAGCCAACCTTATTGTCCTAGACACCAAGTCCCTAGATGTGATCCTAGGAATGGATTGGCTCTCCAAGAACCAAGCAGTTTTGGATTGTGGGAATAGAGAGATCACCCTAACCACCCGATGGAACCAAGTTAAAAGTTCAAGCCGATTCAGATCACCAAGGGATTAGAGTTTGTAAAGCCAAAGGAATAAGCTTGAAGATGTGCCACGCCAACAATTTCCGATGTGTTTCGCATGAGTTGCCGGGATGCCACCGATCGAGATATAGAGTTCTTGATAGAACTAGTGCCCGAACACCACCCATTTCCAAGAGACCTTATAGGATGCCAATAATGAGTTAGCCAAGTAAAGAGACAGATTAAAGAGTCGCAAGATCAAGGATTTGTTCACCAAGTTCTTCGCCATGGGGAGCACCATTCTTCTAGTTGAAAAGAAAGATGGAACTCAGAGAATGTGTGTGGATTATCGCCACTCAATGAGGTCACCATCAAGAATAAGTACCTCCGCCAAGAATCGATGATTTGTTTGACCAACTTCAGGAGCCGAGTGTTCTCAAGATTGATTTAAGATCGTTACCACCAGCTGAAGATTCACAAGAGGATATTCCCAAAACAGCTTTTGTTACTCTTGCATGGGCAAGATGAGTATACCGTGATGTCCTTTGATTGACCAATGCCCCCGCTTACTTCATGACCTTGATGAATAAGGTATTCATGGAGTATTTGGATAAGTTTGTTGTTGTTTTCATTGACGAAATTCTGATCTACTCCAAAAGTGAGGAAGAACATGAGGATCACTTGCGCCAAATCCTAACGGTTAAGAGAGAATCACTTTATGCAAAGTTTAGTAAATGTGAGTTCGATGAAAGAAGTTGCTTTCCTAGGTCATGTCATATCCGAGAAGGAGTCAGCTGACCCCGTAAAGTACGAGATGTGCTAAGTTGGGAGTCACCCAAGACGGCACCCCAAACCAAGTTTTCTTGAATGGCGGATATTATCGCTGCTTCATAGAAGGGTTTTCTAGAAAAGCTAGACCGCCACTCAACTCTTAAAGAAGGAGAAGAAATTTGTTTGGACATCGAATGTGAGCAAAGTTTTCAAGAGTTAAAGAAGTGTTTGACAACCGCCTCAAAGGCTTATTCTCGCCAGATAATAGGAAGGATTTTGAGATATTCTCGTGATGCATCCCGACAAGGACTCTGCTGTGTGCTAATGCAAGATAAGAAGGTTGTAGCATATGCTTCATGACAACTAAGGCCACATGAAGTCAACTATCCTACCCATGATTTGGAATTAGCAAACCGAGTGCATGCTTTAAAGATTTGGCGCCACTATCTCATTGGTAATCGCTGTGAGGTTTATATCGATCACAAGAGTTTGAAGTATATCTTTACCCAAGTCGACCTCAATATGAGACAAAGAAGATGGTTGGAATTGATCAAGGACTATGACATTGGGATTCATTATCATCCGTGCAAGGCCAATGTCGAGCCGATGCTTTGAGTAGAAAGAGCTACCGCAACACTGATGATTAAGGAAAGTCACCACCCTTTATAAGGAATTTCGTAAGCTTAGTTTGGAATTGATTCAGAAGGGTATTTAGCTACCTTGAAGTACGCCTACGCTGGAAGATCGATTCGAGAAGCAAGGTAGATGATGCCGACATTAAGGAGATTAAGAGCAATATGAAGAAAGGAAAAGCCTGTGTTTCTCCAAGATGAACAAGGTACTATTTGGTATGAGAAGCGACGGCGCACTGATCGTAAAGAGCTTAAGGAGTTGATTCTCAAGGAAGCGCATGAGACTTTATACTCCATTCATCCCGAAGTACCAAGATGTATCAAGACCTCAAGGAAAGGTATTGGTGGCCTAGTATGAAGCGTGAGATTGCGTAATATGTTGCACTTTGTGATGTCCGCCAAGGTCAAGGCAGAGCATCGAGGCCAGCAGGATTGCCGCAACCATTGAAGATTCCAGAGTGGAAGTGGGAAGAAATTGGTATGGATTTCATTACCGGATTTCCTAAGACCCAAGGTGTTATGACTCGATCCGGGTAATAGTGGATCGATTGACTAAGGTAGCTCACTTCATTCCAGCTTAAGACTACCTATGCAGAGATAAATTAGCAGAGTTATATATGTCAAGGATCGCTACCTTCACGGAGTGCCTAAGAAGATAGTGTCCGATAGAGGAGGCCAATTTACCTCTCGCTTTTGGCGTAGTCCGCATGAAGCCATGGGAACTCATCTCGATTCAAGATCGCTTATCACCTCAAACCGATGGATGATCGAGCGTGTGAATCGATTTTGAGGATATGTTAAGGGCTTGTGCCTTAACTTATGGTGCCAAGTGGGACAAGTGTTTGCCCTATGCCGAAGTTTTCGATAACAATAGTTATCAAGCCGCTTTGCAAATGTCGCCAAGCATTATATGGGAGAAAGTGCGTAACCCTCTCAACCGAAGGAGTCGAGAAAGACAATTGTTTGGCCCTCGCCATATCGCAAGAAGTCAAGAGCAAGTTCAATTAATTCGAGACCGCTTGAAGATCGCTCAAAGCGCATAAAAGAGTTATGCGATAATCGCCGCAGAGATTTGAGTTTCGAGCCCAATGATTTTGTTTACCTCAGAGTCACCCCTCTCAAAGGAGTTAAGAGATTTCAAGTAAAAGGAAAGCTTGCCCCTAGATATGTGGGACCATTCAAAATCTTGGAACGAAGAGGCGAGGTAGCCTACAAGTTGGAATTGCCGCGGTCTTTTGCCGGAATCCATGATGTGTTCCAGGTATCGCAGTTGAAGAAATGCACCTGTGCTGTGAGGAACAGATGCCATGGAAGCCATTGATTTGCAAGAGGATCTTACCTACAAGGAGCAACCAAAGGAAAATTTTGGATATAGCAGAGCGTATCACAAGAAGCAGGATCATCCGTTTTTGCAAGGTCCAGTGGAGCAATCATTCAGAAGAGGAAGCAACTTGGGAGCGAGAAGAGGATCTGAATTCCGAGTTTCCCCACCTATTCCCTAGTGTACCAATCTCGGGTCGAGATTCCATTTAAGGGGGGGAGGTTTGTAACATCCCAAAAATTGAAGTTTTGGAATGTTAGAAATCAAAGATGAACCATTTGCATCTCTTGAATTAATTCCAGCTTAATTTGAATTTTCTATTAATGGAAGGATTTAATTTGGCTAAACTATTCATCAAAATCAAGAATTTCAGTTTTTGTTTTTCTGTATTTTTGTGGATTTTTCTGAATTTATTTGATATTTATTTGAATTTGTTTGCATTTATTCTAATTTCTGGATATTTCCTAAATCAGAAAATGATTTTAATTTTCAAAACCCTCTCGGCCGATTCTGGCCCATTCGCTTTCGCCCGCTTCAACCCGACCTAGCCCCTACCGCTGTTCGCCTCGTAGCCCTCAGCCGCTGGGCCACAAGATCTCGCTGTCCGAGCGACGACGCTGCGCGGTCCCGATCGTGCTGGCCGCAGCCTAAACCCTAGCCGATTCGGAGTCCCGCACAGACGCCCGGCGTCTGCGGCGCCGTCCGATGTGCGCGCCCTCCGAGGCTATAAAGCCGCGCCACGCGCCTCCCGAGATCTCGCGCCGCCGCACTTTTGCCCCTCTTTTGCCGCTCGAGCCGCCGCCTGCCGAAGTTCTTGCTCGCGCCGATCTCCGCTGCGGTTCGACGCTTTCCGCCGCTTCTTTCTCCGCTGTTGGCAGGCTCGCCGGCCGCTGGTCTTCTCGCTCTCGCCGCACTCACCCCTGCTCCGCCTTGTCCCGGTCCGAGCCGCTGCGGCTCCGCCGCTTGTCGGTCTTCTTCCCGCGCCGGCGGGTTGCGCCGCCGCCTGCCGCCGTCTGGCCAAGGACCTCCACCGTCCGATCGCCACCGATGCGCGCTGATCGCGCCACGCCATCGCTTCGCCGCGCTTCGCTTCGCCGTCCGACCGTTCTCGCCAGATGCGCGCTGACGCTGGTCACGGCGGCAACAAGATAAGCGCCACTCCGCCGCTACCGCCACGCCACCAGCAGGCCAAGATCGACGCACGGGTGCATCGTGAACCCAGCTCGCGCTGTGGACCGAGTCCACCGTGAGCCGGCCGACGCAGCATGGCGCAATAAATCCTTTTTCAAGATAAAAATAAATCCGAAATTCCGATTTTCTGATTTTCTGTATTTTCTCTGAATTTAATCTTTCGAGGCCCGCTCGCCATACGAACTCCGATTGATGCGATTCAAGTTTCTAAATTTTTGTAAAATCAAGATCTATCTTCCAGAGCCATTTATTTTCAGTTTTGAGCTTGTTTGAGTCTCTGTTTTGTATTTATTTGGTTTCGTTGCTTATTTTCCAGAGACGCTAATTCCGAGGAGCGAACGAAGACTTCAAGACCAAGATTCAAAGACTAGAGCAGCAAGGCAAGTCGTAACCTTTGATCATATTGATCCTATGTTTGCAAAGTAATTTATTTTATACACTTGCATGCTATTTACGTATCAATGTTTATTTAATGGGAGTAGATGTATGCCTAGTTGACATTATGCCACCTTGATTCGTTGTATGCCATGTATCCATTGTTAAACCTAGGTTGGGACATTACTAGTTGGACATAATCATAATACCAACATTGGGTTATCGTAGCTATGCTTAGACATGCTTACATATACGCTGGGATTCATGTCACATGTTGAATAATGTTAATCTTGACCTAATGAGATATTGAATCGCGGCCGTTAGCCATCGTTGTAAAATTTGTTGTACCATGGCGGGTTTGCCATTGGTCTTGGTTGAACGAATTGTTTTTCCTCGCAAGTGATCGTGCAAGAAAGGGGGTGCTTTCAGCACATTGGGATGTGGATGTCTTGCTCGAGACAACTTAAGGACTTAATCTTGTGCGCCATTGAACGGGTCTAATCGCATTACCACATGTCCGAATGGGACAGATCTAGCTGATTAATTTGCAATGTCTATTCTTGAGTACCGCCACTTGGTGGTGTGGGTTCCGGATGGACGGGTAGATTCGCAAGGCGCAAGAGGGGCCCTAATGGGCGAAACCTTAGCGGGCAAGATCGAGTTTAGACAATGCATTGTAAAGGCTCATCATGATATCTCTCGCGACACACCAAAGGAAGTGTGTTAGTAACGCTTGCACAAAGAGATGTTCATGTCTTGTGGGTAAAGTTGTACAACCTCCGCAGAGTGTAAAACTATTCGAATAGCTGGCCCGCATGTCATGGACATAGCCCGAATTTCACACGGGTATAGAGTGTTTCATAAAAAGTGGAATGTGGAATTGTTGGGATGTGAACAGGAGTTCACTGTTGTTTTGTTGTCTATCATTGATCTACCAGCTATTTATTTATCTTTTCATAAATATACTTTTAATCTATTTATTGTATTTCAATTCAAGTTATTGCTTTCGCAAATGAACTATATAGCCATCCTTGTCAAGCCGCATAAATATATTGCATCAATTCCTACGGCTTGTCGAGTACCTTTGTACTCACGGCTTTATGCCCTTGTTGATCGCTTGTCAAGGAGATAATGAATATCATGAGGAGGAATTCTATGAAGACTACGTGATTAGGAAGGCGCTCTCGCATTTATTGCCTCGTGGTATGTCGAATGGTCCAAGTTAACTTTTCCGCCGCAATAGTATTTGTTTCTTAAGCCCTTAAGGCATAATGGTGTAAACATTGACCATAAGGTCATTTGCTTTATTTAATAATGATTTGCTTCTTCTTAGTTAATTCGCTGTATGGAATGGTATTTCCTCTATGTTTCCACTGGTGCACTAGCGTGATCCTCGACTAGTGCAAGATACACAGAGGGTTTCGATTTGTAAACCGGTCCCGACAAAATAAAAAAAAGAGTCGGTAATCGAAGTTTACTAGGAACTTACCCAAGACAACATCCGTGGCGCTCGACTTCATCCGCTGTAATGTGGTTGATTCGCCTCGCAGCCTCTTGGGATGGAGTTGTCGCCGCTGATGCCCCGCGTTCACGATTGGCACGGAGTCCTTGCTTGCGTGTTCCCTGTGTTAAAGCTGACCGGGTGACACTCTCCTTCTAGGGCAATTATTGGCAAAATTCCCATTTCGCTGCAATGATAGCAACGCCTTCCCATCGCTCGAGAGGTTCCTCCACCGCGCTACGCTTCCGCCGAGTCTCAACATTCGACCCATCGGGCGATTTGCCGCAGTGGTACCCTATCATTTCCTCCGGCCGTACCGATGAACTGCTGAGGTGCCGCCTTCGCCTCGCCCCGATGACTTCCTTGTTGCGCCATTCGCGCTCTCGTTGTCATCCAATTCTCGCGCTTGTCCTCTAAGATAAGAGCTTTGTTAACTAGCTCTTGGAAGTCGTGGAATGTGGGTGATCGCCCCACTGAATCCTCGCATTCAATCCTTCATGAAGGGATTGTCCGCCTTATCCGTAGCCACGCCCCTCTCGTGCGAGTATGCCGCTGGGTGAATTTGTTCGTAATCGCCACCGATCGCCCCTTGCTTGAGGCTCCTAATTCTCCTTGAGATCCATGATACCCTGTACATGGTATCGGGCGGAAAGTCGAGGTGAATTCTCCCACGTGATACTGCGGGTCCTCATGAGTCGCGCAGTAAATTTTCCCACCATTCTCGGCGGTCCTTCGAGTTGATGAGAGGCATAGAGTACCTCTCATGTCCTACACACCGGTAATGTGCGCCTTTCAATTGTCCTTAGCCAATCGTCCGCCTAAAGTGGATTGGCGCACTAAGAAAGTAGGTGGACGGGTTCTCATAAACTCCGACAACCCGGAGTAGGGTGTGGTCCATGGTTACCCCTGTGTTGAACATTCGCAGCAGCTTGGTTGGATATCGCCGCATGGTTTGAACCATCGTGTTCATAAGTTGAGTCCGGCGCCAAGAAGGCTCCTGTGTTCTCGTGATATCGACTGCGCGGCTGAGGAATCGGCTTCATTCTCGTTGTCCGCCGTTAGCTCCACTTCCACCGCTCCAACATTTCCACGTGTCCTCACCATCTGCTGCAAGCTTCCAAGGTTAAGAAAAGAAGAAAGCATAGACAAGTAGAAGAATTTATGTGGGAAACAGTGTAACTTAATTTATTTAGCCACTTTATTGATATAATATAAAGTCGTATGGTTGCTCACAAGTGCCTAAGGGCAATGCAACGATACGGACACTCACAACCCAAAACAAGTAAGCAAACATAGGACTCTATGACGACTCACACCGATGGTGACTCAAGAAAAAGACGCGACTCAACCTTCGAGTCTCGACACTATACTCTACTAGACTCGATCACCATCGAGCCAACCCTACCGCGCCCCGAGCATACACCGTGGGTGCTCGCATCGGGCGAATCGATCTCAAGACCCATCGCACCGGTGCAAAAGACCCCATCGACTGGGCCGGGTCCCGGCCGCCGCTTCTCGCATCGTGCTCTCCCGCCTGCTCCTCCGGATCCGATCGTAACTCAGGATCGCCTGTGCTCGGTCCGCATAAAGCCATCTCCAACTCCCGGATCTTCGCATGGAGTGGGCTAAGCTCCTCCCGCACTGGATCTCGCCCGTGACTCGCCGCGGTCCTCTCGCAGCTCCCGGATCGCCTCGCCCAGGCGCCCTCCTCGGGCGATGACGCACTCGCCAGTGGGTGATAGTGGCGCCTCATCCACAAGCTCCATCCTCGTCAAAATGATTGTCTCGACGCGATGGTGACGAAGACGGTGCCTCCAACTCGCGCGAGGCGCGGCACCGCCGACGCTCGCCGCGCTGCCTCCGGATTCCACCAAAAGAAGACCTCCCGATCGAAATGTAGATAGGACGGCTCGCCTCGCCCTTTCCCGAGCATACATCGTGATCTTGACATCCCAGCGACGCCAAGTCCTCGCCTGCATTCACCGGTTCCTCGCATGCTGGTTCGTTAAAACCTCCGAGCAACGTGATCATACGCCATAACTCCGCGGCAGATCCTCCCAAGGTTTCTCCATAGGTATGGATCATCCTCATCCGCCAAAACAAACCTTGTTTAAATTAAACAGAGAATAATAAAAATTCAAAGATAGGTATGAAACAAGAGAGAAGAGATAAGTCAAGATTTCATTGATATTCTTGCTCAAGTTGATTAGGTCTTTAGAAAATAGTTTTACCCTCCTAGGCACAACCAAACTAGGGTCAAGACCTACACCAACCTGCTCTCGACACACCTCTGCCGGGCCCCGACCGCAACCGATTCTCCGTGGTATTCTGTGCTACCCAGATCACGCTAGCACACACAGCATACTGTGGCTGCACATCACGCATAAACACAAGGATATAAGAATAAATAGTGCAAACATGTATATAAACCGAGTTGTACGACCTATGGTCTCCTTATGATAAGTTAGCCACACAGGCTTACATTAATCAAAGTAAAGAAATAGCAATGAACATAAGTAAAGTCGTGGAAGCCTTCATCTTGCCACAGTAATCGATCGGGCTTGCCCCTAGTTCATCGTGTCCTCGATGTACTCCTCCTCCCAAGCCGTGTAGTCTCATCCATCGATGTTGGGGTTGATAAGGTGGGGTGAGTACACAAGGCACTCAACAAGTAATGCATGTAATGCACAATACTATTACTATATGCAGAGCTTATTCCAAAGGATTGGCTTAAATGGTTCTTTTGCATCAAGCAAAGATTTTTAACCAATATCTTAGTTAGATTAAAGCAAAGGGAACAATTATACGTAATAATAATTTCAAATGGTTTTTCCCCAAGGATTCTTGGCACACACTTTAATAGCTCATTTTAACACTTGGCACACAACCACCCTTCCATGTTTTGTTTATGAAAATCTACCCTTGATCAGAATCCTCGAGCAATGCTCAATACCGTGAGCACGGCTATTCAATAGTTTTGACACTGCAGAGGTTGTACACTTTACCCACAAGATACACCGCCACCACACAGTGATTGTCCGCAACAAAGCTTTTCAGAACCTCTACCTTAACCAAAGAACCTCTCCAGATTGCCTTCGCTATCACTTCCTCACACAGAGCCAAGTATAGGACCGACCAATCACCGCTGGATGGGCACCAAGCCAGAGCACGTACGCCCCATACGTATACACCCCGCATCACACCCCGAGGTATCGAGGAAAGATATCGTAACCCTAGTCAACTAGGTCCGTCCCATATCGCATATGTGGTTGTACGGTGACTCAGATCAAAGGCTTGCAAGGTGAAGTCCTTAATCGACCAAGGCAAGACTTCCAACACTCAACAAGGCACACACCCATTGTGGCACATGACTCACAACACTCATCAACCCAATGCCACACAGCCCACCCGCACACACCTCTGCCACTTGCCCCGCCTAAATCATTTTCCACCCCATTGATTATTGTGCAACACATGCCAAGAATAATTCAACATCGGACGGAACCACACAAGTCGCGGTACTCAATCTCATCATGTGGCATCATCACACCATTTTTCAAAATACATTCAATATGTCTTTAATCAATATTGTAGCATTTTTCCGAAAGAACACTCATGATTCGCCGCAAGGCTAAGCATTTACTCGTGATCTAGCCTCCCGTGTTGGCACAATATTAACATCCAACTAATATAATCAAACTTAGGGTGACAATGATTTAGGCATACAGCTTAATAATTCAAGGTGGCATAACAAAATGGGTTGATTAACTAAATTATCCCAAATTAATTTAAATTCATTTTAAATAATTAGCATGCATAGTTTCAAAGCATAAATTACATTTTAAAATCTGGGATCAAAATGATCAAAGCATCACTTGCCTTCAAAGAGTTGCTGGTCGTGTTCAAGCTTGGTCTTGAGCGACTAATTCTTCCTCTAAACTTTCCTAAATTTATGCTCACGCTGCATAAACAAAATATGCAATAAATAGCTATTACAGAATACTAGATGACCTCAAAATTCAAATAAAATTCACCATTAAATAGCTCATAATTTTATGAATTTTTATAAATTTGAATCACCCAAATTCGAGTTAAAATGCAAAAGTTATAGTCATTTGAAGTTTGAATAAAATCAAAATACGTAAATTAAGAAAATCCGATTTTTCTGAATTATTTTTATACTCGAAATTCGCATATATGATGTCAGATCGCGCCATGATGACGCCAGCACAGAAATGAATTTCGTCAAAATATTTTATATAAATATATTTATGACGCCGATGACGCCAAGACGACACGGCACGCCTGCAGGCCGCCACGCCGCTCGTCTATGGATCGGGTTTACGGCGCCTCGTCTACCGTGGCCTCTGCTCACTGTAATAGTGCAGCCACGCGCAAGATCCGAACCGCTCGCTGGATCGACGGCCAGATCTCTCACGCGCACCGCAATCAAGACCGAGATGCGCGAGCGACACGCGTCGCGCATCCAACGGCCACCACGCATCCAACGCGGCGACGCCGCCCGCGCCCACGCGCCGCACATCCAACGCGCCAGATCCAATGGCAGCACCACGCCGCCATCGCGACGCCTCGCTCATGCGACGACACGCGCGCAATCGCGACGGCACCGAATCGACTACCGGATCCGGTCTCCGCCCGGCCAAAATGCCCACGCCACAACACGTGATTTGGCGAGGGTACGGTGCCATCTCCGCCGCGACGCTCAATCGAACGACGCGATCCTTAGGGCAAAACCAGATCCAATCTCTACCGCTTAGATCTAATCTAACGCCTACTGCATTCCGAGCTGCTTTATTATCCAGCCGCCACGCCGGCACAATCTCACGCTGCTCACTAACGATCCAACGGCTAAGACAAAAACACAACGCAGAAACTAGATCTAATCCAAGCCGCTCAATCCGCATCTAACTGCATGCATCTACTCTAGAAGAACACAAAGAAGGGTGACGGGACGAACCGTAAGCGCAAGCGATGAAGATCGGACGACGACGGCTCGGTGAAGGCGACGGGCGCGCAGAAGAAAAGGTCACGAGTCGAGGAAGATGACGCAGCCCACTGCGCTGTGGTTCTCCGACGTGATGAAGTGGCTCGCTCGACGCGGCGTGGCGGAAGGATTACTCCGTGACCTTGGCGACGGCGGAGAGAAACCACGGTGAAGCAAACGACGAAAAACAATGGGCGCACAAAGAAGCAACCACGGCGAGCTCAGACGGGCGCTAGAGGGAGTCTCGCGGCGCGGCGAGGAGTCAAAGATGCGGAGTGAAAACCTCGCACGACGCCTTCAACGGAGACTTAAGGGCTGCCTCGACGCGGCGCGAAACGGCCGGCGGAAGTCACGGCCATCAACGCCACGCCTCCGATGATCTCGCGGGACGGCGACGGGCGCGATCTCGCGTGCGCTCGCGGCGGCGACGATCGTAAGGCTCACGCGCAGGCGACGTGGCACACGACACAGCGCAAGCGATCCGGACGGATGGCTTGGCTAGGCGGCGCTAGGTTTCGGGCGGGCGGTCGCGACACGCACAAGAATGGGCTCGCCCATCGCTCATGTGATTTTTAAAACATTTCACATTTAAAATAATTCCGTAAATTTAATTAAATCATTTGGGGCTTTTAAAATAGCGTAAAAATTCTAGAAAATTCCAGAAATTACTTTGAGATATTTGGAACTCAATTAAAATATTTTCAATAAAACTTTGCAAAAACTTTTCCATTATTAAATTTTTTCAAGAAAAGCCCTATTTGAATAAATCCAATTAAATTTAAATAAATTTCCAAAATTTCAAAAATCAAAAATACTTCAAACTTTTAAATTAGAGCAAAAATTAGGTGTTAAGTGTAGTGGCGCGATGTAGAGGAGTTAGTTAGTCGCCTGGTGCCGGGCAACCAGATCGAGGGTGAGGACAGAAGGCCTTCTGCCGTGAGGGCCTCCCGAGCCTCCCGGGTCCAACCAAGCGGTCGGATTTTTGAGCAGCATCAGAGCAAGATCCCGCGCCGCCAAGGCGAGACACGAATGGCTCAAGGCCGCAAGGCATCCGCTAGCCTCTAGACCCTTTCGTGTTGCCAACCGGCCCATCTCACGATCGCCGAGATCTTCTCCCCGATTGGCCTCGATGCCACGCCGAGACGATGAAACCGAGGAGCTTTACCTTGGGATCCCAAGACGCACTTCTCGGGTTGAGCTTTATGCGAATCGCCGAGGTTCGCGAAAGTCTCTCCTAGGTCGGTGATGAGGTTGTCGGCCTTCCCGGTCTTCACGACGATGTCGCCGACATACGATCAATGTTACGGCCGACCGTTGTTGAAACACGTTTGCATACATCGCTCGTATGTAGCGCCCGCGTTTTTTAGACCGAACAGCATTGTCACGTAGCAGAACGAGCCAAACGGAGTGATGAAGGAAGTCGCGAACTGGTCGGACTCTTCCGCTTATCCGTGGTAGCCCGAGTAGGCATCCGAAGGAAAGGGACTCGCACCCGCGTGGAGTCAATGACTTGGTCGATGCGGGCAAGGGAACGGTCCTTGGGACACGCTTTGTTCAGACTTGTGTAGTCAACACATATTCTCCATTGCCCATTCTTCTTTTTTACAAGTACAGGGTTGGCTAGCCACTGGGTGGCGACCTCTTTACAAACCCCGCACCCAAAAGCTTGGCAATCTCCTCCCTATTATCCTCGCGCTCTTCTTTGTCGAAGCGGCGCAGCGCTGGGCGACCGCTTTGAGCCCGGTCTGATGCTCAAGGAGTGCTCGACGACCTCCTCGGGATTCCCCGCATGTCTGAGGACTTCCATGCAAAGACGCTATTGTTGGCGCGAGGAAGTCGACGAGCGCTTCCTATTTGGCGGGAGCGTGGTTCGACCAAGACGGTCTTGGTCGATCCCGATCGATCCGCAACCTTCTTCATGTCCTCGCCGACTTGAGGATCCCGCCTCGACTTGCTAGACTCGGGGCGACTCGAGGCTTCTCCGAGGTTGGCAAGCTCGGCGGACGCGATGACCGCTAACGCTAGCTCGCAATCGCCTCCGGCCAGCATTGTAAGCAAGCCGAAAGACGAGGCCACGGTGATGACTCGTGGCCCGCATCTTCACTTGAGATAGGTGTAACTGGGGACCGCCATGAACTTGGCATAGCACGGCCTTCCCAGGATGGCGTGGTAGGATCCGTGGAAATCCACGACCTCAAAGGTGAGGGTTTCGATGCGGAAATTTTCCGGTCCTCCGAAGGTGATGGGCAGGTCGACCTGCCCGAGCGGGTGGGCTTGCTGGCCCGGGATGACGCCGTGGAAAGGCGCCTTGCTCGGTCGGAGACTCGAGCGGGGGACCCCCATGGTGTCGAGCGTCTCAACATAAAGGATGTTGAGACCGCTGCCACCGTCCATTAGCACCTTCGTGAGGCGCTTCTTCCCCACGATGGGGTCGACCACGAGTGGGTATCTCCCGCCGCGGATGTGGTCGGGTGGTCATCCGATCGAACGTGGATCGGAGACTCGACCACCAAGGTACGGGGACACCGAGTCGCAGATGGACCTCGCGGTAGGCGAAGCTTGAGCCGATGCTTGTCAACAGAGCATGCCGGTCCGCCGAAGATCATGAGGCACCCGCCGGTTCGGGAACTCGCCGTCCGCCCACTTCTCCTCGGCCCGTAATGAGGTCGCTTCTTTCCTTTGCCCCGCGCGCCATGGGGTGCCGAGAGGAAGCATCTCAGACCTCGCAGCCCCGTGATTTGTGCTTGACGGGAATCCGCAGTGGGCACGGGCCGCCCATCGCCTTTTCGGCGGTCGGAACGACGCCGGCCGACTCGCCGCTAAGGTGGTGGTCGACGGTCACGACCACTTGGACCTCACGACCTATTTCTTGCCGCCCGCTTGCTCCGAGCGGTCAAGGTGACCCACCGAGCACCGGTTCTGCTTAGTCTTGCCATCTTCGAAGATGGTTTCACAGCCTCCTCACCGAGGCGTGGTTGGTGGCGGCGTCCGTAAGCTCCTTGGTGGTTCCGGGCTTGACGCAACCCGCTTGTGCACCAAGGCCTTGCAGAGGTGCCGAGATGAACGCCCCTACGACATCGGCGCCGAGATGTCGGGAGCTCGCTGCATTGGCGGAGAAGCACCGATGTAGTCCCGAGGGTTTCTCCCGGCCGCCGCTGCAGCTTCAGTCCCAGAGTTCCCGGCGCTTGTAAGTGCCCGAAGTTACCGACGAAGAGGCTCTTTAGGTCGGCCTAGTTCTCGATGGTTTTTATGCAAGTACGAGCCAGCTCGAGCCGAGTCCGCGAGGTAGATAGGAGGTATTGATGATGAAGAGATCATCCGTAGTTTCCCCCGCCCGCACGCGAGCCGCAGAGTCCTCGCCACACGCCGTTCGTGGCCCCTGTATTTGGCTATGTTGGTTGGTGCTCGACCGCAGCAGGAAATCCGCGTGACGGATCCTCGACAAAGGCCCGTGGTCCCGACCATCGGGCTCTGGCCGCGGTTGTGGTGGCGCTCACGCCCACAACACGCGAGTGGGCGACTTCGCCCACCGCCGCGCCGAGGGTGGCGTGGACATCATAGTCATCGCCGAGGCGCCGACGCACCGGGCGCGCGAGGCTCGGGTTCGCCAGTGGCGCGCCATCGCTTTGCCGACCCAACCGCTTCGAAGCGGCGGTGCGGGTCCGGCGCCGAGGTGGCGCCGAGTGGTGGGAGCCGAGGCTCGCATGTGCCGTGACGGCCGACGCTCCACCACCGGCTGTTCTCGTATGTTGCCTTATCCTCCGTGTCACCGGCCAGAAGGCCGCGGAGTAGCATTGCGGCTGCGCCACATTTTGACTCGCGTGGGGGAAGAATTGAAGGCTGTCAGATTCCTCCGCCAGCTTGTGGTGTACCTGACGTGCGCGCCCGCTCGCGCCGCAAGCATAAACGGGGGCTCGGGCTCATCCTGCTCCAGGTTGGCCTGGAGCTTGTCGAGCTCGGCCCTTCGGTCCTCCAGCTCTTCACGCTGACGTTGGAGCTCAATGCGACGAGCTTGAGCTCGTTCAGCGTGCTCGCGCTGGTATTCCTCTTCCTGCGCCTTAGTGCGCTGGATGGGAGCCTCCGTAGCCGCGGGGGTTACGGTCAAGTCGACCATGCCCGCCATGTTGCACTCACGAGAGTGCCGTCTGCGGGTGGTGTGCTCCATATCGGAGCTGGAGTCGTGGTCGAAGAATCTTTCAAAGCAACAGGATGAGGCCGCATGTAGCCGCCATTGCCACTAGTTGTGAGCTCGCGGAGGTGACGTGGTCATCCGCCCGGTCCCCCGGCGGCAAGGCCGCAGGTGGCGAGGCGCTTGCTCCGCCCGGGCTCGAGGAGGGCCCCCTGCCGAGAGTGGCGAGGTCGCTAGAGACGGAGTCCAAGCTCCCATCGAACGCCTGGCCTCCAGAGGTGACGAGAACGAGCGCGAGCTCTCTGGCCGGCGGGGATGAAGTCGAGGAGCCGGGCGGATCTGGCTCCTCGACGCGGACATGCTGTCGCGGGTGAAGAATGCCATCAAGGAGACAAGCGGGAATCCGGAGATGTTGATGAAGACGCGCAAAAGCCCCTACCTGGCGCGCCAACTGTCGGTGTTTCGAGCACCGGCAAGTAAATTTGTAAGTCTAAGGGGCCGCGCCTCTCCCTGAATGGTTAGACTCGAAGCTCAAGAAGTATATCGTTCGGGCCAATGTCCCTACCCAGCCAGGTGGTGGTGTTGTATTGCCTTCGTGCGTATGGTCGCAAAGGTTTACAAGTAAGAGTCAGTCAAACACCGAGTGTTAGCCACTGCTCAGAAGACTTGAACGGAAGAAGCCCTCTCTCCTCGGGCTCCCGCCCCTTTATACAAGCAGGAGGGGCAAAGTTACATTGAGAATTGGGAGAGGGAAGGGCGAGGTGACCTATGCTAAGAGCTTCGGTCCTTCGTTCCGGCGATTGGTCACCATCCGCCTTGCCCACGCCGGGTCGGTAGTCCCGCTGGACAGGCGCTTAGGTGCTTGTCGGAAACAACGCACCGGCTTTATGTGAGCCTCGACGGGCCGACAAGTAGTGTATGACTTTGGTGTCGCCGGAGGGAGCGATCTTCAGATCAGGCGTGGATCGCCGATGGGACCGGAAGCTTGACTTCAAAGAACCATTATACTATCTTGGGAAAGAGCCACCCGCCCTGCACGGTCACTTCGACGATCTCGTCTGTGGGGCACGTGGGCCAATGGTCGGGCGAGGCTCGACACGCGCCCTTGGTGGAGGTTGCCTTAGCTTGGTCGGAGTCGGGAGCCTCGACCCGCCGCTGGGCCGGAGCCCTACTTGGTCGGGACGCCGCCTCGATTGGTCGGGATGGGCGTCCTTCGTGGCCCCGCAGGTCCTTTGGTCGGTAATGGGCCCGGGGCAGCTTGTTAGGTCGGAGCTGGGCTTGAGGCAGCCTGCTTGTCACCCTGGGCGTTGGGGTACCCCTGGTATGAGTATTCGTCAGTAGCCCCCGAACCCCCGAGCGAGTTCGTCAGATACGGTTGGGGGTTGAACTTGGTTGACGAAAACGTGGTTGCATGTGGTGACCGGGCCTGATTGGTCGGTCCGACCGACTGGGTCGGCTGGTTTCCGCCAGGTGTGCCCCACCGCATCCGACGGCTGCCCAGGAACCTGGTCGGGGGCATTCGAACCGCCGGAAGCTTTTAATTGCTTCGCAGCTGCCACGCACACCTCGGTGTCTTGACCGTACGTCTTCTTGGCCGCTTCGGGTTCCGGTGAAGGGCGCTTCATTTTCCTGCGTTTGCATTTATTTCGGGGTCGCTTGATCTCCCTCTGGGTATATAAGGGCGCCAGCGTTCGCTTGAACGGTTGCCCTTTAAACCAGAGCCTTCTTTTGCAATTCTCCGATGGCTTCGAATCATCCGCTGATCTTCAGCTTTGGTGATGATGACGAGGTGGAGGAAGAAGATCCCATGGCCGAGCTCTGGGCTGAGTGTGACCAGGCGGTGGCCGAGCTCAGGGAGGAGGAGGAAGCCGTAGCCCGTGATACCGCCGCCGTCGATGCGCTGCTCGAGGTTGTTCCGAGGCTTTCCAAAGTGAGGAGCGCCCTCTTGGAGGCGATGGCGTGCGGCGGCGGCGGCACTGACGGACTCCGGAATTTGTAGTATAAATAGCACTTGGTGCTGAAATAGTGCTGTAGTCTTGTATAGCACGATGTAACGTTCGAGCCTGTTTGGCTTTATAATGAAATCTACTTTTCCTTTGCGACTGTGGTGTTTGTCCGTGCCATGAGCTTGTTTTTTAGATGTTTTATCCCAATTAGCTCAGCCTTGGGGCCTCGGGCACTGTAGGAGATCACTCTTTGTGCGCGGCCTTCTGATGCCCCGCCGAACTTACAGATCGGCATGACGGATGCCCCGGGTGCTTGTTTTAACCCCTGGTATGAGTATTCGTCAGAGCGTGTCTTCATTCTGTGCGTGACTGGATGATGAGACTGGAGTCTTGACTTTAGCAGCCTTCGAGTTGTCTTGGGAAGGAGCCACCTGCTCCCGCACGGTCGCTTCGAGTGGTCATGTCCGTAGGGCACGTGGCTAATGGTCGGCGGAGGCCTGACACGCGGACCTTGGCGGAGGTCGCCTACCTTGGTCGTGAGCTCGGGGATCCCGACCGCCGCGGGGTCAAGGCCCCACTTGGTCGGGACGAGCTTGGAGCACTCGCTAGGTCGGGCGACGAGTGTCCTTTATGGCCCCGTGAGGCCTCCGTCTGAGCCGGCTTGGAACACTGCTCATATTCCGGACTGGGTACCCATTGTATGAGTACTGCCACACACCCTTTGATTTGGTTGACTTCATCATTGGTGAGATGGAAGAAGCCATTTACGTAAAAATGTCAAGTCCACTTCCATTTGCTCAAAGCATCACCAAGCTCTTCCTTGCACCAATATCATTTCAAGAAGAGTTCCAAATGAGTTCGTAACTTTTCCAATAAAGTACAACATGATTGCAAAACGAAAATGAACCTGTAAGTTTGAGAAGGGTGTCACCTCCTCCCGCACTACACCAATTTCAAGAACAAGAACAAGTGTTCTCTCAAGATCAAATGCATCAAGGACCAACTCAATCACAAGAGCCAAGTGCTCAATATCATGGATATGAAGGGCAATATCTTGAGGAGAGTCATGGATATGAGTCTCATGGTATTCCTCAAATGCTCAAGAATACCTTCCTGGCTTTCTCCAAAGGTTGAACCGCAACACAAGACTATTTCATCTTCCTACACCACCACCGAGAAAATGGAAACAGTTC
This sequence comes from Otatea glauca, assembly GCA_036346275.1. Taxonomy (NCBI): domain Eukaryota; kingdom Viridiplantae; phylum Streptophyta; class Magnoliopsida; order Poales; family Poaceae; genus Otatea; species Otatea glauca. Next base: position 68,863 of record JAYEVK010000464.1, read on the forward strand.
AAGAACATGAGGATGCTTCCTCAGGAGACAACTCACCTCAAGATGACATTGACAGTCGAGGGAACTAACCATCGCAACTGTGTTTATGGAAGGTCAACAGCTTGCTCCTCGGGAACATCAAGCGTAAGCCGGAGGCTCAAGACCATCCGCCGCCTACCTCCTCCACAAACATACTTTGGACAAGAGTACTTTGATCAAATTAGAAGTCACTTGGAGACTCAAAGTGACTGGTTCAAATAAAATAGGAGGGGAGGTTCATGACCACCATGCAGAGGAAACTTACTTAATGCTTGCATGACCTGCTTCCAAATACGACTCATACATTACTCAGTAAATTTCCAACCGGAGTTGTTGAACCAAGAAAAATTCGCTGGATATGTAGAGATGTCATTCATAGATCTTTATGTGAAATCATGTGCTGAGCAAGCGTGCAAGAGTTGTATTCGGCCATGTTTGGCCAAGTTGAGATGTATACAGACTCTTTCCATGTTGGAAGTGGAGTTGTATTCAATCTCTTCGTGGTTGCTCTGTATAAATAGGGGGGGTGTCCCCTGTTTATTAAAAAAGCAAGATTTTAGGGTTTGTACTCTTTTGTTTGGAGTATCAGAATCGATTAGACAAAGAGAAATAAAAAGAGAACTTTATGGTCGAGTGCTTCTCGGCGTGGATCGCTAGCTCTTTCCGCCGCCTCGTGATTTCGCTTTCCTTGCGGTCGAGAATTTCTTTTCTCCCTAGCGCCAAGTCCGAGGTCCCGTGTTGAAGAAAATTCAGTGACTAGAAGTTTTCACGCTGGTGCCGGGCGACTAGAAGTTGCATCGATTGATGCATGCATGTTTGGAGGTGTATGCATGCAAAGATAACATCCAAAGAACTAGAGGATTGGCTATTTTCTTTGAGCCGAGTATCTCAAGATTGCCCGTGGTAGCCTTTGATGTCTCAAGATTGGTCCTGCGAGCCTTGAAATCAATTTTCGTCATCACCGATTCACCATCTTGCGAAGGTAATATCTTTCGATACGTAGATCCGATCGAGTTGATTTTTATTGTGTTAGATTCATAATTGAATCTAGTTTCTACAGTAAAAATTTTATGTCAATCTAACGGTTGGATCTTCGATAATCTTGTTTTATAAGATAGGTCCGTCGTAGCCTTTGAAATCAGTTTCCGTCATTATTTGATCTAGATTTGTTTCAGCCATCTTGCGACGGAGATAACTCTAGATCCACAGGTCTGATTGATTTTATTATTTTTGGGTTAGCTTTGGAATATAATCTAGTTTCTACAGTTAAAATTTCACATCGATCCAACGGTTGGATCTTCAGTAATTTCTGTATTAGTGAATATGTGTCGCTGTTTTCATGTGGTCCTGCCAGAATCGACTTTCCTCAAGCATAAAGACAAATTAGGTCCAGCAGACATGTGAAAATCTCTCGTCCAACTCAAGCGAAGTTTGGTCCGCATACATGTGCAAATTTGGTCCGTGCAATAAGGTTCGAGTTGAATACAACTCAAGTGATCCGAGGTTGTTTGGGGTATTTCAAAAGTCTAAAATTGATTTTAGCTTCGCGCAATCATTCACCCCTCTGCTTGCTAGATTAGTACATTTCGATCCTACACTTTATTTATCACTTGTCTCTTTATAATCTACAAGATCTTGATACATGCAGGGGTGATATAATCATTGGAGCTATAAGAGAAGTAAAAGAAGAGACAGGGTATGTATTAGTGTAGAGAGAAGTACTAATTGATTTCTATGAACTGATGTTGACAAAATTTGCTCATATTCTTCCCGGATCATATCTCGATTGGTATTGTAATTTGTCAAGTACTCGCTCATGGGGAGATTGCTCATATTCTTCCCGGATCATATCTTCTATAGTGTATACTATATGTGGAGATTGCTTTCATTTTTTGTTGAGTTGAAATGGTAGAGACAAGATGTAAAGTTACAAACTGCTTAGTCTCTTGTGTTTTTTTGAAGACTCGATTATCTATTGATTTTATCTCGGGATTCTGCGCGATCCGGGATTGCACATTAGGATATTGAGGATGGATTTGCTCACTTGCACGATTCTCGTTGGTTGTATGAGGTATGCTCACTTATCGAGAGCTTCTATGGAAAGCTAAAATCATATGATTTTTGACATAATGTAATCAGAATCGATTACCATCGAGCTTGGGCATAGCGCATTGTTTGGAATTCGACATAAGAGCATTAAGGATTGATGATATGGATCATGATGGTACAAAGGACCGTGAATGTGCCCGAGTTCAATGCTTGAGGAATGAGTTTTCTTCCTACTCGTGCACGCTCACATGGTTGTTGTAGTTTGCATGTTTCTAACCGCATTCAATACCATATGTTTGTATTGATGCATGCTCTAGACTTGTATAATTAAGTGTTTCTATTGTCCATGAGCTCCTTTCACTTTCATCTTGGCCTGTCCAAAGGCTCGAGCTAAGGCCAAGATCGGACTAAACACGCGGCGCACGATCTTAAGTCGAGGCGCAGCGACGCTTGCTTAGCCTAGCATTTCTTTCCACTTCATTTCATGGGACAGACCATGTATGCCAAGATTCAATCTCATGGACAAACATATTCTCCGCCATTTATCGTTAGTTTTCCGACGCTCAGTAGCTATTGTTTGATATTATGCCCGAACCCAAATTGAGTTGCCAAAGCAAATGCACAAGATCGAAGTTTTTTAAGGAGTACACTGACCATTTTCTTTAACCTGCTTTTAAACAGAGTTTTCTTGAGGTCGGTACTAGTTAGGATGTAATCGGATCTGATACGGCCTGATATCACTCATCTCAGATTCAGATCCGTATTTTTATCGACACGGACTCAAATATGGATAGTACCGATACTAATACTTAATATTAATAATATCGATAATATCGCCATAAATACTTAAGCAAATACAGATCAAATTCAAAGATTTAATATGAATATTTTTAGTCTTTTAGTCTGATGATGCATGAAGCCGTAGATAATATAGAGAATATATATAATGAATCGACTGAGATTATCAACCAATGTTTGATGAGCAAAATGAAGGGAATAAATGAGTATATACTATTGAGTGCATTTTAGATAATAATAAACACACTAGAGATGATATAAGCTAAACATAAAGTCCTAAACTTATAGTAAAATTATCAAATGCATACACTAGCTAGTAGATCAAGTCACAAACCAATAAGTTAACATAATAGAGTATCACACAAAGCAGAGTCATACACTACAAGTAGTCTCTAGTCTCTACTACACTAATAAGGTGTGCAACCATGTAAGGAACATTGAGCTCCTTTTCTTTCGTGATAGTATCCATATTTCACATTCGGATATTATTCCATTAAAAGCATGAATATTCTCGTATCCGACGGATATCCGCTATCCGTATCCCTATCCAAACCAACTATCTCAGATCCAGATTCAGAAAAACCCTTCTGATATCCGAGAAACTATCCAATCACGATTTTTCTGATTTGGTCGGTCAACACTGAAACTATATATCTTGTTTGCCCTGACCACTTGAATTCTTTGTCCGTAAGTTTTTCCTTCTACGCCGACCTCTTGGACTAGTCCTCGTGGACAAGTCTTAAATCCTATGTGTGCGGCGACCACCTTGAACTGGTCCGCGCGAACTAGGTTGAATCGCTAAGTAGTCCCACAAGAAAGGACAAAACCTCGTCCGCAAAGACTTTCTACTCATACAAACCAAATCTTTTCCTTCTTCTTGCACAAGTTCTTCCTAGTCTCATCTCCACAAGAGTACCCAAATTGGGGATTTCTTCCAAGAGTTGAGCTTTTGCGCAGAATAGTTCGCAAGTCTTGGTAAGTCATTTCTTTGAACCATTCTTTTCTTTCCTCACAAAATCAAACCCTAGGTTTTGGGCAACTCGCTTTTGCTTAGATTGGAATTTCTTCTTGTTCAGTTTTCTTTTTCCGTCTGCTTTTAAGTTCTTAAGAGCACACTCTTGTCCTTTGGAAAGCTTAGAATCGTAAATTATGCCTAGATCCAAGAACACAGAAAGGGATGTTTGGGAAACTAGTTGAAAAGGTTACTGGGAAGAAAAGGAAAAGGAATTCAAGTGACAAGACCAAGGGTCATTGCAAATCGTAGATGCACCCGCCGCCTCCCAGACACAAGAGTGCCATACCACCTGCACTCTAGGAGTAATCAACCTCCTAGACCTAGCAAGTGTTCTCGACACTAGAAAAGGAAAAGATTTAGCGTAGTCTTCATCCTCTTCAAGACTCAACATATGAACCTCCGATACTCCCACCGTAAGATGTGGAAATAGTTAAGGAAACCCAATTATACTCTCCATCGTAATTAGCCACCTTAGGAGGAAAGAAATTAAGAGCCCTAAGGTTGGTAAATGAAAGCATATGGTTTCCAATACAACAGTCGCTAGAGATGAACTATTTATTTCAGATATTCATCGTAACATCTTCATTGCTTATAAGAGTAGAAGAATAAAAATGAACCTGTGAGTGCCTTGGCTCAGCACCAATTTGTAGATTGGACTCGCTTAAATGCTATTGTCGACTAAGTTGGTTGTTTGACTGTGTCAATTCAACCCCGGTTTAGCCACTTTGATGGGAAATAGAACTATACCCGAATGAGAATGTAATTTTGGAGTTCTATGCCTCCTTATTGATTCGTAAGAGAAGAAATTACATTCTATTCACTATAGATGGTCATGTCAGAAAGTAAGGTCTCTCACTTGAAATCGCTTATTGGGGCATCTCGAACATCCTCACCAGATTGAGGATACATGATAGGATGTTCCTAAATGGCGATGGAGACAGATTGGTGAAATGCCAAACCGCTTGAATGTGGACACATATACAGAGACATCAATGAGGATGGTTTTAACTCCAAGAGAGTTAACTATCTTTCACAAGCCAAGATTCTGCTGATGATTTTGAGACACACAAGATATCCCAAGAGTGGATACAAGGAAGGAGTCACTCCAGCCTAGCATGGCTAATCGTGATCTCATCCTTTCTCACACACCCTTTGATTTGGCTGACTTGATATGGATGTTCTTGACTATAGGCACGTGTTCCGTGCCGCAGCCCGTGATCGCGAAGGTTGAGTCGCCGCCGCTGAAGCGCCAATGACCTATGTTATCGGTTGTACGGAACCACCGCCGCTTATCGCCGGCGACGCCGAGATCGGATTTGGTGGTAACAAAACGCTACCTTTTCTCCCCGCTTCTTCTTCTTTTATTCATTCAGCTAACCTAAACATGGAAACTACTAAAATAGTAAAATGCTAGATAAGGTAACTAATAATAGAGATAACAAGAGGATTCTTTTCTACCAAAACAAACCACACCAAATCACTTTCCAAACCTCTATGTTTCCTAAAATACACACGATTAGGGCTGTGCCATATCAATACTCCTCTCAAGAACAAGCTTGTCCTCAAGCTTGAAATCTGGATAAGATCGATGTAAGTCCAATGCATCCTCCCAAGTAGCTTCTTCCAGCTTCTTTACCCGCCCATTGAATCAAAACCGCTATGCCCTTTAACAAAACGTTGAGCCAATATCTTGTAGGAGCCACTTGTGCCAATCCGAGAAGGATAGGAAATATCGCTGTAAATCCGAGTGTCTGCAGGAGGAGATCCTTTAAAAGGCTTCAACATAGAGACATGAAAACATCATGAATCTTAGCCGCTGTTGTAAAAGTAGACGATATGCGACTTCGCCACCCTATCACCACCTTGTAAGGTCCAAAAATCTGGGCATGAGCTTATGATAATGACCCGAGCGAACCGAGAGTTGTCGATGATTTTGAAGCTTTAACCACACCCAATCTCCCACACAATAAGTGACTCAGGTGATGAAGATCATAGCGCTGCTTCATCCTATTCTGCAAATAAAAGATGATGTCGAGCTCTATCCAATAAAGCATCACGATCCACCACTTACTATCAACCGTGATCCACAAGAGTTGTTCCTTGGTTATAAGGGACCAATGGAGGGGTGTGCACCATACACCAATTCAAGGAGTCATCCGAGTGCAGTAATGATAGGAAGAATTATAACAAAATTCGCCCATGGTAACCATTGACCCAAGTCAAGGCCTTTCAATGCTAAACATCGAAGATACATCTCGATAGTACGATAGACCACCTCTGTCTGGCCATCCGTCTGAGGATGATAAGAGGAGGAAGTAAGTAACCGTGTTCCACAACGCTTAAAAAGATCCTGCCAAAAAGTACTAGTGAAAACCGGATCCCGATCGAGACAATAGACTCGTGCATCCCATGTAGCCGCACAACTGTCAAAGAAAATATCAGCAACCGCAGAAGCCGTAACGGGCCGCTTAATAGCAATAAAGTGACCATATTTCGATAAACGATCCACTACCACCAACAAAGCCGTCTTTCCTTGAGACTTTGGAAGAGCGACCACAAAATCCATTGACACATCAGCCCAAATATGATGAGGTATTGACAAAGGTTGCAAAAGGCCGGCTGGCGCTAAAGTGCTTGCTTTATGCTGCTGACAAACAACACAATCCCGAACATACTCTTCCACAGACCGACGCAAACCCTCCCAAAAGAAACTTTGCTTAATACGATGTAGGGTTTAATGCACTCCCTCATGTGTTAGATTATGATAAGCAGCCACCACTTGAGGTCAAGTGACGGTGGCTCGGAATAAATGACGCCCTTACGGAAAAGGAGACCATCACGGGTGGACCAGATACCCGCACTTAACGCCTCCTGCCCAGTTGATCCGCAGGACTCTTCCTGTCTGGAAGCCGCACCATCCCGAGTTGGAACCACGGCTAGAAGCTGTGAACAACGCTGACTAATTTCGGGCTCCCAAACATCCCGTACAACATAGTAGGAGCAAATACGCGCAAGCCACCGTGAGATTCATGAAGTTGAGACAACGATCCGCACCACATTAGCTCGCCCCGCTTATATTCAATGTAAAAATCAAACCCCATTAACTTATCGAGCCAATGTTGTTGAGGCGGGTCACCAAAGCCTGATCAAGTAAAAATTTCAAACTAGCATGATCCATGCGAACCACAAACGGCCGAATTCCACAAATATGGCCTCCAATGCCGAATGGCTTTAGATAATCCAATTAATTCCCGCTCATAAGCCGCAGCTTCGCATGTCTATCACCAATTTCCGACTATAATAAGCCACCGATGCCCATCCCGTTGGAGCATCGCCTCAATGCCGGTGCTCAAGCATCGATTCCACCACAAAAAGAACATCAAGTCCGAAGACGAGAACCGGAGCAGACATTGTAGAGCCTTTTCAAACGCTCAAAGCCGAGGGCCGCTTCTCTCACCATTGAAACTCTTGACGATTTAAGAAGATTAGTAAGAGGCTCAAGAATCGATGCATAATGATGAATGAAGCGCCAGAATACTCGCTAAGCCCAAGAAACTCCGTGATATCGCCCACTTAACATAGGAGTAGGCCAACGATCCACATCCCAACCTTGTTCGATCGCCCCACTCCCTTGGTGAAATGACATGTCCTGTAACCCACCGCTTTTGAGCAAAGGCACACTTGGACTGCTTTTAAATATAATTGATGATGACGGAGTTGAGCCAATACTAAACGAAGATGTCGCAGATGGTCCTCCCAAGACGAGTCAGAACAAGAATATCATCAAGAAAACCAAGACAAATTTATAAGGAACTTAGCGAGCACCTCATTCATAAGGGCTCTAAAAGTCAAGGAGCATTACACAACCCAAATGCCATAACCAGGACTCAAAATGCCCATGGTGGTGCGAACGCCGCCTTTTCAATATCTTCTTCGCATGCGGACTTGATGATATCCCGACCGCAAATCAAGCTTGGTGAAAATTGAGCACCATGCAACTCATCAAGCAATTCTCTACGATCGTATTGGAAATTTATCTTTAATAGTTTTGGCATTAAGTTCCCGATAATCCACACAAAACCTCCAAGAACCATCCTCCTTGCGCACTAAGAGCACCGTGATGAGAATGGAGAACGATCGGGCCAATAATACCTCGTGCTAACATATCTTCACACCGACGCCAATTTCATCCTTCCGCGATGGGGATATCTATAAGGCCGCACGACCACCGTGATCCGCCCTTCCTTCAAACAAATGCGATGATCACAATGGCGCAAAGGTATGGGGCCCCTCGCGCTCTTTAAATAAATCATCAAACCCGCCAAAATCTCCCGCAAGCTAGATTCTTCACGATCGCGAGATCAAGGCAGATGTAATGCTCTCCGCGATTCATGATGCCTTGCAAACACACCCCGCAACCTTCCGTGAGAAAAATCATTTGAGGGAGTCGAATTCCACCGATATCGCCAACTTCTTCAACAATCGCACTTCAAACGACATCAAAACCTTCCAAAGGAATCACCAAAAAGAGTCGAGAATGAGTGTGCTCAGATACGTAATCGACGCTCACATACGCCTAAGGCATGGTAATCGGCTCCACTGCCACCGCGACTCGCCTGTCTTCCTCGCCATCCGTATGACCTTCACCATGGAAGCGCATGGCATGCTAATAAAATTATGGGTGCTGCCACTATCCACTAATCCCACCAAACGCTGTCCTCCCATCTCCAAGACAACTCGCATTGTATTACTAGCCTTCGTGCCACGATTGCTATAGCGGATGTGGTCGGTTTCTCCTCAATAAACTCATCCTCTTCATCATCGCTATCACCTCCAAATGGAAAAGGCGCCATAACGATGTCCCCGCGAGTATACCTCATCACAATTATAACAGACCTTTCTCTTCGCTCGCCATTTCTCCGAACCGAGACGACGCGATAGGGTTGTGTCATCGCGGTCGACGCTGCTACATAATCAAGGCATCATTCATTTGTTTGCTGTTTTTACTTAGTGGGGCGCTTTCTAGCACTTAGGGCGCTTCTAATTTGCTTTTACTTAGAGCAGCTTTCTAGTACTTAGTGGGTGAGTTACTAGTTGTTGTTTCTTGCTATTTGTTGAATAAAAGAGCGTAAAAGTAGCGATTCCACCGCACAAAATCCTTTATGTGATTCACGATATTTGTATCGTAGCCATGTCGCTCTTTGGCCCGTGCAGTTCTAGGACTCGAGGAGGCACCAGAAGCGCCGCCATCACCACCGCTGCGAGCCGCGCACCGCGATGTCGCGGTCGCTGAGGTCATTGTGCAGGCTGTTGAGGAAATTACGGCGGCGAGTCGCACTCGACGCTGACGAAACCACCATCTCGATCGGCGGCGCCATGTGCGCCATGCCACAGCATGGGGCTCGGGGTGGTAGCGAGCGACGGCATCGAGCGACTCACGCCGAGGATCGATGGCTTCGAGGCCATCGCAGTCGCGTCGACGAGATGGTGGGACTATCGCAGCAAGGAGACGCGTTAAGAGCGATGGGATGCGCAATTAAGATGATGAACATCGGCGCCGAAGCTAAAGTTCGGCAGCCAAAGCGAGCAGCACTTCCGTGAATTGACGCCGCGCCTCGCGACGGCGAGACGGCGACGAGTTGCTAGCGTCGCATCACCGATCGCGAAAGTCGCCATGGTGTTGGAGACGCATCGCAACAAAGAAAAATTGTGCGCAAATTTCGCAGCAGATCGCTAAATGTATGCGCAGACGCCATGGCATTGAGACGTTGATGGACGCTGACGCGCTCTCCGCTGAGGAGCCATCGGCGCCTCAAGGCGGAGGAGCGCCATGAATCGGCAGCAGGCAGCTTGGTGGCTCAATCGCCGGCCAACCTCACCGGCGACGATCTGTTAGCACGCATCACCGCGCCATGCTTCCCGCGAGGAGTCATCGCGAAAGGCTCCTGTCAACGGCGAGTCGCGGCGTGCCGCTTAGTGACGGCAGGAGAGGCCAAGACGCCTGCGTCGGGCAGAACGAGTATGGCACGGCTAGAGACTTCGCCACGATCGCGCAAATGGGCCATTGCCGCTGAGCGTCGCAAGAAAGCGCGACGAGCAAAGACGCGGCCGCGAAGAGATCAGAGCCTACTTTATTGATGGCCACTCAACCAGGAATCGGCGAGCCGAGGAGGGATCGCCTTCGCTCACCGGGAAAGCGACGACCTCGCACAGGTGGGTCTCGACACGGCGCGCCAACACGACGACTGGCGCAGTTCGCCGAGCGACACGCGCATGGCCCGCCAGTTCAAGACGGTCATTGGTCGCAGGCGGTGCGGCATCGTTTCACGCGTAAGAACGAGCACCAAGCTCATCGGTACGACATCTCGCCACTATTTAACATTGCCGCTTGGGACGGCCGACGGGACGCCAACATTCGTATCGGCGTGTGCTCCGGCTTCCGATGAACGCCATCGATTATCGGCGGCGGTGCATCGAGCCGCTACGCGCGCGTTGTGGATATCGCCACCAAGGTGCTCGCGACAAGGAACTATCGCGCGCGGCGCGGCACGCCGGTTCGCCACCTTAATTTTCGCGCCTCCATGAACCGGCACGTATGAGATGGTGCAAGGATCGCCACGGACGACCACGCGACCAAAGTCCGCAGGCCTCCGCGGATCGCATGTATGCACTGGTCAACGTGGTCGATCCGCGGCGCCTCGCACCATCTCCTTCGCGCGCTCACGGAGGCCGCAAAATTAAGGTGGCCGAACCGCGACGTGCACCGCCACGCCGCTGTTTCTTTGTCGCCAGCACACCGGGCCGGGCGATATCCACCTTGAGCACGAGAGGCGTTGGGCGATCGGCACCTTCGCCAAAGAGTCGATGGCGCTCATCCCGAATCCGAGCACACCACCACCGATCCGATGTTGAAGCCGCCCTCGCCGAGCCGCCCCAAGCCGACAATGTTCAGAGGAGGCGCGGATGTGGTACACCCTGCGAGAGCTTGGTGCTCTCCGTTTGCACGTGAAGAGCACGGCATCGCACTCCTTCGATGCCGGCTAACCGACCCGCGCCGAACTTGACGGAGCCGCGCGACGCCGTGTCGAGCTTGGAGAAAGCGCATTTGGCGCCGTCATGTGGTTGGTGGCGCCCGTGTCGAGGACCCACCTAGTGCGCCGCCATCGCCTTCTCCCCAACGGACGAAGAGACGATCCTCCTCGAGCTCCACCGATTCCTTCGCAGGGCCATCAACAAAGTAGGCTCTCGATCCTCTTCCGCTAGGCCACGGCGCCGCCGTCGCGCTTCTTCTTCACGACACTCACGGCCCAATGGCCCATTTTGTCGCAGTTGTCGCACCGGCCCTAGCGATCGCGCCATTCTCACCGCTGCCGCCACTTTGACGCCTTGAAGTTGCCACGCCCTCCGCCGCTCTGCGCGGCCGCGCCACGACTCCTTCGCTGGTCCGAGCCTTTACCGATGACTCTCACGAGAGTCAGAGCCGCGAGGTGATGCGTAGCAATACCATCATCGCGAGGTTGAGCCGCGATTGAGCCACCACCGAACCGCCAGACTCGCCAGCCATAGCGCCTCCGCCGCCTTGAGACGCCCGATGAGCTCTCAACGGAGAGCCCGCCAACGCCCATCAACGCCTCAATTGCCATGGCGACCGCGCGATACCTTGGCGGATTGCTCGCAAAAATTTGCGCACAATTTTTTCTTTGTTGCGCCGCTCCATGCACCGCAGCTCACTCGCGATCCCGTGATGCGACGCCGAACTCGCCCACCGCCTCACCGCCGCGAGCTTGAGCGCCGAATTTCGACAGAGCGTGCTCGCCGCTTTGCGAACTCGCCGACGCCGATGTTCATCATCTTAATCGCATCCCATGCGCCTAGCCGCCTTCCTTGCTCGCGATGGTGCCCACCATCTCCGCCAAGACGGCCGCGATGGCCTCGAGCCATCCGATCTCGACGAGTCGCCGTGTCGCCGCCATCGCCACCCACGTGCCCCGCGGCTCGTAGCATGACGCCGCATGAGCGCCTACCGAGTAGTTGGTTTCGCCAACGCTGGTATGACCCGCCGCCAATTTCTCACAACGCTGCAGACAACGACTCGCGCCACCGCAGATCACGCCGCCGCGGCCGGCGGAGGTGGTGATGGCGAGCGACCGTGCCTCCTGAGGAGTCCTAGAACCACGGGCCAAAGGAGCCGACATGGCTCTGATACCAAATGTTAGACACGAAAGAAATGCCAACGAAGAGGAACTTTGTGCTGAGCAAATTCTTCTACTTTTCTGTTTTACTTCAATGGTATTTATAGGAAAACAAACACACGCTAATTAAAAAAACATGCATCAGCTACACTAGAAACTCCTACATGCAGAATTTATGGCCTCCTAATTCCTACATGTTCAGTTACATGCAGTAGTATTAGGACCTCCTCAAACGGCTATTTTATGAACACCATAAAGCAAATTAGAAACTCCTAAACGGCTGGATTAAACATCCTAATTATAGCCTCCTAAAAGCACACCATGCAAACAGGATTATCTTGACTAACAACCTTTGCAAGCAACATGTCTTCCCGTCGCTCTGCCTCACGAGCCAAACCCATGGCATCAGCCAAGTCACGTGGACGATCCCGACGGACATCGGCGGAGAGGGTGGGAGATAATCCCGCCGTAAAGAGCTCAACTGATCCCGCTTAGACACCTCGCTTACGCGCGAGAAGTCGCTGAAACTCCTCGTAATCTTCCGCCTACCAAGGTCCTCGCTTCAAATTAGATAAGTCTCCTAGTGGCCCACCGTTGAATGTCTCGTGAAGCGCTAAAGAACGCTTCATGAAACTCATTCCAAGTGATTTGTTGATCTTCCTCCTCCCAATTATCCAAAACCTCCGAGCCTCTCTCGCAGATGCATGCCCGCCATCTCCACCCATTCCTCCCTTTGAATTTCATGTAGCCGCCTAAAACGCCACATCGGGCGTGAACTACGTTAGCAATGGTCCTCCGATCCATCGAACAATGCAACACATAACGTGGAGCGCGGCAGCAACCAGCGACGCCGCCTCGCCACCACCGCCATCGCCCGCCTCCTCGCTTTCCATGCGACTCGATGTGGAGGACGCCGCCGAACGCCCGCCCCTGCAGGTCGAATCTCCCGGCGGTATTACTTCGTGATAGCCCTTGCTAGGCCGACATGGTGGATCGCATTTCTTCCATAGCAATCGCTAGTCTTCCGACAGTAGCCTCCAAGTTTCCCATACGATCATCAACGCAAGCCATGGGAAGGGACTCGACTCGCTCTGATACCAATTGATATGGATGTTCTTGACTATAGGCACGTGTTCCAGGCCGCAGCCCAGATCGCGAAGGTTGAGTCGCCGCCGTTGAAGCGCGCCGGCGACCTATGTTACTGGTTGTACGGAACCACCGGCCGTTTATCGTCGGCGACGCCTAAGACTGGATTATGTGCCACTTCAAAGAGTAGCCCTTAATTATATGCCACTCCAATGAGTGGCCTTCATTATTTGCCACTCTAAAGGCCAGCCTGGAAACCCCTTGATTATGTGACACTTTGACTATTTAAAATGCCTTTTCCCATTTTATAATAATCCATGCCTACTCGAAATGCCCAAAATGGCCTCTTTCCATACCTATCCCCATCCCATCCATCTCTATCCCGTGCTCATCGAGCGGATAAAATCCTATTGATCCGCCTCTTCTACGGCTCGACTGCTCATACACATCCCACTCCAAAATTTTCACATAGGTTCAAAAAGAAATGGCGCTGATACTTGATTTGGATGCGCACCTAACGCCTATGAACTAAATGGACAACATTTCAGCACTAAGAACCAAATGGAACAGATTTGGGCACTTGAAATGTTTATCATCCAAAGCATAATTTCGTGGATTTCGTAATTATCCATCGATGGACATGATTGCACCGCTCGACTTCCTCAAAGGTGCCGCGGTGGGGGCTAAGGGCACGGGAGGGCCAGACGGTGGACGATAGAGCCGCTGGATGCTAGGTTCAGCAGATGCACCGCATGGAAAATAAACACGACGCCGGAGGTGGTAAGTTCTCGATCTCACGGCAAACCCTAGCAACTTCGAATTTCCCCAATCCCCTAGGTCCTCGCCGACTAACACGGTCACATCCGACGCTAACGCCACGCGGGCGCCGGTCGACGATGATGACTCACCGGCTCAACACCACCGGGCCGGGCTGGTCCGGTCACGCCAAGGGAGGGGCGCGCTACCGAGGAAGGATTTTCGAGCGCAGCCAATATGGTTTTGTATTCGCCACGCCCGATCTAGGGCTTCCTTTACTTATCTACTCCCGATGTTCGATCTCTTTTCCGGCGAAAGGGTAGAAGGGGTATGACTTACACCCATGGTTCTTCGTGATTCGCCGCCGGCGGCCTCCTATCGCTTTTGTTGCTTTCGGCCGCCGCCCATCACGCGAGGGACGGAGCGAGCAGGCCGGGAGGAGGCGGACGCCGGCGCCTAGGATTGGGGGAGCGCGAGCAGTATCGGGGGAGGACGCGAGCCACCACGCCGCTTAGCGGTTGGGAGGGGAGGCGAGCACGCGCTTAGGGTTAGGCAGGAGCGCCGCAAGCCCGGGAGGATATCGGTGGCAATTATGTAAATACGCTTAAACTCCCGAGGGTAGTTTCATTTTTTGGTGATCCGCCCAAATGAGCATCATCTTTATGCATTTTTGTTTTCTCAGAAACAACCCAAAAAAAAGAAAAACAAGTTGGGTTAGCTAAGTAAGTAATAATCAGGCAGGTATGGGATGGGGTGAGGCAGATACGGACCAGCACAATCCAGCTTTAAGTTTTAAGTTGAATTGTTGTTATTTAATGTTTTTTTCAAGTTTATTTGAATGTGCTTATGACTTATGAGTTTATATCCTCTCTGAGTTAAGTTTTTATCTATTGCATCATTCATATTTCTTAAACTCAATTATGTGCATGTATCTTAAAAGTTCATTACATTGCACTAGTTTAGGGGGAGTTTTTCAAAACTTCCCATGCTCTCAATAAAAGGTATGCACCATTATTATTGTATACCAAAAACTATTTAAAAAAAATGATTGTCATCAATTACCAAAAAGGGGGAGATTGAAGCATCTAGGCCCCCAAAATTTTATCATGGTTTTGGTAATTAATGACATTACATGTTTTGGACTAGCTATCTATCTTGAGATAAGTGTTTGAACAGGTTAGTCCTCTACATGACTTGAAAGGAAAGGAAAAAGGAGAAAGAGTCTTGAAGATTTTAATCAAGGTTAAAAGACCTCTCAAAGAGGTTAGAATAGAGTGTTGAGTTATTTTTAAGAGGAATAGTGCCTAAGAACTTGATTTAATCCTAAGTGTGGAAATGGCTCAAAATCATTCCTTGAAATCATGCTAGTTGCATTTAGAACAAAGTTTTAAATGTTCGCTTTTGACCTAAGTTTTGGCCGACTACTTGTCTTATGTTAAAAATCGGTCCCGCTGAACCAAGTTTTTCGCCCACGCTGCACCAATTGGCCCTGTGGTGGGTGGATCGGGTTCACGAGCCACCGGTGCACTGCGGCACCCGACGCACACCGGGCACCCAGTCGCTTGGGCCCGAGACGGCGACGCGCCGAGCAAGCGCGGTGGTGCGGTGGAGCCAGCGACGACGCGCGATGGGGTGAAGTCGGGCGCGTGGCGCTCGAGGAGGTCGGACAACGGCACGATCAAAAAGTGCGACACTACCGAGTTTTTACCTTGCAAAAATAACGAAACGAAGATGAAACAACTTGGGAGAAGTGGCAAAATAGAACGGGATGAGTTATGCACCTTGCTCCCATTTATAGAGCGGAGGAGGACTGGGAAAGCGCAATCGCGGAGAAAATGGTGGTGGCCAAAATGGGGAAGGCGTGATTTTTGCTCTGACTTGGGGATTAGACCATCTCCAACCGCTTCCTGTGGTTTCATTCCTTCCAAAACCTCTGTAAGGAATCCTTCCCAAAGAATGCACTCCAACAGATTCCCTTCCCGTAAATACCTAACTTTTCCTCATACCCTCTCATCCAACCCAAGCAATTTATATATTGAGGGGTTTGTCTGCTTTCGAGCACCGCAAGTAAATTTGTAAGTCTAAGGGGCCACGATTCTCTCCCGAATGGTTAGACTCGAAGCCTAAGGTGTATATCGGTTTGGGCCGAATGTCCCTACTCCACTGTGTTGATGTTGTATTTCCTGGTGCGTATGACTACAGTAGTTTACAAGTGAGAGTCGAGAGCTCTAGCACAAGAAGTTAGTTGCTTGTTCGTGAGGACTTGGTCGAGGAGCCATCCTCTCCTGTGGCTCCTCGCCTCCTTTATACAAAGATGAAGGGGCAGGTTACATCGAGAATCGGGAGAGGAGGGCGGCAACCCACGCTTAGGAGCTTCGGTTCGCCTTGACGAGTGGTCATCATTCGCCTTGCCCACGCCGGGTCGGTAGTCCCATTGGGCGGGCAGCTTAGCCGCCGTGGCCGGGAATCGCGACCTACCTTTCGCGAGCCTCACGGATGCCGACACGCTAGGCGAGGACCGGTGCTACTCGGAGGGAGCGCACTGCATCAGGCGCGGATCGGGCCGATAGGACCGGGTCCTTGACTTCGCAATCATCATGCTATCTTGGGAAGGAACCACCGCCTCCGTATGGTCACCTCGATCGATCCTCGCCATGGGCACGCGGGCCAACGGCCGCTGAGACTGACACATGGCCCTCTGGGAGGTTTCTTAGTCTGGGGTCGGGGTGCCCACCCGCCGCGGGTCGGGAGCCCTACTTTGTGACCGCCGCCTCGAGGTCGGGACCGCCGCTCGCTAGGTCGGGAGCCCCACTTGGCCTGGGCTTGACTTGACGTGGCTCGCTTGTCACCAGTGGCCGCTGGGTACCCCGTATGAGTATTCTGCTGTAGCCCCGAACCTCGAGCGGTTTTTGTGATCCGGGGGTTGAGTTTGGCTGACGAGATCGTGGTCGCACACTCGCAACCGGGCGGCTGGCCGATCCATCCGATTGGGTCTGACGGTTTTTCCAGCGTGTTTTGCGCATCCGGCGCTACTCAAGATCCCGATCGGGGCATTCGAGCCGCCGCTTTTAATCGCTTATTGTGGCGCGCCATGCATGGCTTGGCGGTTTTGACAATGCGCTTCTCGCCGCCGGGTCCGGTGAAGGGCGCTTCACTTTCCTGTTTAGCATTTATTCGAGTCGCTGATCTTCCTCCTCCGTATATAGGAGAGCCACCGCTTGTTCGAACGCTTGTCACCTAAACCAGAGTCTTTCAGAACTATCCAATGGCTTCAAGTCATCCGCTGATCTTCGCCTTGGTGATGACGATGAGGTGGAGGAAGAGGACCTTATGGCCGAGCTCGGGTTGAGCATGATCGGGAGGAGGCGCCGTGGGTTCGCGATATCGCGCCATCGACACGCTGCTCGAGGTCGCCCCGGCTCTTGGGTGAGGGGCGCTCTGAGGCGATGATGCGATGCGCCGCAGAGTCGCAGTGCGGCAAAGACCGACGGGTCCGTAATTTGTAGCATAGATAGCACCAGTGCCGAAAAATTGCCGCTGCCTTGCATGATGTAAGGTTCGAGCCTGCTTGGCTTTGCAATAAAATCTCCTTTTCCTTTGTAATCGTGGGCGATGCCCGTGATCGTGAGCTTATCCCCTCGCGCGCTCTCCGACTAGCCCGCCGAGAAATGGCACCTGTAGGTGATCGCTTCTCCCGGATGTAGGCCGCTTGATGCACGAACTCGCGAATACTTGTAAGGAGGTGTCCGAGCGGTCGCTTTAATCGTGGTAGCCTGGACACGGCCTTGGTCGGCCGGACGACCGAGCGCCTCTCGGGCCTTGGTCGGCCGGACGACACCGATGCTCTCTGGAGGTTTCGGTGTCCGAGTTGCTCGCTTACGCCAGAGCCGGATGGGGCCTTGGTCGGCCGACGACCTGATGCCTCTCGAGGTTTGGGTGTCCGAGTTGCTCGCTTAACGCCGTAGCCGGACGGGCCTTGGTCGGCCGACGACCGATGCTCTCGGGAGGTTCGTGTCCGAGCTTGCTCGCTTAACGCCGAGCCGACGTGGCCTTGGTCGGCCGGACGACTCGATGCCTCTCGGAGGTTCGGTGTCCGAGTTGCTCGCTTAACGCCGTAGCCGGACGGGCCTTGGCCGATCGACGACTCGATGCCTCTCGGGAGGTTCGTGTCCGAAGCGCTTGTTTAACGCCGAGGCGGACGGGCCTTGGTCGCCGGACGACCCGATGCCTCTCGAGGTTCGTGTCCGAGCCGCTCGCTTAACGCCAGAATCGGACGGGCCTTGGTCTGCCGGACGACCGATGCCTCTCGAGGTTCGTGTCCGAGCTGCTCGCTTAGCCGTAGCTGGACGGGCCTTGGTCGGCCGGACGACCGATGCCTCTCTGAGGTTCGTGTCCGAGTTGCTCGCTTAGCATCGTGAGCCGATCGGGCCTTGGTCGGCCGGACGACCGATGCCTCTGGAGGTTCGGTGTTCGAGTTGCTCATTTAGGCCGTAGATGGACGGGCCTTGGCCTGGCCGGGATGACCGATGCCTCTCTGGAGGTTCGTGTTCGAGCTGCTCGCTTAGCCGAGCCGGACGGGGCCTTGGCCTGGCCGGGACGCACCCGATGCCTCTCGAGGAGGTTCGTGTCCGAGTTGCTCGCTTAGCGTCAGAGCCGACGGCCTTGGCCTACGGATGACCTGATGCCTCTCGGGAGGTTCGTGTCCGAGTTGCTCGCTTAACGTCAGAGCTGGATCGTGGCCTTGGTCGGCCGCCTATCTCATGTGTACGCCCATCCGCAGTGGGACCCGAGGGGGTGAGCGAACGCGCTTACCGCGCTTGGTTTGAACGCCGTGCTCGTGGAGCTAATAACGGTGGTCCGAGTGGGTACCGGAAGTCCTCCCAATGGGGACCTTCCCGAGCGACGGTCCTGCAGTAGGGTGTCCCGCCCGCCGTGGGGTGACCCATAAAAACCTTTCTTTACTCGATCCCAGACGACTGGGCCGTCCGCACGACTGTAGCACACCGGTCAGTCACCCATTGATGGGCTCCCGGGAGAGTGTGAAGTATGGTCTCGGACGGGAGTTTTGGCGATTGGGCCATCACCACCTAACCGAGGCCCACCGGGCTCGCCATACTCGCCTTGCTCAACTTTTGTCGGGCGCCTTACACCCATCCGTGGGATTGGCCTTCGTAACTCCACAGCTTTCACTACTCGGCGTGAGCTATCGAGCTCTTGCCGTTTTGGGGCCGCAGCGACCTAGCGAGCCTCTCGCACGAGCCCCGGGGCAACTGTCCTGGCCTAAAGGCGGAGACCGAGAGGTCTCAGGACACGCGGCCCGAGGCGGTGTCTTTTCGGTCCTTGCAGTTCTAAGGTTTAAATGCCGGGAGGAATTGGAAACCGGGCATTACCAGGTGCCTGGCACGACAGACGAGGGCGTGCGCGACGCTTCGCTCGAGGAGGTGTCTGTTCGGCTGGCGCCCACTCGTCTTCTATAAATACGTCCGCCGACGCTGGCGCCACGCGTTTTGCGCCTCATCTTCCAAATTTCTTTGCCTAAGACAAGAAAAAGCAACAAAGAGCCGTGAGAATAGAACTCTTAGCCTTCTTCTTTCCTCACCTTTCGCCACCTCTTCCCGAATGTCATGGTCGGAGTGCTCACGCACTATACCGCACGGTTGGCTTGGTGAAGAAGGGCTTTCTCCCCGCGCAGGAACTCTCCCACTGGAGGGTGCCGACCGGAGCCGCTGGCCCTCGCCGAGGAGCGACAAGATCGTTGTGCCCGCCTCATTCTTCGAGCGTGGGTTTTGCGTACCGCTGCATCCATTCGTCCGAGGGTTGCTCCTCCATTACAAGGCAGAGGTACACCATCTCAACCCCAACGGGGTCCTCCACATCGCCATCTTCATCACGCTTTGTGAGGCCTTCTTGGGGATTGAGCCGCACTGGGCGCTATGGAGGTACTTTTTCAACGCAAGGCTCAGGAAGGACAAGCCAGCGGACGCCACGGCGCCCATTGGTGGCCTAGCCCTCCAGCTTCGAGCCGGCCGGAGCTCGGAGTACATCGACGTCAAGCTACCGTCGTCCAACCAGGGATGGCATTCCGAATGGTTTTACATTCGGAACGTCGGAGACAAATATCGCTTTTCACCGAGCTCCTGCTGTAGGGGAAGAATGGACCTGGGGTGCTGACCGGAGGGAGAAGAAGAAGGTGGCTCTGATCGTGGACCAGGTCCAGGCTCTTAGGGAGCAGAGGCTCACCGGGGATGTCATCGTGCGTGCCTTCATGGGGATGTGCGTGCAACCCCTCATGGACAAGCCGTGTCCCCTGTTCCGGTATGAGGGGGCATCCGACAAAAAGAGGATGGCGGGGCCCGAGCTCGCCGCGACCGAGGTCGGCCCGGTGGCCGCTGCTACGCGCGAAGCGCCATCGAGGTCGCGGCGGCCACCCGAGCCGCTCGATGGCCCACCCCGAACCGTAAGTTTGGTAGACTTCTTCTTGCCTCTCTCTTCCTTTGCCCTCGGCACCGATCCGACCATCCAAGTGTTTTCATCTTCTAGGGGCTTACGGAATGGTCTCCTAGCGCTGTTCCGGGAGAAGGCGGTGAGGGGAGCGGCTCAGCGCGAGGTCAAGATAGCTTGACTCCTCCCGCAAGAAGCGTAATGAGGAGAAGAGGAGGAAGAAGAAAAGGAGCGCGCGCGGTGAGGACGTGTCCAGACCACGCATGCGGGGCGACCTCCACCGATGCAAGAATGGGCAGCCCCGGCCACCCATACCGCGGGTTCTTCTCTGACTTGCTGACCGGCGGTGGCCCGAGCGAGGGCCCGACGGAGGGCGACCGCAGAGGCACCGCGGCCGGGGCCCTGCCGAGGTGTCTCCGACCGAGTCCCCAGGGAAGCGGAGGGCCGACTCGCCCCCCCGAGGGGGACCAGCAAAGAGGGCGCGACTGCCGCGCGCCCGCTCGACTCAGTAAGTACCCTTTTCTTCGTTTGAACATTGTCATCGCAGTCGCCCGAGCAACTCCGAGTAATCGTGACCGCGCAGGCCTATACGGGGGTGGCCGTGGCCGCGGCCGCGACGCCGCCAGGCGATGGTTCGCGAGGGACGGCGCCGCCTCATCCGCACGGAGGAGTCACACGGCGGGCGGGCGGCCGCAGCTTGGTGCGTAGACGCCAATCGGCCTCTGCGATGGTAGTGGCACAGGCGGCCGAGCCAGGGCACGCCGAGGGCGCGCTAGCCACCGGAGAGACGGGGCCTTACTCAGAGGCCGAGGTCGATGAGGGGCTCCTACCGCCTCCGCCGGGAACGCCGCCGGCTGGCGCGATCGTCGTTCCGGAGGGAGGATTGTCGACGCTACCCGTGAGCTCGCTGTCCGAAACGGCGCCAGTGCTGGAGACATCCGACCCCTTGCCTCAAGGGGAGGCATCGGTCGGTGCCCCGCAAGCGCAGGCCGCCGAGGGGATCCCCGAGGGGCCCGCTCAACCACCCTTGCCCGTGGTGGCCTGGTCGGGTGGCGTCCCGTCCGACCGGGCGACCGAGGACCTGTTGCCGGGTGTGGCCCAAAGGTCGGGGGCCGTAGACGAAGCGGAGGAGAGCGAGTGGGCCGCTCTCCAGCAAGGCGCTCAGGACGCCAAAGCTGAGATGAACCAGATCCGAAAGGATCTGGCTCTCGCTCTCGAGTCCTCCGGCCGGGCGTTGGACGCGATTGCCAGGGGAGTCCGGCCGATCAGCATGGTAAGTTGACCGAAAACCCGACGCTCGCAACTTCTGATGAGTTCGCGGCGGGATTGACGGAGTTTTTGCATTTTGCAAAGATCCGCGGTCCGCCTCGAGGGCAAGGTCGAGCTCCTACCGTTTCGAACAGCCGCCGGTGGTCAGCCTGTGAGGAGGCGATCGGCCGCTCCAGCCGCGCCGCTCAGAGGCTCAACGCCGCGGCGGACGCGCGGAGACCCGCCAAGAGCCGAGCAGCCACAAGGCCCTTTTCAAGAGCGCTTGGGGGCCAAGTCCCTGAGGGCAAGGGTGGCGAGCCGAGTCCTCCCGGCGGAGGCCGCTGCGCTAAGGATACCGCTGCCATCGCGAGGGGGCCCTACGGGCGCAGCGACCCCGCCTCCAAAGCGAGCAGACTGTGCCCGAAAGACGCCGACCGAGTACGCCTCGAAAGGAGACCGCCGAAGGAGTTGGCTTCCTTGAGGACATCATACGAGGAAATGAGGGAAGAGGTCGGCAACCTGACGAACTCTGCGGCTGGTAACTGTCTCAACTCCTCAGTCAATTCTGTCAGCGCGGCTCATAAGGTGTGCTCATCTCGAGATGTTGTAATCCGCAGAGCTGCAGAAGAATTTGAGCGTCGCTGTTGAGGCGTGGAAGGCGGCGGTGGACGCTTGCGACATGGCGACCACGGCCCGGGACGTAGCTCTGGCGTCGCAGAGGTTAGCGGAGGAGGAGCGGTCCGAGCTATCCGCCGAGTCGGCGGCCCTTCGAATGGTCGCCCAAGAGGTATGCGACGGCGTCGGTCGCCGGCCCGAAGCTAGCTTCGCCGTCTTGGCCGGAGTGCCCGCGCACGTCCTCGGCTCGGTGAGTGAGGGAACCGTGCTTGGAGCATCGTCGGCCCTTGTCAACGCCATCTCCTGTTATGATGGAATCGACCTTGCCACCGTCGGGAGCGGGATCGCGGGGAACCGCACCGAGGAGGAGGTCGACCGGTTCGAACTCCAAGTCGAGCCCTACGCCCGGGAGATCGCTGACCGGATCTCCCCCCAGAGCATCCTCCATAGGGAATAGGAAGAAGTCAGAACATGTCTCACTTTGCTGTAAAAGACTATCGTATATGAATAATCTTAAAACTTAGCGAGTTCCAGTACGCCTCTTGCCCTTTCTTATGTTATGGTGGCCGCTTGACCGGCCATAGCTTTAAGGACCGCTGGGGTCACTTATGCGTAGGTCGGGTCGCTTCGGGAAGGGCGAAGAGGATAGGAACTTTGGCTACGCAGCAGTTACACGTACTTGTGGGGGATAGGAGTGTTCCCAACCGACCAAAGATCGCTCCGCTCGGGCACTTCCTTCTTCTGCTAAGTGCTATTTTACAACCATAGCCGCTGGTGCGTAGGCCGTAGCACTCGGGTCGAGAGGGTTACCGCTCGGGGAGGACTCCATGGTTGGTCGGGTCACCGACTCTATAAGCGCCGACCGAAAGCAGCCTGAACGGGGGCGCCAACGGGCAGCCCCCGAGCATCGCACGGCGACCAGGTGCTCGGAAGGAAAAGTAAAGACGCGGCAAGGAAAAAGAAAAGGACTTAGGTATAGAACCGCCTTAACTTTTCTATGTTCCACGCGTTGGGGAGGACGTGACCTTCCGCGTCCTTGAGTCGAAAGGTGCCGGGTCGAAGAACCGCCACGATGGTGAAGGACCTTCCTGTGCATGGGCGAGCTTGTGCCTATCTTTGCCGGTCCGACCCTGGCCAGACCAGTCGCCAAAGGTCAAGGATCGCCTCAAACCTTGACGGTTGTGGTAACGTCGCAGAGCTTGTTGATACTTGGCCGATCGTAAGAATGGCCACATCACGCGCCGCCGAGGCTGGTCGATGGCATCTTGTTGCGCAGGCGAGCCCCGAGCCTCGCCGGCTTGTAATCTTGGGGCGCCAGATTCCAAGTCGGTTGGCAAGATTTTTGGCACCAACACCATGAATAATGGTGTAAACCCGGCCGCTCGAGTTGGTGTGGTCCGCAAGCCCAGAGGACGGAGGGTAGCTCGCCACCATCGCCTGCGTGAAATGCTTCAATCGATCAAGATCCTCGCTTGAGCCCTGGAGGATCATGCCGTCGCTGCTCGACCTGGCCGTTAGTCCGCGGATGGGCCACGGCCGCCCAATCGACGCGGATGTTGAAGTTGTCGCAGAACTAGCGGAATTCCTTCCCTGTGAACTGCGTCCCATTGTCAGTGATGATGGAGTTCGCGACTCCAAACCAGAAGATGATGTCGCGGAAGAAGTTAGCCGCTTGTATCAAAGTGATGCTGGCGACCGGCTTGGCCTCTATCCACTTGGTGAACTTGTCCACCGCGACAAGGAGGTGGGTGAAGCCCCCGGGCACCTTTTTGAAGGGCCCGACCAGATCGAGCCCCCAGACCGCGAATGGCCATGTGATAGGGATCGTCTGTAAGGCTTGTGCTGGGAGATGCGTCTGCCGGGCAAAGAATTGGCAACCTTCGTAGGTGCGCACGATCCGCCGCTGGCTCGCCACGGCGGCTCGGCCAAGAGAAACCTTGCCTAAGGCCTTCCTACCAAAGATCGGTGCGCATGGTGACCGCAGTCACCACCATGGATATCGAGCAGCAGCTGCTTTCCTTGGTCGGCCAAGATGCATTTCTGGAGGACCCCGGAGGGACTCCTTTTGTAGAGGTCCGCCCGACCAGTCGGCGGATTTCGCCGCCGAAGCGAGGCGCCGAAGCTCGCTGAGTCGCTGGGGAGCGACCCATCGGCTAAGCGATGGATGAAGGGCTTCCTCCAGTCGGAGTCGGCCATCAGCACCACGTGGCCCGACCCGAACGGTTCTTGGCCCGACCCCCTGGCAGTCGGAATGGTCGCGCCGCAGTCGGAAGGCCGCTGCTGCCGGTCCATCCGACGAAGGCGTGGAAGGTCGCAGATGAAGATCCAAAGCGGATCGCCCTCCGCTAGAGGCGAGGTTAGCTAGGTAGTCTGGCCTCACCGCTAGAAGGCTCGTAGCTATGGTGAAGTTCGAAACCCTTGAACCGCTTCTCGAGCTCGCAGATTTCGACAAGACGCCGCCATGCGGGCGCCTTGGGGCCCGCAGCCTTCATGACTTGGTCGACGACAAGCTTGGAGTCTCCGTGGAACGAGTCGGCGAGCGCCGAGGTCGGCAGCGATCCGAGACCGCTGACAAGAGCCTCGACGGGCGATATTGTTGGTCGCGTTGAAGAGTAGCCTGATGGCGTATTGGAGTCTGCTTCCGAGAGGGGAGACGATGACGACTCCCGCGCCCACGCCATTCTTGGTATAGGACCCATCAAGCACACCGCCCTAGACTGGGTCTTCGAGCCGGCTGCCTCGGTTTCGGTCCACTCACGGCGCACGGTCGCCAGGCTCGCGACTTGATCGCCATTCGAGGGACGTACGATATGCCATGACCGCTGAGCTCGAGCACCCATTTGGCTATCCTTCCTGAGGTGTCGCGGTTATGGACGATCTCACCGAGCGGCGACGTGGTCACCACGGTCACGGGATGCTAGTCGGCGTAGTGGACCACCTTCTCTTCACGATGAGCACTGCAGAGAGAAGCTTCGCACTCGCGGTATCAACCTTGACTCGAGAGCACTCACGATGAAGTAGATCGCCATTGTACCTTGAGCTCACGACCTTCTTCCGCTTGTTCCACCACGAGGGCCGACCGACGACTTGGGTCGTAGGCGCGATAAAGGAGCAGCTGTTCGCTCGGGTGCCGGGCGATCAGATCGGGGTGAAGTCAAGAAGGCCTTCGGGCCGAGGGCCTCCGAGCCTCATGGGTCCATTTGAAGCGGTCGATTTCGAGCAGCGCAGAGCGCAGATTCCACGCTCGCCAAGGCGAGACACGAAATGGCTCAAGGCTGCAAGGCATCCGGTTAACCTCTGGATCCCTTTCAGGTTGCCGACCGGGCCAATCCTCATGATCGCCGAGATCTTCTCCTGATTGGCCTCGATGCCATGCTCGGAGACGATGAAGCCGAGCAGCTTTCCCTTGGGGACCCCGAAGACGCACTTCTCGGGGTTGAGTTTTATGCGGAACCACCGAGGTTCGCAAAGGTTTCTTCTAGGTCGGCGATGAGACCGTCCGCCTTTCTAGTCTTCACAACGATGTCGTCGACGTATGCATACATCGCTGGTATGTAGCGCCCGCGTTCTTTAGACCGAACGGCATTGTCACGTAGCAAAACGAGCCAAACGGAGTGATGAAGGAGGTCGCGAGCTGGTTGGACTCCTTAAGCGCTATCTGGTGATAGCCCGAGTAGGCATCTAGAAAAGAAAGGGACTCACACCAGCGCGTGGAGTCAATGACTTGGTCGATCGCGAGGCAAGCAAGGAACGGTCCTGGGACACGCCTTGTTCAGCTCGTAGTCAACGCAAATTCTCCATTGCCCATTATTCTTTACAAGTACAGGTTGGCTAACCACTGGTGGCGCACCTCTTTTACAAACCCCGCAGCCAAAAGCTTGGCAATCTCCTCCCTATGATCCTCGCACCTCTCATCGCCAAACGGCGCAGCGCCGGGCGCACCGCTTTGAGCCCGGTCGGATGCTCAAGGAGTGCCTTGGCGACTTCCTCGGATTCCGTGCATGTCTGAGGACCTCCATGCAAAGACGTCGTTGTTGGCGCAGAGGAAGTCGACGAGCGCTTTTCTATTTGGCGGGAGCGTGGCTCGACGCGACGGTTTTGGCCGGATCCCTGGATCGATCGCGACCTTCTTCGTGTCCTCGCGGACTTGAGGACCCGCCCGACTTGCTAGACGGGCGGACTGAGGCTTGCCTCCGAGATCGGGCAAGCTCTACGGACGCGATGACCGCCGATGCTAGTTCACAACCGCTCCGCCGTTAGTAAGCAAGTCGAGAAAGATGAGGCCACTGTGAATGACTCGCGCCCGGCATCTTCGGCTTTGAGGTAGGCGTAGTGGGGACCACCATGAACTTGGCGAGCATGGCCTCCCAAGATAGCGTGGTAGGAACTCGGGAAATCCACGACCTCAAAAGTGAGGGTCTCTGCGCGAAATTGTTCGGTCCACCAAAGGTGACGGGCAGGTCGACTTGCCCGAGCGGGTGGGCCTGTTGGCCCGGGATGACGCCATGGAAAGGCACCTTGCTCTGGCGGAGACTCGAGCGGGACCCCATGGCGCCAAGCGCCTCAACGAAGGATGTTGAGACCATCGCCACCGGCCCAGCAAAGACCTTCGAGAGGCGCTTCTTCCCCACGATGGGTCGACCACGAGAGGTACTCCCGGCCGGGACGGATCGGGTGGTCACCGATCAAGGTGATCGGGACTCACCACCGAAGGTATTGGGGGACAGCAGTGGCGTGTGTGGACCTAGCGAAGGCGAGCTTGAGCCGACGCTTGTCTGCAGAGTACGCCTGGGCCAAGATCATGAGGCAGCCCATCGGGTTCCGGAACTCGCCGTCCGCCATCTTTCCACGGCCCGTGGAGCCGAGCTTGCTTCTTTCCTTTGCTTCGCGGCGCCGTGGGGATGCCGGAAAGGAAACGCTCAGACCTCGCAGCCCCAGATTTGTGCTTGACGGGAACCCGCAGTGCGGACACGGGTCAGTCCGCCGCTTCGAGTGGTTCGGGCGCAACGGCCGGCCGCTACCGCTATTTGGCGGGCTGGCCGACACCGCGACCACTTGGGCCTCGCGACCTGCTTCCCATGCCGCTTTCGCTGTCGAGCGGCCGAGGGGGACCTCGCTCGCAAGGCCGGCTCTTTTTGCTTGGCCTTTCATCCTTCGAAGATGGCCCACACTTCCTCGCCGAGGCGTGGTTGGTGGCGTATGTCCAAAGCTCCTTAGTGGTTCCGGGCTTGACGCAGCCCACCTTGTGCACTAAGGCCTTGCAGAAGTGCCATAGATAACGCCTACGACATCGGCGCCGGAGATGTCGGGAGCCTGC
>JAYEVK010000354.1:0-231243 GCA_036346275.1 Otatea glauca
CGAGCCAACACTTTCAACTGAGCGCACTATGTCTCCATATGCATCATGTGCCTACGCAACTAATCGCCGAAGTTATCTCTATGCTCTCTCGCGATCCAACCCTCTGACTTCGCTGGGTTTGTTCTGGATAGCATGCTCTTGTGCATGTTGACACACGGGGCCACCACAACTGATTGTCCTAAAACTGCAAAATGTGCTTGTGTGAATGAAGCTAGATTGTTTGTACGGAGTGATTTCTCGCCCAGTGTCCCTTTGCCCTGTAGCCTGCCCTCATGCCGTGATGTAGGCACACCAATCGGTTTGAGATCCATATAATCGACGCAGAACTCAATGACCTCCTCGGTTCCCCAACCATCTGCAATGCAACCTTCCGGCCGATGTCGGTTACGAACATATTTCTTTATAACCCCCATGAACCTCTCAAAAGGATACATCTGATGTAGAAACACGGGACTGAGAATCCATATCTCTTTCACAATGTGAACAATGAGATGGACCATAATATCAAAAAAAGATGGAGGGAAACACATCTCGAGCCTGCAGAGAGTGTGGACCACGTCTTCCTGCAGCTTATCTAGTTTCAATGGATCGATAGCTTTCTGTGAAATTGCGTTGAAGAATGAACACAACTTTAAAATTGGGTCTCGGACTTTCTCTGGCAGAACACCCCTAATTGCAATTGGAAGCATCTGTGTCATCATCACGTGGCAATCGTGAGACTTCATGCAAATTAATTTTATGTCTTTCATTGAGACTAGTCTCTTTATGTTGGCAGAGTAACCAGACGGAACTTTCACTCCGTGCAAGCATTCACACACGCTAATTTTTTCTTTCTTGCTCAGAGTGTAGCAGGCTGCGGGTAGGTACTTTTTGCCTATATCCATGTCTTCGTGATGCAGCTCCTTCCTGAGTTTCATATCTTCAAGGTCCATCAATGCGTGGAGGGTATATTTTGTTTTGCCACGTATATCCAGTAAGATACCAAGCAAGCTGTCACACACGTTCTTCTCTATGTGCATGACGTCGATTGCGTGTCGAACTTCCAAGTGTTGCCAATACGGTAGGACCCAAAATACTGATCTCTTTTTCCGCAAAGGAGCCTTGTCACGGGAACTCGGGATAGATGTACTGCCGACTCCCTTTCCGTCAATAATATGAAGATCCTTTATGGCTGCAAATATCTGTTTCCCTGTCCGATTTTTCGGAGCTAAGGCAGTCTCCTTTGTCCTGTCAAAAGCTCTCTTATTATTGCGGTATGGGTGATCCTTGTGAAGGAACCTACGATGTCGCATGTACACCATTTTCCGACAATTCTTCAGCCACCGGCTAGCTGTACCATCCAAGCACTGGACGCATCCGTTGAACCCTTTTGTCGTCTGTCCCGATAGGTTACCAAGGGCAGGGTAATCATTAATGGTTACGAACAACAATGCGCGTAGGATAAAGTTCTCTCTTTTGTACTCATCCCATACCCGACTCCATTGTTCCACAGTATTAGAAGATCTTCAACCAATGGTTTGATGTACACATCGATATCGTTGCCAGATTGCCTGGGCCCTTAGATCAGTAGTGGCATCATAATGTACTTCCGCTTCATACAAAGCCGAGGAGGAATGTTGTAAATACATAGAGTCATCGGCCAAGTACTGTGACGGCTACTCATGTTGCCGAAAGGATTCATCCCATCCGTACTCAACCCGAACCTTATATTCCTCACATCATATGCGGAGTGCTTCTTATATTTTCTGTCGATGTTCCTCCATTGCACAGAATCAGTAGGGTGCCTAAGCATTCCATCCTTCTTACGCTCTTCGGCGTGCCATCGTAGCAATTAGGCATGCCTTTTGTTCGCAAACAATCGCTTCAGATGGGGTATTATAGGGAAATACCACACCACCTTACGGGGGGATCTATTCTTCTTATGCTCCACCTCGACATCGTCGTTATGGATATCATCGTTGCCCTTATACCGGTTTGCTTTGCAAACAACACAGGCATCCAAGTGTGCAAACTCATTGCGATACAACATGCAATCGTTTGGACATGCGTGTATTTTTTGTTCTTCCAGTCCCAACGGGCAGACAACCTGCTTGGCCTGGTACGTAGTTGTAGGCAACACGTTACCCTCTGGAAGCAAGTCCCCCAAGACACATAAGAGCTCAGTGAAGCTCTTATCGGACCAACCATTGCTTGCCTTTAAGCTCGCGAGAATGTAAGCACGGTATGCGTTTTTTTGCTCCTCTTTGCGCCTGGGGTACAATGGTGTTGTGGAGTCCTCTACCATACGCTGAAACTTTTGAAACTCTCTTTCACTCGTGAAGTCCCCCTCCCCATCACGCAACATTTGATCCAGGTCGTCGTCGTGGCTATCGACAAACGTATCTTCGACCTCCGTCATATCATTGTCTCCGTCATCTTCACCAATATGTTGCCCTTCTTGCACAATCTCATCTTCACCATGCTCGGTCCAACAGGTATAGCCAGCCTTGAAACCCTTCAAGTAAGTGTGCACGATCGACTCTATGGTAGAAAACAACTTCTCGCTTTTGCAATCAACGCATGGACAACACATATAGTTCGAATGATTCTTCGACTTGTCTTGCCGCAGCGCGTTTACAAAACATGTCACAACATTAAAGAACTCTGCACGCATAACGGTCCGTGTCATATATCCACCTTCGGTCCATCTACAATTAATTAAAACAAACATCACATAAGCATATAATTGCAAATAACAATATAATTGTAAATGATAAGATTTAAATATCCATGTAGCAATTTTGAATATGTTAAAGTATATCAACCTTTTTTCATTATGTAAATATCCATCTAGCAATTTTTTATTATTTTATAAAATGAAAAAATACTTAGGATATATTTTTACTATATCAAAATACATCAATCTTTTTTCATTATGTAAATATCCATCTTCCAATTTTTAAATATTTACAAAATAATAAATTATTGTAAATAGTTACGATATATTTTGACTATGTTCAAATACATCAACCTTTTTTCATTATGTAAATATCCATGTAACATTTTTTTAATATTTTATAAAATTAAAATAATTGTAAATACTTAGGATATATTATTACTATATCAAAATACATCAACTTTTTTCATTATGTAAATATCCATCTTCCAATTTTTAAATATTTACAGAATAATACATAATTTTAAATATTTACAGAATAATACATTTTGACTATATTAAAATACATCAACCTTTTTTCATTATGTAAATATCCATGTAGCATTTTTTTCCAAAATTTTAGCATACATCGACCTTTTTTCACTATGTAAATATCTATCTGGCGATTTTTATTTATTTGCAAAATAGAAAATAATTGTGAATAATTAGGAAATATTTTTATTATATTAAAAATATCTAGGTAGCAATTTTTAAATTACTTTCATAATTGATAATATCAATGTTGCAATTTTTTAATGACTTTAATTATTGAGAGTAGCATATAAATGAAAATACATGATATATTTGTAAATATATCGATTTACAATTGTACAAAATTTACCTAGCCATTTTCACCATTCAAAAATCCACTAAATCACTGAAATGAATAAGAATTGTAATGATCTAAATCTAAAACAATCTACAAAGTAAAATCCAACAACAAAATAATGTTATTAAAATTACTAACCTTGAAAACAAGTAGATATGAATTTTAGTACAATTTTCGGCAGCAAGTGGACACAATAATGGAGCAGAGACTCCTCTCTGTTACTCTTGATTGGTCGGGGGAAGGGATGGCAGGTATATAAAGGACTTATCACTGCCGGTTCTGCTCAGAACCGGCAGTGATAGGGCTCGCATTGCACTGGAAAATAAATATCACTGCCGATTCTGGTTTAAAACTGGCAGTGGAAATTCCAATATCACTGCCGGTTGAAACAAGAACCGGCAGTGATATATCACTACCGGTTTTATATATAAAACGGCAGTGATATGAGTTTATTACTGCCGGTTGTTTCGACGAACTGGCAGTGATAAGTTCTCCCCGCCGGCTCAACTTTCAAACCGGCAGTGATATGTTCTCACTGCTGGCTCTGTCCTAACCGGCAGTGATGTGCCGGCAAGGATGTGCTGTTCTGTAGTAGTGTAAGAACATTTTGGAAGTGCAACTATGTAATGTCCCTAACGGGCAATTTGGATATAGGGTTACAAGGAGTGGGAATGGGATTAGGATATACATTGAGATGAATATATCCATCGATCCAATGGTTAAATTTATTGCATCAACATATCTTGCTAGTATTTTAGTCTAACTCATTTGAGATTGCCAAATACAGTACGTTTTTAGGCCTCACATACTAAAAGGTCAAGCATTTAGATTTGTTAAACAATAAGAGTTACATCATGCACACCTCACATTTAAATCAACTTTTGTATTTTTTGCTAGTTGATACCTTCATGTTACTGTTCGTGGTTAGTTTCAGGCTTAGATATCTGATTATGAGCCGTTATGAATTGATGTTAGTCAATATCATATTTCAATATCTATGTGTGTGTAAACAGCTGAGTACAGCAAATAGAAATAGGGCTTAAGGACAGAAAATTCTCCTGACACATGGTCCGTGGCGTGCTTGGAGGCATGGATCCAAGCATACTCGAGCGCGAGGTCTCAAGGAGTTTTTGGTGCTCGAACACCAAGTTTCTTTTATCATTCTTCTTACTTTATTCTTTTGATTGTTGTCTTAATATTTGTTTATAGGTTAGAAGTAGCTCGAGCGCATAGTCTCGATGGGTTCTAAGTGGGCGACACTCAGCTTCTTTTCATTGTTCTTTTTCTTTTATCATTAGATGATATTTTTGAAATGGAGTAGCAAAAGAGAGTGGAGTGATCTAATCTCTTTCCTTGTTTTTCATTGTTCTTCTTCTTTTATCATTAGATAGATATTTTTGAAATGGAGTGGTGAAAGAGAGCGGAGTGATCTAATCTCTTTTCTTGTTTTAAAGAATAAAGAAACCCTTTTTGAACCATAATCTATCCAGTGAACAAAATACTTTTCATCTTGCAAATATAGTGTTGATGATGACAACCGTCCAAGATGATCCCAGATAAATTTTAACTCTTCCCAGATAAAATTTAACTCTCTTAAATCGAGATCTAACTTACTTTCCTCTGCTTACATTGTGAGTTGTTGATTTACCAACTGGCCTGAGCTTTGAAGACCTAACACAGTCTAGTAAAAAAGATGGCATCCCCTCATTCTTCGTCGCCGAAAGGATGTGATGAGTCGATGAAAGAAAAATTGACTCACGCTCCAAAAGGAGCAAATAAAAGGCTCACGAACCGATATACCATTACGGCGGTCGATCCACAAGATGGGGCCCCTACCCAACCTCGAAAGGCAGCGGCAGTATTCTGGACATTGTGCGGGATAGTTGGACAGAAACGGGTCCTCATCACCTATCCATCTTAGAAGTCACTGGCCGACGAGGAACGTAGCAACCATGTGACATAAATTTTTACATCAATCAAGATTCTAGTAGACACGGTGCACCTAATGCGATGGTATGCATTGCTAGTGGCAGCAAAGGCATGGAAGAACTTCAACACCACGCTTGTCACAAATTATGTCAAGAAGGAAAAGACTCCTTTCTCTAAGTATGGGTTCATTGATGTAGACATATGTCAAAGATTTATTGATATGAAGACAACAGAAGAATTTGTAGCTCAAAGTGAAGCGTATAAGGCCCTCTAGGCCCAAAACACTCACCTCCATAGACTCGACACTGTTGGGTACACTGGTAAGAGCGTGCAATGGAGGAGGGAGAGCGAGAAGGCAATCTTGACGGAGGCGTCCCCACCATTTGCCTCGATGATAGACCTGTGCGCACGAAACTAGCTAAGAGCAAGATCAAATCCCACGTCTTCGGCGTCGTGTCCTTCAGGAACCCCGCAGACGAGGAAGTGTCCTGACGCCTAGTAAGATATAGAACTACCTAGTTCAATTACTCCATAACTTCATAATTATAAGTGAGATGACATGTCGAGCTCTTGCAGGAAGCATTGGGTATAGAATCTTTGCAAGGCTCTTTCTAATTGGTCTGGGAGAAAGATATACTATCAATGGCCTTGGGAATCTAGGAGCACCGGGTCGCACACGAGGCAAAGGTGTTTTTGTTCCCTAAAAAACGGGATTCCCATTGGACTCCGACACATACCGGAGTAGAAAAAGGTCCAAAACCGAGCGCGAGGAATGGCTACTAGCAATCATTGAGGAAAGGGTTGAGGAAAGACTGAGAGCGCAATTCGATGATTAGATAAAACACCTTTAGGAAAGGATGGAGCGAAGGGTGGTTGCGAAAAGGCACGTACGGACTACACTAGCCCTAGAAGCAACGATGCAATTTAGCCCAACTAACCATCGGAGCAGCTACGCGTCCACCCCTAAGACAAATGTGGACGATGCTAAATTTCCTATCGATGATGTACAGGTAATATATCTCTCTCGAATGCTCCATAGATAGACTTGTTGGACGTCTTAACTAATCGTGTACCGTTATGTAGATGGCCACTCCGTGCAATCTCCATGTGAGGTTGCCAATGGCTCTGTTCTCCAATAGGCTACATGGGGGCGCACGTATCCATCTGATCCATGGGAGATTGTTCACGGTCGCTCGGTAATGCGGGGTTATGTGAAGGTGAGTGTCGATGATGTATATGAAATTAGCAATGCCATCATGCTGGAGATGCCCCCCAAATGACGAGATCGTGACACTAGGGGATGCCATCGGCACATTCATCCAGTGGGCCAAGAGGGACATCTCCTTCGATGATCGTCCTCAGCACCAGAGCTACACGGAAAACATGAGCCACCTGCTACACTAGAGCTACCAGCACTATCGGAGCCACGTGCTGCATGAAAGCAGGCCACCAAATCGGCTAGCGTGCCCCGTACAGCATAGGCCGGTACTTCACTTCGGGCCTAGTCATCTCCCATGAAGAAGACCTATGATAGACGGCAAGGCGGCGATAAGGGCAAATTGAAGTGGACCGCGGAGGCCCCCTGACTTTCCGTTGGCCCGAAAATCCAAGCTAGTACAGCTATTCATAACGGAAGAGTGCCAACGAATGCTTTCAATAACTTGTATTAGATTGCAAAATTGGTACATGAAACAAGCCAACAAGCCGGTGGCAGAATAGGTATCGACTATCTCGGTTAGGTTGAAGGAGGGGCATTTCTTCTACCAGTCATCGGGGGACTTCTTCATGGTCGACTTCAACTACTTGTTTAATTTCTACAACCTCGATGCCCTCGACGCCTCAATCATGGGATGCTGGACATTGTAAATGTGTGCAATCATGCTCTACATTCATGTAATACTGGTGAATGACATATATATACGCTAGTTGCTGTACTTGTTGATTTGTACTTTACACGCAACTCAAAGTTATGTTGAATGACCATGGCGACATACCTTTGTAGGATTTATACCAAGACAGAACTGGGTAATGTAACTTGATTCCTCAAAGGACGGTACCCACGACTTGAAGCCTGTCAACAAATTAATTGACAGGTTGTTCGAAGTGTATAAAGCTCATGGAGGGCCATCCAAGTACTGGTCAAAGCTGAAGCACGATTATAAGTTTTAGTATCCGTTAGTACACAATAATCTTATATCGCACTCCGTAATAATGCCTCTTGAAACTAACCAATTCTATTAGGGTAGTGCCACCCACAGCCAAAGGGCACTAACTAATGTAGATTCTACGTTTGCCACAACATGCAACTCATCAGGGTAAAAAGAATACCAATGACCTGGAGGTTTGTCCATTTGCAATAATTGTTTCGTACTTATCAATTTATTTACATGTAAGACTTTAGTCTTCCCATTGACAGGTTTGGAAATGCACTACAACTGCATTGGAACACGCCAATCTATTAGGAATTCAAGGACAACTCTGTTCCTTCTTGATGCGTGAGGTAATCCAGAAGGCGGGTGCCACTCTGCCTGAGTTATGAATTTGTGAATTACCACTTGGATTAATTTTTGAACCTTGTACTGTGAATTTGTGAATTGAAGAAATGCATTCAATTGGTTAATATATATGAGTTGATTTCTGAAATGGACGTGTTGTACATGGTGTAATATGTAATATGAGTTGATGTCTACAATGGATGTGATAATATACTTGTCATGTAATCTGCAATCTGCTTGTTTCAGAGGGCATGGCTAGAATTTTCTGAAGCTAGCCAAAAACATTAAAAGCATCAACAATACAAAATAACATCCACACATCACATACATCCCTCACATCACAAACGGTTCCAAATTATAATCGTTTGTGATAGAAGGACATCACAGACTATTACAATTTGGAACTGTCTGTGATAGAAGTACATCACAAATAGTTCCTAACAAGAACCGTCTATGATATATGACTTTTCACTGATGGTTTGTGAACCATCTATGATGTGCTGTTATTATCACTGGCATATAGTTACAAACAATTTACAAAAACGCCTGTTATGATATTTTTGAACCGTCCTTTATATGATTTTATGTACTAGTGTGAGGATCACCGAGTGTTTTTCATCTTACGTGTCACTCTTGTATCGTGTGGCATAGGAACGCAGGAAGTTGATTGAAAATAGTCAATTCCCGCATAAATCGGGAAAAGAATGGAACGCACAATATAAAAGGAGGGATCGTTGAGTTACAAACATGAAAGATATAGGATCATCTTTAATTTGTTCAAAATCGAAATTGTATCTCCTAATATCACTACTACAGAACAGTCAATCCTTGTCGGCATATCACTGCCAGTTGGGATAGAGCCAGCAGTGATAACATATCACTGTCGGTTTGAAAGTTAAGTTGGGGGGAGAACTTATCATTGCCGGTTAGTGGAACCAACCGGCAGTGATAATCAAATATCACTGCCGGTTTATATCTAAAACCGGTAGTGATATATCACTGCCGGATCTTTTATCAACCGGTAGTGATATTGGCATTTTCACCACCGATTTTACACCAGAACCGGCAGTGATATTTATTTTCCCGCCTGATATTTTTCCCGCACAATCCGAACCTATCACTACCAGTTCTGCACAGAACTTGCAATGATAAGTCCTTTATTTTCCTGCGCAATCCGAGCTTATCACTGTCAGTTCTGCGCCGAACCAGCAGTGATAAGTCATTTATATATCTGGTCGTCCCTTCCCCAGACCGATCGAGTATAACAGAGAGGCGTCTCTGCTCCATTTATTGTGACGAATTGCTGCTGAAAAATTGTATTAAAATTCATATCTATTTCTCTTCAAGGTTACTAATTTGATCTACATTATATTTGTAGTTGGATTTTACTTTATAGATTGCTTTAGATTTTGATAATTATAATTCTTATTCATTTCAGTGATTTAGTGGATTTTTAAATAGTGAAAATGGCTAGATGAATTTTTTAATATGAAAATTGCAAGATACATTTGGAAATCTAATTATTTAAAAATATATCGTGTATTTTCAATTATATGCTTATTTTAAATTATTAAAGTAAATAAAAAATTGCAACATTGATATTATCAATTATGAAAGTAATTAAAAAATTGCTACTTGGATATTTTTAATATAGTAAAAATATATTCTAATTATTTACAATTATTTTCAATTTTGTAAATAATAAAAAAATGACAGATGGATATTTACATAATGAAAAAAGGTTGATGTATGCTCAAATTTTGAAATAATAAAAAAATGTTAGATGGATATTTACATAATGAAAAAAGGTTGATGTATTTTAATATAGTCAAAATATATCCTAACTATTTACAATTATTTATTATTTCTTAAATAATAAAAAATTGCAAGATGGATATTTACATAATGAAAAAAGATTGATGTATTTTAATATAGTCAAAATATATCCTAACTATTTACAATTATTTTCATTTTTTTAAATAATAAAAAATTGCTAGATGGATATTTACAAAATGAAAAAAGGTTGATGTATTTTAATATAGTCAAAATTGCTACATGGATTTTTAAATCTTATCATTTACAACTATATTATTATTTGCAATTATATGCTTATGTGATGTTTGATTTAATTAATTGTAGATGGACCGAAGGTGCATGTATGACACGGACTGTTGCGACGTAGAGTACTTTAATGGTGTCACTTGTTTTGTAAACGCGTCTACGGCGCACAAGTCGAAGAATCTGACAGACTATATGTGTTGTCAATGCATTGGTTGCAAAAATGAGAAGTTGTTTTCTACCATAGAGTCGATATGTGCACACTTGCTTCGAAGGGGTTTCAACCCTGGCTATACCTGTTGGACCGAGCGTGGTGAAGATGAGTTTGTAAATGAAGGGCAACACATTGCTGAAGATGACGGAGACAACGATATGACGGCGGTCAAAGATACGTTTGTCGATAGCCACGACGACGATCTGGATCAGATGTTGCGTGATGGGGAGGGGGACTTCACGAGTGAAAGAGAGTTTCAAAAGTTCCAACGTATGGTAGAGAACTCCACAACACCATTGTACCTGGGCTGCAAGGAGGAGCAAAAAAAACTGCATACCGTGCTTACACTACTGCAGTTGAAGGCAAGCAATGGTTGATCCGATAAGAGCTACACTGAGCTGTTATGTCTCTTGGGGGACTTGCTTCCAGAGGGTAATGTGTTGCCTACAACTACGTACCAGGCCAAGCAGGTTGTCTGCCCGTTGGAACTGGAAGTACAAAGAATACACGCATGTCCAAACGTTTGCATGTTGTATCGCAATGAGTTTGCAGACTTGGATGCCTGTGTTGTTTGCAAAGCAAAGCGGTATAAGAGCAACGATGATATCCATAACATGATGTTGGGGTGGAGCATAAGAAGAAGAGATCCCCCCGTAAGGTTGTGTGGTATTTCCCTATAATCCCCCGTCTAAAGCAATTTTTTGAGAACAAAAGGCATGCCCAATTGCTACGATAGCACGCCAAACAGCGTAAGAAGGATGGAATGCTCAGACACCCTGCTGATTCTGTGCAATGGAGGAACATGGACAGAAAATATAAGAAGGACTTTGCATATGATATGAGGAATATAAGGTTCGGGTTGAGTACGGATGGGATGAATCCTTTCGGCAACATGAGTAGTCGTCACAGTACTTGGCCGATGACTCTATGTATCTACAACCTTCCTCCTTGGCTTTGTATGAAGCAGAAGTACATTATGATGCCACTACTGATCCAAGGACCTAGGCAACCTGGCAACGATATCTATGTGTACCTCAAACCATTGGTTGAAGATCTTCTAATATTTTGGAACAATGGAGTACCAGTATGAGATGAGTACAAAAGAGAGAACTTTATCCTACGCGCATTGTTTTTCGTAACCATTAATGATTACCCTGCCCTTGGTAACCTGTCGGGACAGACGACAAAAGGGTTCAACGGATGTGTCCAGTGCTTGGATGATACAGCTAGTCGGTGGCTGAAGAACTGTCGAAAAATGGCTTACATGCTGCATCGTAGGTTCCTCCTCATGGATCATCCATATCGCAATAATAAGAGAGATTTTGACGGGACAAAGGAGACAGCCTTAGCACTAAAGAATCGCACTGGGAAACAAATATTTGCGGCCGTAAAGGATCTTCATATTATTCACGGAAAGGGAGCCGGCAGTACATCTATCCCGAGTTCCCGTGATAAGGCTCCTTTGTGGAAAAAGAGATCAGTATTTTGGGTCCTACCTTATTGGCAACACTTGGAAGTTGAACACGCAATCAACGTCATGCACATAGAGAAGAATATGTGTGACAGCTTGCTTGGTATCTTACTGGATATACCTGGCAAAACAAAAGATACCCTCTACGCACGGATGGACCTTGAAGATATGAAACTCAGGAAGGAGCTGCATCACGAAGACATGGATACAGGCAAAAAGTACCTTCCTGCAGCCTGCTACACTCTGAGCAAGAAAGAAAAAATTAGTGTGTGCGAATGTTTGCATGGAGTCAAAGTTCCATCTGGTTACTCTGCCAACATAAAGAGACTAGTCTCAATGAAAGACTTAAAATTAATTGGCATGAAGTCTCACGATTGCTACGTGATGATGACACAGATGCTTCCAATTGCAATTAGAGGTGTTCTGCCTGAGAAAGTCCGAGACCCAATTATAAAGTTGTGTTCATTCTTCAACGCAATTTCACAGAAGGCCATCGATCAGTTAAAACTAGATAAGCTGCAGGAAGACATGGTCCACACTCTGTGCAGGCTTGAGATGTGTTTCCCTCCATCTTTTTTTGATATTATGGTCCATCTCATTGTTCACATTGTGAAAGAGATACGAATTCTTGGTCCCGTGTTTCTACATCAGATGTACCCTTTAGAGAGGTTCATGGGGGTTATAAAGAAATATGTTCATAACCGACATCGGCCAGAAGGCTGCATTGTCGATGGTTAGGAGACCGACATCGGCCAGAAGGCTGCATTGTCAATCTAGCTTCATTAACACAAGCACATTTCGCAGTTTTGGGACAATCAGTTGTGGTGGCCCCGTATGTCAACATGCACAAGAGCATGCTATCCAGAACAAACCCAGCGAAGTCAGAGGGTTGGATCGCAAGAGAGCATAGAGATAACTTCGGCGATTGGTTGCGTAGGCAAATGATGCATACGGAGACAGAGTGCGCTCAGTTTAAAGTATTGGCTCAGGGACCGTCAACTACAATTTGGACATTCCAAGGATACGACATAAATGGTTTTACATTGTATACAAAAGCACAAGATAAAAAGAGCACCAACGAAAACAACGGTATCCGTATAGATTCCTATGACAGCAATGAAAATAGGCAAAGCTACTACGGATTCATAGAAGAGATTTGTGAGCTTGACTATGGACCTTTGAAGGCCCCTCTCTTTTGGTGCCAATGAGTCAGACTTCTAGGGGCGTGAACATCGACAAATACGGTATCACTACCGTGGACCTCAAACTCGTCGGATACAGGGAAGAACCATTCGTACTTACTAATTCTGTTACACAAATATTCTTTGTAACTGACCTGGCTAACAAGGAACGCCATGTGGTTATTCATGGAAAAAGAAGGATTGTCAGAGTTCATAATGTTGTCGACGAGGAAGAAAACAACCAATTCGATGAGCTTCCTCCTTTCGGAGAGGACGTTGACCTAACTCTCATGGAAGAGAGTGAGGAGGCTACGTACATGCGCCGCAATCATAACGAAGGTCGAATCGTAGCTTAGTTGTACAAATTAAAGATATGCTTTCTTTTGTACGAATGACATGTTTATTTTCTCATGTGTAACAATTAATGTATTATATGAAGTAATGGATTTGACTGCATTTGTGTGAATTGTTACATTTGTGTGAAATTATTTATAGCATTTGTGTGAATTTTTGAAGTATTATTTGATTTATAAAAAATTAAAATAGTGAGCAATCTGGTTTTTCATAATTTTAGAATTTATCAAAATTAGGGGAAATATTTATATAAAATAGTATATGTCCTGCAGTATGCCTCCAAAAGTTTTTAGATAATTTGGATCAAATTTGATAGGATTTCAAAAATCTTTGGCGCTCAGTCTTTGAAATAAAATAAATTGAAAGTTTCACTTAAATGGGCGGACACCAGCTTATCACTGCCGGTTTCCCCAGAAAACCGACAGTACTGTCTGTTATTAGTGCTGGTTTGTAGGCTCAACCGGCAGTGATGTGTGTTATATCACTGCCGGTTCTACTAAAATACAGCAGTGATACTTAGTACTACTACCGGGTTTGGGTTGGGCCGGCAGTGATAAGGCAACTATCACTGCCGGTTCTACTTAACACCGACAGTGATACTTAGTATTATTGCCAGGTTTAAGTTGGGCCGGCAGTGATATACTATCACTGTCGGTTCTTGTGGGGACCCGGCAGTGATAGTCGACCCCTATAAATATCACTGTCGTGCCCAACCCAAACCATCTCCTATCACTTGCATCTCTACCACCTTCACCACCGCGCCTTCGCCCGCATCGAGCCTCCCCGCCATCGCCTCGGGTCTCCCCGCCGTCACTATAAATATCACTGTCATGCCCAACCAAACCATCTCCTGTCAATTGCATCTCTGCCACCTTCACTTCCGCGCCTTCGCCCGCATTGAGCCTCCCCGCCGTCGCCTCGGGCCTCCCCGCCGTCACCTTCGCCTCCGCGCCGCCTCGAGCCTCCCCGCCGTCACCTTCACCTTCGCCCGCATCGAACCTCCCCGCCGCCGCCTCGAGCCTCCCTGCCGCCACCTTCACCTCCGCGCCTTCGCCCTCATCCTCTCCTCGCCACCTCGTCCTCCCCGCAGTCGCCGCCGTCGCATCCCCTCACCTTCGTTGCCACTGTCGCATCGCCACTGAGGTGAAGCCCTAGGGCCCTTTCTCTCCCTTCCCCGTGCCCTCCTCCTCCCTCCCGAGGCCACCAAAGACCCACCGCCGTTCGAGCTCGCCGGTGTGCTGACCGAGCCGAAGACCCGCCGTTGTGGATCAATCGATTAATGTCCAACACATTTCCATATTTCGCATTGAAATTGATGAAGTTCTTTAGATCATATACAATAGCGTGGTATTAGTTGTCTGTAAATCTTCACAGAAATGAATTTTTGGGGTAACAGCATTTTTTTGTGCAACATAAAGTAGGAATTTTAATTATTTTCCATGTATTGCATAATATGGTTGCCTTTATCTTTGTTGTGGTATATAGTAAAGGGTGCATGCTTAATAGTCCAAAATATGATCTATATGGTGCTATTATGGAATTTTTATATCTTTTGACAATTCAATATTATATCACTGTCATCTTTATGAGACACAATTTTTATGCACCTCTTGATTGAACCCACAATCATACAAATGAGGATATAAGAAAATATATATGTAATATTTAATTACAGGCCAAATGGAACATCCATTTTTACATAAATGCAAAAATGGAAATCTCATGTGCATACAGTACTAGTCCCATGATCAGTGGCTAGCACGCACATTTACAACAATTGATATCACATCCACACTCTTTATTACAAATGATAATGGTAATTTATACAATAAAGTCTTACAATACAGAGTGAAGTGCAGCGGAAAGGATTAAAATTCTTGTAGTGTGCCCGTCC
Organism: Otatea glauca; assembly: GCA_036346275.1. Taxonomy (NCBI): domain Eukaryota; kingdom Viridiplantae; phylum Streptophyta; class Magnoliopsida; order Poales; family Poaceae; genus Otatea; species Otatea glauca. The sequence goes on from JAYEVK010000354.1 coordinate 15,121, forward strand.
AACCCTCAGGCAACCGACAAGGTATAATCCCTAGAAAAGCTTCATTGTCAATATCCTGAATCCTGCGATAAATATGTTGCATCGGACTAATCTGATTCTTCACCTAAAAGCAACATATAAGCAAGGGTGAGTGCTTTCGTACTCCACAAGACTTTTGCAAAGCCTATTATATATGCAAGCCATTTCAAAGAAAGGCTAGTATGGTTAGTTTGCATAAAGCCAATTTGAAATGTAAATACAGAATAGTAGATTTCAAAACGGAACTTAAGTAAAAGCAATTTAATACTGAAATATCAATATGTAGAGTACGAGTAAGTAAGTTTCACAAACCTGGGTATCATGACCATATCCAAGAATCATTTCTTCTGACACGCAGTAGAAATTACTGACACACAGTAGAAATCGATTTTTATGAAAATAAAAACAACTAACTATGTGATGACTTTACCAAGTTCCCATAACCGTGGGTACGGCTAATCGATTAGTTTTACACTCTGCAGAGGTGTACATCTTTACCCACAAGTCATGACCTTTTTCCTTTTGCCGCATATTTCACGCACCTTTGGCGTAGTGGCCAGAATGTTCATGATGAAAACCTTTACATTACCTAGATTAACTTTGCACCAGCTCCGGGACATTAACCCATACTATGGCAGAAGAACTCAGAGCATAGAAATGATGGAACTTCCCCACAGCATGGCGTACACCGGTGTATCGGTAAACGTTTGATCCATGATCACCTCGGTGTGGACGTCCCTTCGAGCGATACATTAAGAAACAGCTCGTACTGCTCCAGCCTTCCAATGTGCAAAGTTAAACTAGATAACTTAATTGGTTTAAGGCTGTCCCATACCAGCACTTGTGGTTGTACGGTAATTCTTGGCCTGAAAACAACCCATAGCTTGGTCCTTAATCCGACATGGGCAATAGACTCCCCATACACTACGTGCAAAGACATGCACTCCCGGCTATTGCCAATAATTGCCCGCATCTAAACCATAGTTTTATTTTCATTTTCCATCCAAAATACCAATCATAAAGAAAGGTCATACCCATTAAATGTCATATCCAACATTTTTAATCATATCAAAGTTTTATGTTCAGTTGAGCGCGGCTAAGCAAGATTCTAAGTGTGAGTAACCCAAATTGATATAAAATAGTGTCTATGCTCTTCTAGGGTTATCAAGGTTCACAATTTCATACTTATCAAGGAAGTTCTATAAAACTACAGGTACAACTACCAATACCACTAAAATAGCAGGCTTCCATAAAAGTAACATATGTAGTAAAACATTTAATGAAAACATTTATAAAACTGGGATCAACATGATCAAAGGGGGTGCTTGCCTTGCTTATTTATTGCTTACGGCGAAGACGAAGTCACGGCTGATGGAGACAATGACGAAGGTAGCGACGTCGGATTCTACACGTCATTAAATCGGAAATATAGCAAATATCCAACTTTAATAAGGGAAAAAAGAAAATAGACAGAAAACCAAATAAAGATTCATTGCAGAAAACAGGAATGTTTTAGGGTTTGGATTGAATGATTTCAATATCTTATGATTTAGATAATTATACAAACATATTGTTAATGACTTATGATGAACAAAACATGGTTTCTTTAATAGATTATCTATTCTTGAATTACGAATTCAAGAGGCTAAAATTATGAATTCTTGCATTTATAACTTCGAATTATAGATGCTAAAATTATTTGGATTAATAGAATTAAAACACAAATTAAAGGGTTATGCGAATAGCACTTAATTCCTTAAGTGATTTTGCATAAGAAGTGACTTTGAATATGATAGATCTATTGAGATAGGTTACAGGATTTATTTATGATTTTAAGAAGATTCTGGTGATACAAATATCTTAATTACATATTTGTTCATTATTACAGAGTTTGCTTGTTTATATACTCGAGTCCATAAAACATATTACTTAAGGTTATTTGGCTAATAGGATTTATATGCAAAACATTATGAAATAAGATTATTTCTTCAAAAAAGAATAGCATATACTTTGAAGAACATTCTTAAGCGGACTTCATACATTTTAGTGTTTAGACGAGACATTATATTCATTGTTGAAAAAGCTTATATGATATTAAGGGTCACGACGATCATATTCTTTTTAAGGGTATTGGACTAGCCGGATTCAGATGCAAAGCAAGTTGTAATAAGAATATGTTTCTAAATTATGATAATACATACCCTAAATATTATTTTTAAACTGATCTTTCATAAAATTTGCATTAAGACGAGATGTTTTACAGGCTACTGAAAATGCTTAATTAGTTTTATAGTTTACACGATAAAGATTCAGTTTTAGTTTTTAGTTTGCGACTGACCCTTACATGATTATTTATTCATTTTCCTGGCATTAACATGGGATATCATTAAGAGTGTTTTAAAGTTGGTTTCACAGTATTTTGCTTTTATCTGAGATGTTTTCCATATAAGTAACATTAAAATCTAATATGTACATAATTCAAATATGCACAAACATGAGGTAATCTTGCATAACAGGGGTATTATGGTTTTATCAAAGATCTAGGAATCATTTTACCATTATTTGAATTTGCATGTTTTAAGTTATATTTATTTTAACTTCTATATGTTAGAAAATAATCTATCTTCAAATTTAAATTTAAACTAGATTCAATTCCAAATTTTTTTGCATATTTAGGTTCCTGAGGAATTAGGGTTTCTAACAAAATTGATTTCATTCAAATTGGAATTTATTTAGAAATTCTATATATGACATATTCTAATCCCTTTCTTTAGAATTAAATTTAAAATTTAAACAGAGTTCATTTTCAAAATATTTTTGTATATTCTGAATCTACATGATTTATTATGAATTTAGAAATTCACTTCATTTCACTTGGAGCTGAAATGCAAAAGATATAAGCAATTGAATGTTCTAGGGTTTGAAAATACTGAAAATAGAAAAATTACCACATTTGGAAAGTACGCTTTCGCTTCAAAGTGCGCTTTCCTCTTTTAGACTTAGCTGGATTGAGTTGCCGACGGGCCGGGCCCAGGCGACATGAGAGCTGCTCGAGCGCTACGCGGCTGACAGGGAGGGCCCACTTGTCGGCGACCCGAGGCAGAGGAGATGCCACCGAAGCTCGCCACCGGCGAAGGAGTACCGGAGCCGGCGAATGGGTAGCACGGAGAGCTTCAGGAGGTCCGTGCGCACACGGGGGTGGAGCTGCTTCGGTCGGAGATGGACGGAGACGGCACGCCATCGAGAGCTTGCGGCGGAGGAGAGGGCGGCTCGCCGGGGAAGAAGATGGGTTAGAATTGGCTCGATTGGGTAACAATTTGAACATCAGTGAGTCACCTAGGTGTCGTTTTGGCGGTTAGTTCAACCGGAGATGTGCCGAGTTAGGCTGTCACCGTTCGCCGCCCGTGGTGGAAAGAAGAGTTCGATGCAGCGGCTCGTCAGGGAAGTTGAATCCAAATTGAGGTTGTGGATGGCTTCTTGATGTCGCGGAGATGCTTCAGGTTAGGTGGTTCGTGCAATGGCTCAGTGAAGTGTTGGCAAGTGGTTTTTACCCCTTTTTGGTTGTTCTGCTGAGTTGGAGAAGAAAGGGCGCAGGTGAGCTGTTGGAGGTGTTGGGGGCTTTAGTTGGCTTCTACGGTTCACCAGAGAGGATGGGTTCCGGTTTTCATAAGGAATGGAGAAGAGTTGGCGCAAGGTGAAGCTTTGGGCAGCGGCGGCTATGCGGAAGGTCCCTCGGCCGTTATTTTGCATGAGAGAGAGCAGGGGGTGGAGAGAAGAATCGGAAGAGGCTGTGCTGGTTGACAGGGGCTTGGCCTGGACAGCTCTCGTGCGGCTCGGTTTTGACTGGGAGAGCGGAGGTGGTGCGGCTCGGCGTCTTTGCGCGAGAAAGGAGATCGAGAGAAGTCTGGAGAAGAGGAGAGGAAAAGAGTCGCTGCCCAGGGCGTCGGGCCCACATGGCAGCGACCGGAGGGAGCAGTTCCACCGAAGTCTCAAGATGGCTCGGGAGAAATCCAGTGAATCTGGCAATTAAACGGCTCAGAATTTTTATGGAAATTTTATCATGGGTTGGCAAGATAATTACTAGCTTCTAGTAAAAATTTCACACTTTTATGGTCTGTGTAAAATTTTAACTAATTCTGACAATGCATGACATCCATTTCTATATATTCTGCTTTATATTTAATTTATGATACAAATTAGCTTCATATTTTATGAAACTTTTTCCAGGAGTTTATAATATCATTATATGCCTTTTATAAAATTTTAATGATTTTACAGTTTATATTTATTTTTAATAATTCTGACATTACTGTTTTCAAAATTGTTTTCTCTCTGTTTTTGAATTTCTAAAAATACTAAATGAAGAGATAAATTTTGATATTTTTAACAGGGATGGAAAAGGTAAGGCTGTCGGCATGGTTAGAATTTCAACTCAGGTTAAGGTTGGGTGCCTTCTCAAGAATTCTTACAATGTTAGATCAGAGCATTTAGTCATAACTACATTTGTCTTTTTGATTGATTTATGAATCCAGATTAGTGAAAATTGCACATTCTGGATCCTGAATGGATTTAGGATTTATCTAAGATTTTTACAAATTTTATTGGTTTTGGATTTTTATCCTTTTTACTTTTACCATTTACCGTTTCAATATATATAACTTTTCTATTAGAATAAAAACTCAAGGTAATGTAACATCCCAAAATTTTGCCCAAATAGTATTTTATTGCTTAAATGTGCATTTATGATTTTCTGGAATTTATTTTGATTTTTCTGGATTTATTTGAATTAATTTTAAATTATGAATATTGACCTTTTGTTCAAATCTATTTAAATTTATGCAAAGTTGATATCAAGTTTTGCCAAAAATATTTTATTTGAGTCCAGAATGTCTCAAGGTATTTTTGATATTTTTCTTGGATTTTTACTGACATTATTTCTGCTTAAAACTGATTAATTGAATTACCAGAATTATTTTATTAATTAAAATCCGGAAAAATCTTGGAATAGTACCGGGCGCAGCCCATCTCGTCTTGAGCCGCCCATTCGCGCGTAGTTAAGCCCACTTCTAGAAGCCAGCGTTCTGGGCCGTTGGATCCGCTTTGGACGCTCTAGATTCATCGCGGTAATGATTTTCTCATCGCCGCCGTTGGATCTCGTTAGCATTTCAGATCTAGCCACGTCGTGGTGAATCCGGTCCATCTAATCTGCCGCGTGGCGCAGCCTGGCGTCGTCTTCTCCGATTTGGACTCTGAGTCCAGCTCGTAGCCGCCATGGACACCGCGAAGCAATCTGGCGAAGCAGCGACCTTTAGCGCTATAAAAGGAGAGCATGGGCTGCGCAAGTTTTCGAGCAACTGAAATCCTAAGTGCCCTGCCGAGAACCGCAGCCGTTCGTCGGGATTTTAGGTTAACCACGAGCGCCGTCGCCGTCGTTCTTCGTCGATTCCGCCATCTTCCGTGGAGCTAGAGGCTCGAGACCAAGGCCGACGGTTGCGTCTCGTCAAGAGGGAGCCCGTGCGCGCTAGTTCGGTCGGAGCATCGCTGAAAAGGAGAAACCGCGGGGAGGCCGTCGCCGACAAGAAGTAAAGTCTCGCCGCCGTTGCCCAAGTGCCCAAAATCCAGATCCAAGCGCGTCAGAAGGTAGGCGAAGTCGCGAGGGCGCCGTAGGTAGCCGGGCCGATCGCCGCCGCCGACCCTAGGGCCCTGTGCCGTCGCCGTCGACGTGGATTGACGGTTCGCTGCCGTGTGTCGTCCACGTAAGCAGTTTCGCCGAGGTGGCAGCGTCGTGGCGAGCTGCATGGCGCCGCGTGTGTCCTGCGCTGGCGCCGAGCCAGCATCGTGCGGGACCCGCGTGTCAGTGGCCCAGAACCACGTGAAACGGGTGCACCGTGGACCCGAGGAGATCTGTGGACGCAGTCCATGGACCGGTGGCCACGTGGCAGTGTTTGGTCGGTCTGAGTCAGGGCTGATGTCACGCTTGCGCAGTAATTCTATTTTCAGAATAAAAACAATTCTGTTAATTCTAATTTTCTATTTTTCTGTATTTTCAGAATTAATCCAAACTTCAAATGGCCATAACTTTTGCATCTTAACTCGGATTTGAGTGATTCAAATTTATAAAAATTTGTAAAATTGAGATATATTTAATGGTGAATTTTATTTGATTTTTGGAGATAATTTGCTCTCTGTTTTGGTATTTATTTGCTTTTCTCCTTCGGTACGCGTAGATGTTGAATTGTGCGACGCTTCGGAGGAAGATCCAGCAACTCAAGAGCAAGTTCCAGAACCAGATCAGGACCTATTCCAAGGCAAGTTAGATCATGTTGAACCCATGTTTATAAAATTGCTATATTTGTTTTACCCTATTGCATATTATTTCAAGTATACAATTGTTTCCAATTAGATTGGGCTTAGCTAATATACCAGATTGATTTATATCCTACCTTGTCATTGTATGCGATGATCCATTGTCACCCTAGATTGGTTCAATATAGTTGGTTAGTAAATATAATCAACATGGGATTGTTAGATCGTATTAGTTGCTTAGCCATGCCACGTCATCACATGTGTCAGAATCATTGATAATTAATCTTGATTAATGGAATATGGAACAATGTTATGAACTTGTGTGTCATGTGGGATCACACGATGAGATTGAGTTGTTGTGGCGAGTCATGTCACGCAACGATGTTGAATTGTTGATGGCACGTGGTGCTTGGTAATCAATTGGGTGATACTCATTTAGATTGGGGCAAGTGACAAGGGGCGAGTATGCTAAGGTGGGCCCGATGGGCAGAGGGTATGTGGATGTCTTGCCTTGATCACTCTAAGGACTTTACCTTGCAAGCCTTTGACCTGAGTCAATCATGCAACCACACGTCTGGTATGGGCCAGCCTAGCTGAGTAATTTGCAATGTCTTAATTTTGGTACTATCGTGGTCGGTGTGAGTTCCCGAGTTATGGAGTAATTCACATGGCGCAAGAGGGGGCCACGATGTGGTAACCAGTCCCACCAGTGTTGAAACCTTAGCGGGTGGTACCGGGTTAAGCCAGCGCATTGTAAAGGCTTTGTTATAATCACTCGCCTTGGTGGTGTTTGGTTGTATCGCGTGGGTAAAGTGCATACCCTCTGCAGAGTGTGAAACTATTCGGATAGCCGTGCTCGTGGTATTGAGCAATGCTCGGGAATTACAGTTAAGGGTTAGCTTAATTAAATGGACAACTTGGTTGGGATGGCGGAATGCCATGTGGAAGATGGAATTTGACTTAGGATTGGAAACCTGGTTTACTTGAGAAATACTGAATCTATTTATTATTGCTATTTGTTTTACAAGTCTTTATAATCTATTTATTATATTTGTTCATAAATGCTGCTTATTGCAAAATAGCCATGATAGCCTATCCATTGGAATAAGCCTTACATATAGTTACATAGAATTGCATTCTGTGCACAACTTGTTGAGCGCTTTAAGTACTCACCCTTGCCAACAACAATAATCAACAATTGAAGAATCTACACCTGTGTTGGAAGAGGAAGTCCAAGAAGACACGAGTCATTAGGGTCCGAGCCTTGTCGGTTGCCTGTGGTGAACTGATGAGCTATCTACGTTTTCTACTTTCCGCTGCTTAATTATTAGCTTATATCTCCAGTCTTGCCCTGCGTGGCTTAATAATGTAAGTCGGTCATAAGATCATACACTTAGCTATATCAATAAGTGAACTACTATTTCTATTATCGTTGAGTATGATGTGATATGTACCGATGTTGAGTTGTGTGCACTAGCGTTGATCCTGGGACTAGTGCGATAACACAGTGGGTTCGAATCAGTGGATTCGGGTCCTTACAGAGGTGGTATCAGAGCATACTGACTGTAGGTCTTGGCCCTAGATAGTATGGAGGTGTCCTGGGTGTGTCCAAAACTATTTTCTAAAGAAAAATTTAAAGTTGACTAATAAAACACTCTTGACTCATCTCATTCTCTACTTCTCGCCTTTGCTGAATTTACCGATTTACTTGCCGTTTCGGGTGGAGAACTTATTCAAAGTTCTTGTGGAGCAGATGCCAATCGTTCCAACCTTCGAGGAGTCAGCTGGCGGCTACGCCATGGAGCTGTGGAGAGTTCTTCAGACGCTTGGAGGCTTCTATCGTCCGCTTTACCGAGGAGGAAGCTGGACCGTTAACGGTGTACACCGAGGATTCATTTGCAAGCTGATTATCTACGCTCGGGAGAACGAGGAAGCTAGCAGGCCAATCAACATCTCCGCCAGAAGATTCTCGTACGAGGTTGCAATTCAGGAGGTTGCCCGACTTGCTCTTCGCCGTGTCTGCCGTGACTACGCCGACGAGCTTCACGACTCAGTGTTCCGACTTCACCCTGATGTGCAAGCATGCCGACGCCGACGGATCATGGAGTACGAGTGTGCTACTGCAACTCACCTTGCGGAGTTCGCCCTTGCCCAAGTGGAGCATATGATAGAGACTACTCAGGAGCTGGAGACTGTGTACGAGGCACTCAGAGTGGCAGAGCAGGAGCTTGAGGTGACCCGTGCTTCAGCCATCGGGATGATCACCGAGCTGCGAGAGGCCCTAGAGGTGGTCGAGGACGAGTTGGAGCGTGTGACCCGAGGAGCTCAGGAGCCAGCCGAAGAGGAGTCAGAGGAGGATCCCGAGGAGCGAGAGTGGGAGCCCGAGGAGGATCAGTCTTAGAGTTGTGTTGAGAATCGAGTGTGGAGTCGCGTCTTTAAGTTAGTCTTTTACTTCTTTAGTTGACGTTAAGGTTTCGTGTTTAGTTTGCTTCTTTGTAATGCTGAGTGTGCAGTATGTGTTGCAAAGCTTGTAGGCTTGAATAAGCAGCCATACCAAGAATAAATAAAGAATTATTTCAGTTGGGTATAACCTATCTCCCCGCTTTAAAAATTCTTGCTTCTTATCTATGCTACATCTACCTTTCCTAACCCAAGAGGCAATCATCAGATGGTGAATACTCGAGGAACAACGAGAGCTTCAGAAGTGGATCTGCGCTGAATGACAACCCCAATGACGGAGGTAGCCCTCAACCACCGCCAGTGGACATGCAGAATCTGGGAGCGTTTCTTGCCGCGCAGACTCAACTGATGCAGACTATGATGCAGCAGATGCAGCAAATGACCAATGTGGCAGCAACCAACAACAACCATGCAGCTCAGAACAACAATGGTGGACCTCGACCTTACTCCAAGTTGTCAGATTTTATGAGGACTCGGCCACCAACTTTTTCAGGAAATGTGAACCCTTTGGAAGCCGATGACTGGCTTAGGACTATTGAGAAGAAGCTGCACATCACGCAATGTGAAGGCAATGAGAAGGTGCTCTATGCCTCTCATCAACTGGAAGGAACCGTCGCAGAATGGTGGGAGAATTATTGTGCCGCACATGGAGCCCCGCAAGAGATTACTTGGGAGGAGTTTACCACTGCTTTCCACCAGTACCATGTCCCAGAGGGAATGATGGATATTAATAAGGAAGAGTTCAGAGCTCTGAAACAAGGAGGCCAACCAGTGGCCGAGTATCTGAATAAATTTACCCAGTTAGCTCGCTATGCCCCTGAAGACGTAGCGACAGATAAAGCTAGGTAGTCTCGTTTCATGAAGAGACTAAATTCAGGACTGCAGGTGGGACTAATCACCCACAATTTTCCAGATTTTCAGGAGCTAGTTAATAAGGCTTTGATCCTAGAGGATAAGCGCAAAGAGCTGAGTGAAAACCGTAAGCGCTTGGTGACTAATCAGGGTGGACGTCCAAACCATCTACGTTTGAGAATGTCACCACAGCAATTTACTAGATTCCAACCACCAGCTGTGAATAAGACATCAACCCCGCACTCGCCCCGCTAATCGTAACTTTCAGACAAAGACAGGCAACAATGCACCGGAGGAGTCGCGATCTGCAGTGAAAAGATGCTATACGCGCAATGAGCCAAGGCACTTTTCTAATAGGTGTCCACAGAAGGGAGGCATCACGCCAATTCGTTTCAACTTGGGAACAACACCTGCCAAGGCACCAGCCTCAGGAGGAAATCGTGCGCCAGGTCAAGCTGGAGCAACACCGCAATCAACAGTGCGTGGGAGGATCAACCACATCACCGCAGATGGAGCTCAGGAGGCTACAGACATCGTACTGGGTAAGTTTTTGGTTAACTCAATACCGCCATGCTTTGTTTGATTACGAGCGTCGCATTCGTTTGTTTCTCAAAGTTTTGCAACCAAGAATGGATTTAAAGTGGTGAATCTTAAGTGTGTGCTCTTAGTCCAAGCCCCAGGATCTGAGCTTAGATCTAGCCTTGGGTGTTTGGGAGCTAAGTTGCTTATGGACGGGATAGAATTTCTAGCAAATCTTATCTTGGTAGATGCGCAATCCCTAGACGCCATCCTTGGAATGGATTGGCTATCCAAACATAAGGCTGTTTTGGATTGTGGTCGAAGGATTATAACATTGGAAGGCCCTAATGGCAAGAAGGTAGAATTTCAAGCGACCGCAGTTCGTGATGGGCAGTTAGTGGTCAACAGCGTGAAAACCATCAGTATGGAAGATGTGCCAGTAGTCAGAGAATACCCGGATGTGTTTCTAGAAGATTTACCAGGATTGCCACCAGACCGCGACATCGAGTTTGTTATCGAGTTAGCACCGGGAACAGCACCGATATCAAAGAGACCATATCGGATGCCTACCGACGAGTTAGTGGAAATGAAAAAGCAGATTGAGGAATTGCAAGAGAAAGGTTTCATTAGACCTAGTTCATCGTCATGGGGAGCACCAGTTTTGTTCGTCCATAAGAAGGATGGAAGCCTTAGGATGTGCATTGATTATCGTGCACTTATTGAAGTAACGATCAAGAATAAGTATCCGTTGCCCAGGATCGACGACTTATTTGATCAGTTAAGAGGAGCTGGAGTTTTCTCCAAGATAGATCTTCGTTCGGGATACCATCAGTTGAAGATCCGAGCGGAGGATGTGCCTAAGATTGCGTTTTCTACGCGATACGGACATTATGAGTTCATAGTCATGTCATTTGGATTGACGAATGCCCCGGCATATTTCATGAACATGATGAATAAGGTTTTCATGGAGTATTTGGATAAGTTTGTTGTAGTCTTCATAGATGATATCTTGGATTACTCGAAGACAGAGGAAGAGCATGCAGAACATCTGAGGATGGTTTTAGAGAGGCTGCGAGAGCATCAGCTGTACGCTAAGTTTAGCAAGTGTGAGTTTTGGAAGGAGAAAGTTGAATTTCTTGGTCATGTAATGACTACTAAAGGAGTGGTAGTTGACCCAAGCAAAGTGGACGCAGTGTTGCATTGGGAGCAACCGAAGTCTGTTACCCAGATCCGTAGTTTTCTGGGAATGGCGGGATATTACCGTCGGTTCATAGAGGGATTCTCGACAATTGCTAAACCCCTTACGCAGTTGTTGAAGAAAGAAAAGAAGTTTGCATGGACGCCAGAGTGCGAGAAAAGTTTTATAGAATTAAAGAAGCGTTTAACGACAGCCCCCATATTAGTGTTGCCAGATGTGCAGAATGGATTTGATATCTACTGCGATGCTTCAAAGCAAGGTCTGGGGTGTGTGTTAATGCAAGAAGGCAAAGTCGTTGCCTATGCGTCGAGACAGTTAAGACCGCATGAAGTGAATTACCCAACGCATGATTTGGAGTTAGATGCCGTAGTGCATGCTTTGAAGATATGGCATCATTATCTCATAGGAAATAGATGTGAGATATATACAGACCATAAGAGCCTGAAATACATATTCACTCAAGCAGATCTTAATATGAGACAGCGAAGATGGCTAGAGCTAATTAAGGATTATAATGTGGGAATTCATTATCACCCCGGAAAAACCAATGTAGTAGCGGATGCTCTAAGTCGAAAGAGCCATAGCGCGAATACATTGACAATGGAAGATCAACCAGAGTTATGTAAGGAATTTTAGAAGCTAAGGTTGGAAAATGTTCCGCAAGGAATTGTAGCTGCACTGGAAGTAAAGCCAACACTGGAGGATCAGATTAGAGAAGGCCAGAAAGATGACGATAAAATTTCTAAAATCAAGGCTAAAAAGGATGAAGGCCTAACCATGGATTTCACTCTAGACGAGCAAGGAACCATGTTCTTCAAAGGCCAAATCTGTGTGCCGGATAAAAAGGAACTGAAACAGCTGATTCTTAAGGAAGCTCACGATTCTAAGTACTCGATTCATCCAGGAAGTGCTAAGATGTACCAGGATTTGAAAGAGAGATTTTGGTGGCCTAATATGAAGCGTGAAGTGGCTGAGCATGTTGCTTTATGTGATGTATGTTAGAGAGTAAAAGCCATGCATCAAAGACCAGCTGGTTTGTTGCAGCCGTTGAAAATTCCGGAATGGAAGTGGGAGGAAATCGGAATGGACTTTATCACCGGTTTACCTAAGACTCAGAGAGGTTACGATTCTATTTGGGTCATTGTGGATCGCCTGACCAAGGTTGCTCATTTTATCCTGGTAAAGACCACTTACTCGGGAGATCGTTTAGCAGAGTTGTATATGTCAAGGATTGTATGTTTGCATGGAGTGCCCAAAAAGATTGTGTCAGACAGAGGTACCCAATTCACCTCAAGATTTTGGAACAAGTTGCATGAAGCAATGGGAACTTGCACGAATTTCAAGATAAAGATATCACCCGCATGGATGGTCGACCGAGAGGGTAAATCGATCCTAGAGGACATGTTGAGAGCTTGTGCTTTAGCTTATGCTACGCCTTGGGATAAATGTTTGCCGATGCGTAATTGCCATAATAATAGTTATCAAGCTAGCTTGCAGATGTCACCATTTGAGGCATTGTATGGACGTGCTTGTCATACTCCGTTGAATTGGAACGAAACAGGAGAACGTTTGGTGTTCGGGCCAGATATTCTCGAGGAAGCAGAAAATCAAGTTGCAATGATTAGAGAGAGATTGAAGATAGCACAATCAAGGAAGAAAAGCTACGCAGATAACCGTCATCGAGATTTGAGTTTCGAGCCAGAGGATTTTGTGTATCTCAGGGTTACCCGTCTCAACGGCGTCAAAAGATTTCACGTTAAAGGGAAGCTTGCACCAAGATATATTGGTCCGTTCAAGATTCTGAGCCATCGAGGAGAAGTAGCTTATCAGTGAGAGTTGCCTCAGTCCTTGGCAGGAGTGCATGATGTATTCCATGTGTCGCAACTCAAGAAATGTCTCAGAGTGCCAACGGAGCAAACCCCGTTAGATGCAATAGAGCTGCAAGAAGATTTGACTTACAAAGAGCAACCGACCAAAATTTTGGATGTTATGGAGCGCAAGACCAGAAACATGTCTATTCGCTTTTGAAGAGTTCAGTGGAGCAATCATTCCAAAAGTGAAGCCACTTGGGAGCGAGAAGAAGATTTGAAGTCAGAATTCCCGAACCTATTCTCTAGTTAGCCCTGAATCTCGGGGTCGAGATTCTGTTAAGGGGGGAGGTTTGTAACATCCCAAAAATTTGCCCAAATAGTATTTTATTGCTTAAATGTGCATTTATGATTTTCTGGAATTTATTTGGATTTTTCTGGATTTATTTGAATTAATATTAAATTATGAATATTGACCTTTTGTTAAAATCTATTTAAATTTATGCAAAGTTAAAATCAATTTTGCCAAAAATATTTTATTTGAGTCCAGAATATCTCAAGGTATTTTTGAGATTTTTCTTGGATTTTTCCCGATATTATTTCGCTTAAAAGCGATTAATTGAATTACCAAAATTATTTTATTAATTAAAATCCAGAAAATCTTGGAATAGTATCGGTCGTAGCCCATCTCTCTTGCAAGCCGCCCATTCGCGCAAATTGCTAGGCCCAGCTTCTAGAAGCTGTTCGGGCCGTTGATCGCTTTGGACGCTCAGATTCATCGCGTAATGATTTTCTCATCGCCGTTGGATCTCGTTAGCGTTCAGATCTAGCCACGCCATGGTGAATCCGGTCCGTCTAATCGCCGCGTGGTGCGACTGGCGTCGTTTTCTCCGATTTGGACTGTGAGTCCAGCTCGTAGCCAGCCGCCATGGACATCGCGGCAATCGGCGGCGGCGACCTTTAGCGCTATAAAAGGAGAGCATGGGCTGTGCAAGTTTCCGAGCAACCGAAACCCTAAGTGCCCTGCCGAGAACCGCAGCCGTTCGTCGGGATTTTAGGTTAAGCACCGAGCGCCGTCGCCGTCGTTCTTCGTCGATTCCGCCGTCTTCCGTGGAGCTAGAGGCTCGAGACCAAGGCCGACGGTTACGTCTCGTCAAGAGGGAGCCCGTGCGCGCGCTACTTCGGTCGGAGCATCGCCGAAAAGGAGAAACCGCGGGGAGGCCATCGCCGACAAGAAGTAAAGTCTCGACGCCGTCGCCCAAGTGCCCAAAATCCAGATCCAAGCGCGTCAGAAGGTAGGCGAAGTCGCGAGGGCGCCGTAGGTAGCCGAGCCGATCGCCGCCGACGACCCTAGGCCCTGTCGTGCCGCCCGCCGACGTGGCTTGACGCCACGCCGCGTGTTGTCCACGTAGCGGTTTCGCCGAGGTGGAAGCGCCGTGGCGGCCGTGGTGGTGTCTGCGTGTGTCCCGCCGCGCCGAGTCAAGATCGCGGCGGGACCCGCGTGTCAGTGGCCCAGAACCGCGTGAAACGGGTGCACCGTGGACCCGAGGAGATCTGTGGACGCAGTCCTTGGACCGGTGGCCATGTGGCAGCGTTTGGTTGGTCTGAGTCAGGACTGACGTCACGCTTGTGCAGTAATTCTATTTTCAGAATAAAAACAATTCTGTTAATTCTAATTTTTTATTTTTCTGTATTTTCAGAATTAATCCAAATTTCAAAAGGCCATAAATTTTGCATCTTAACTCGGATTTGAGTGATTCAAATTTCTAAAAATTTGTAAAATTGAGATCTATTTAATGGTGAATTTTATTTGAATTTTGGAGCTCATTTCCTCTCTGTTTTGGTATTTATTTGCTTTTCTCCTTCGGTACGCGTAGACGTTGAATTGTGCGACGCTTCGGAGGAAGATCCAGCAACTCAAGAGCAAGTTCCAGAACCAGATCAGGACCTATTCCAAGGCAAGTTGTGCTTTGATCATGTTGAACCCATGTTTATAAAATTGCTATATTTGTTTTACCCTATTGCATATTATTTCAAGTATACAATTGTTTCCAATTAGATTGGGCTTAGCTAATATACCAGATTGATTTATATCCTACCTTGTCATTGTATGCGATGATCCATTGTCACCCTAGATTGGTTCAATATAGTTGGTTAGTAAATATAATCAACATGGGATTGTTAGATCGTATTAGTTGCTTAGCCATGCCACGTCATCACATGTGTCAGAATCATTGATAATTAATCTTGATTAATGGAATATGGAACAATGTTATGAACTTGTGTGTCATGTGGGATCACACGATGAGATTGAGTTGTTGTGGTGAGTCATGTCACGCAACGATGTTAAATTGTTGATGGCACGTGGTGCTTGGTAATCAATTGGGTGATACTCATTTAGATTGGGGCAAGTGACAAGGGGCGAGTATGCCAAGGTGGGCCCGATGGGCAGAGGGTATGTGGATGTCTTGCCTTGATCACCCTAAGGACTTAACCTTGCAAGCCTTTGACCTGAGTCAATCATGCAACCACACGTCTGGTATGGGCCAGCCTAGCTGAGTAATTTGCAATGTCTTAATTTTGGTAATATCGTGGTCGGTGTGAGTTCCCGAGTTATGGAGTAATTCACATGGCGCAAGAGGGGGGCCCTGGATGTGGTAACCAGTCCCACTAGTGTTGAAACCTTAGCGGGTGGTACCGGGTTAAGCCAGCGCATTGTAAAGGCTTTGTTATAATCACTCGCCTTGGTGGTGTTTGGTTGTATCGCGTGGGTAAAGTGCATAACCTCTGCAGAGTGTGAAACTATTCGAATAGCCGTGCTCGCGGTATTGAGCAATGCTCGGGAATTACAGTTAAGGGTTAGCTTAATTAAATGGACAACTTGGTTGGGATGGCGGAATGCCATGTGGAAGATGGAATTTGACTTAGGATTGGAAACCTGGTTTACTTGAGAAATACTGAATCTTTTTATTATTGCTATTTGTTTTACAAGTCTTTATAATCTATTTATTATATTTGTTCATAAATGCTGCTTATTGCAAAATAGCCATGATAGCCTATCCATTGGAATAAGCCTTACATATAGTTACATAGAATTGCATTCTGTGCACAACTTGTTGAGTGCTTTAAGTACTCACCCTTGCTAACAATAATCAACAGTTGAAGAATCTACACCTGTGTTGGAAGAGGAAGTCCAGGAAGACACGAGTCATTAGGGTCCGAGCCTTGTCGGTTGCCTGTGGTGAACTGATGAGCTATCTACGTTTTCTACTTTCCGCTGCTTAATTATTAGCTTATATCTCCAGTCTTGCCATGCGTGGCTTAATAATGTAAGTCGGTCATAAGATCATACACTTAGCTATATCAATAAGTGAACTACTATTTCTATTATCGTTGAGTATGATGTGATATGTTCCGATGTTGAGCTGTGTGCACTAGCGTTGATCCTGGGACTAGTGCGGTAAACACAGTGGGTTCGAATCAGTGGATTCGGGTCCTTACAGGTAAACCAAAAATTTAGATAACTCAGGAAATTAAAATCCAAATTTACGATCACATCATAAATTCATTTTTATAGTTTGTTTATTTTGGATGAAATAGTTTTAATATTGCTTTTCCCCTTTTCTTAAGATTAAAATGCAAGAAAGAAGAAAAGATATTGTTTAAAATCAAAATCTTGATTTCAATTGAAATTTTTATTTAATTTCATTTCTAAATTTCAAACTCTTCATTTTTCATATTTTTGAATTTTATGGGATGTTACAATATATCTTGCAATTGTTCTAGATTGTTTAATTGAAGCAATATGTTGCCAAATCAGCCTCTTAATCTACATCTTGGTAGTTTTTTTACTGTATATGTGTCCTCGAAAGTTGTATATGTATGTATCCTCGAAAGATGTATGTGTATGTATCCTCGAAAGATGTATGTGTATGTATCCTTGAAAGAGGTATTTTGTGCTCTACACTTGTTATGTATTTGTCGTTAAATTGACATCACAAAATATGAAAACTGGACCGCAAACGTGCAAACAACATGATCATTTAAGCTTTTTCGGCAGAGTCGTAAAATATCCTATATTAATACAAAATAATGCGGGAATAGCCCAAAAACATATTTGATATATATACTACCATAATCTGGAAAAAGATCCTAATTAGAACTTGCTTTGCATCTAAATCCAATCACAACAAAAACCCTAAATGTTCACAAACCGCATGCATTTGATATCACTTAAGCCTTTTGGCGGCTCAGAAACAACTCGCCTAAACTTAAATTTTTAGGAAGTTGGTTCAGAAGCACACTTTAGTATATGGACAACCAAATTATAGAAAAATATATAAATTACAACTAGCTTATCATATAAACTCTGTTAACGCAAACACCCTAAATTGCTCCCATGAATGTTTTATCAATCCAAACCTTAGTGTATGAACGTAGGCTCATATGCTTTTACATCTATGTTCATTCGTTATGTCTATCTTCATTTGTACGTATCTTTCAAAAATGACCTTGTTAATTTGAAATTTTCGATAAACTTGCTAGGAATGGCCTCTGACCAGGGACAAGTGCTGGAGGGAGCTGGGCCCTCAAATATGGACGAAGGAGGAATGGGTAGCCCGAACCATAGCCCAACGTCCTACCTGAACTTACAGGATCCTACCATGGACCAACCCGACGTCACTAACGTAAGCGAGGTAAATTATTAGTACATTGTGGTTCCCAAAACATTGTAGGGCCAGACGACTAATAAGAAGATCAAATTGCAGGCTCAGACGTCTACTGAACGGAAGCAGCACGCAAGTCATGGTCCGAACAAGATGCCTAAGGGGCTTTTTAACATAGTGGAGCTCTCGGCAGTCGGGGAACCTGCTCTACCCGAGTCATCATTAGGGCCGTACAGGACAGCCTGCGGGGTTCTTGCTAGGGATGATGTGCCCATCAGCTACAGATCATGGATTGGCCGTCGAGGTGACCCATGGGTGGTTCCCAATGACCTGAAGAACTCGTTGTGGGACAAACTAAAACAAGTGTTCCAGTTCCCCCTAGGAACCGAGCTGGTTACAAAGAAATGTACACTATGCATCATGTGCACAGCGTGGAAGAATTGGAAGACGGCACTAAATAAGAACTATGTGAAGAAGAATGAAATGCCAAATTTTGACATGTACCAAAAGTTAAGGGAGTTTTGGGAGGAATTTGTGGCGTACAAGAGGTCTGAAGAAGCGCAGATAGTAAGTCAAAGGAACAGGACAAACACAGAAAAGAATATTTACCCTCACACACTAGGCATAGGAGGGTACGTGAAGAAAATACCAGCATGGGATCGGTCCGAAGAAGAACTAACCCGCAAGGGTGTCATTCCTGCGATGACCGCCTTGAGCGAACAATCGAAGCATTGGTTGCTTGGGAGGGGTGCTTCGATCTCGGATGTTGGCAGCTTAAGCTTCAAAAGCGATAGAGAGCAAGAAGTGTCGCGCAGAATCACAGATGCTCACGTGTAGTCTTCCCAAGGATCTTTCAGGCCACGAAGGGAGAATGACAAGCTAACCGTAGCCCTAGGTAACACGGAGCATCTAGGTCGCACCCGAGGACTTGGTTTGGTGCCGTGGAAAGAAGCCTTCCCAACAGACGCATGGTTGTACAGGCGTCCAAAGAGATTAAGAGAAGATCAACTGGACCGTCAAATAAAAGATGCTGTGGCGAGAGCGTTAGAGGAACAGAGAGTGGAACTAGATAAGGCTGTGGGGCAAGTAGTACAGAAAGCTCTCAGCTCACGACCGCCACCCGGTGAAAGCCCTGAGCTCATAAGTCCTGGTGCTCGTAAGAGCAGCTGCGCGTCCACAGGGATTCTCGAAGAGCATGGACTCTATTTTCTTGTGGATGACATCAAAGAACCGACACCGTGCAAGCTACATTTGTTCGCAC
The DNA here is from genome assembly GCA_036346275.1 of Otatea glauca. NCBI lineage: Eukaryota > Viridiplantae > Streptophyta > Magnoliopsida > Poales > Poaceae > Otatea > Otatea glauca. The sequence continues at coordinate 34,210 of JAYEVK010000354.1, forward strand.
ATGGCATTACCATCAAGGTGGCTGAGGGCAGCGCTTGGCCATGCCAGGAGTCGCAGGTTTTGCACTGTCGCCCGATACCGTAGGGATTCACCAGGGTTGAAGTGGACAGTGTAGTCCGCCAATACCGTAAAATGGAGGTAGAGATCCCTGGTGAGGACGAAAACAAAAAACTAGGAGAAAACGTGCATGGCTTCCTCGCGTGGCGTAAGAGCTTGATTAAGTTTGGCTTGGACGATGAGGACGATGAAGATGATGATCAGCCGCACTCTCCACACAGAGACCTCCCACCCTTGTCGCCACCACACAGACAAAGTCCAACTCCTCCGCTGGCATCAACCAGAAAAAGTCCGACTCCTCCACCAAAAGCTGAAAAAAATCCAACACCAGCACCATCTCGGAAGTCAGCACCGTCCTCGAAGAAATCGCAATCATCTGTGAAGCAAGGACGATCCCAGAAGAAATTACCAGCTCAGATGACTGGAGAAGAACGGAAAAAGCATATAAGCGCCAGCGTAACATCTCACTTTAAAAAGGTGCCATCACTTGAGAAGACTAAAGTTGATGCTAACGCGCAAAAGTTTTTCTTGAGAATGGCAAAATTGCAAAAGACGGGGCAGGCTTTTGAACATTGCACAATATCGAACTAAGAGCACATATCCAGAAAGCAATACTTGAAGGCGGCTAGTGCCGACGCGTTGAGGTTGGATGCTCAAGCAGATGCTGGTCAACGAGATGCTCAGGAGCAAGGTCTAAGGTAGAAGTTCTTTATGAGGAAACCGCTGGTTGAACCAGCTCATTTTGACCACCTAACAACACAACTACGGTGCGTCCATCAGTGGTACATGTAGCAGTCCAACGATGGTATGGAAGCGTTCGCAATCAGATACACGGAGCAAAATTTTAACAATGGGGATAGCATCTTCTGGGTGGGTTTCGAAGAGTTGTATATGTTGTACCAGCAAGATGCCCTGCACGTGAATATACTTAGACTGTGGACTTTGTAAGTCTCTATGTATATTATTGTGCATTCTTGTACTGTTTAATTGCATGTCTGACTTCTTTCTTATGTAGAATGGAGATACAGACATGTAGAAGAAATGGCAGTGACAATCTAGCATTCCTAGATCCGGGGCTTATCAACGAGAAGCTTGTGAAGGACAATCCACAGTACAATGAAGACTATTTATTTAATACTTTCTTGAAGCTGCAATACAAAACCTCCATACTTTTACCCTATAACTTTAAGTATGTATTTCCCTATTTCTAATATCGTTTTACTATTTTTGCGTAACACGTACGATGTGGGAGTAATTGACTATGTTGACATATATGTGCAGGTTTTACTAGGTCCTCCTCATCATCCAATTAGATGCTGGCAGGAATTTTGTTCTTGGACTCTAGGAGAAAACCAACTAATCTATATCAAGATTTTTGGGACATGCTGAACAGGTAAACTCGATCGTTGCGTTATTGCTCTAGCAATATTCCATTCTATTGCATTTAAGTTTACTTACTATTCAAAATCATTCACAGGGCATTCGCACGATACTGCAAGAAAAGTGTTTGGCATCGTCCCTACAGGAAACATTTTGAAATAGTAACCAACTTTCCATGTATGAGGCAGGATCCGAAAAATAATTTATGTGCATACTATGTGTGTACAAATTAACATTCAATTGTCACGGAGACTGTGGGCTATAACGAAGCCATGGTACATAATTACACATTGATGCCTACTTTTTTTCATTTAACATATATCATATTAATTAACTTTATCTTTTCTTCAATAACAGCGCTCCAAACTGAGAACCAATAAGTTATTACTGACAGAAATTATAGCAATTCAAGAACAGCTCGCCGGATTCATTCATGATGAGGTCATCAATCCAAACGACGAGTTCCACGAGTAGCCTCATCGCCCTCATTCCTTCGATCTAGACCCGTGACATGCCTACTTCGACTCCTTCTACTGTAGTCGGTGCAAAATCAAAGTGAATGAGATGAGATGTAGTCGAACTATATTTGTAAACAAATAAATTGTAAAAACAAAATATTGTGATGCTTTAATATATTTGAATTATGATTTTAATGATGCTTTATATAGTATATAGGGACACTATATAAAAAATAGTAAAAAATATATGTATATTGCAGAAAAAATATGCAATAAAAATATTTGTTTCACAGCTTATCACTGATTAGCCAGAAGGTGATCTCGATCATCTCAATACAATAAATTACCCTAGGCTTCAATAATCGACCGATAAATAGGGGAAATGGTCTAACACTGTAGTTTTATATTGCATAAAAATAAATAATGCAGTAAAAATATGCAATAAAAACATTTGGTGCAGGGCTTATCACTGCCGGTTCTTGGACAAAACCGTCAGTGATATGTATATATCACTGCTGGATCAGCCCAAAATCCGGCAGTGATAGATCTTATCATTGCCGGATTTTGGGATGATCCGGCAGTGATATACCTTATCACTGCCGGATTTGGGACTGATCCGGCAGTGATACATATATATATTGCACTACCGATTATATACCGAACCGACAGTGATAGACCTTATCACTAACGGTTCCTGAGCTGACAGTGATAATCCCAAGGTATCACTACCGACCAATCACTGCTAGCACCAATGACCAGCAGTGATGGCGTTTTGGAACCGACAATGATATACTGTTCTGTAGTAGTGTATGGGATTGCCAGAGCCGGCCCCGTTCGTGTTTAGTTAGTCTTTTGGTTATGCATGCGTCAGCAAATTCCTGAAAATCGACAAATAAACCGGCCAACGTGTATTTAGTGGTACTAGCCATCAATTTGTTGTTGTTGTTGTTGGGTATATAGCTATGATATTTTGGCAAGCATGTTTATGCACATTTTATTAAAGGTTAGACTCGTACATTTTGCTCCACTTAATTTTCTATTTTGCATTTAAATAAAAAGATGTGCTTCTATACATCTCTTTTTAAAAGTTACGCAAATATTAAAGCACGAATGAAGAGTGATAGTAATTACTCACCCTCCGCTTGTTTTTAAGATTTGTACAACTTGTATTAAAAGGAAATACATAGAAGCATCTTTCTAAAATATAACCTAAGCGCTTTACAATCGGAAAGTTATACCAATGATTATTTTTCTTCTTTTTTATAGGATTTTTTATTCTTTTTCTAAAGCTCTACTGACATACTTTATATCTCCTTTGCAAAGTGAAAGAAACGACATAGCTAGCTACCACATTAAATGTATTTTTTTTAAATAAAAAAGGAACAAAATAGATGGGGGAAAGAAAGACAAACAGGTATGTTGACAGTTGAAACTTTATCATTTCTGTAGAAACTAGATGTAACACTGTTAGCAGTAGAATTTGGTAATATATAACCGATTTGTAAGCTTATATTAATATTGAATTTCTAGTCGATATTGATTCAAATAAGAAATTTTATCTTCAAGATATAGAGACCGATACGGTTCATGGCTTGTAAGGAATCGGAGAAGGATACGATCGGTCTACACACTATGAAAGAGGGACATGAGGCAAGCCAAGACATTAACACAACAATCAACCAACTCGCATCTACTTTTATTTATATTCTATCTACTAGGAGTAGTTTTTAGATCTAGTTATACTTCTTTGTAATTCGTTTTTTTATCAATAAAGTTGCGCATCACCGATTTTGATCATCTTCGATTACGCTAGTTATTTTAGTTTATTTGTTTTTATACCGATCTTATTGTGCATCATCTTTTTCGGGAAAAATAGATCTTTACCTGTCACCTGATCTGCTTTAATAGTTGTTTAGATCCATCTTATCGATTGTATCATCAAATCGGCTGTGAGTACTTATTTTCGATTAATCTTGCCGATTGCAGGATCAAATCGGTTGATACGCTTTGAATCAAACTTAAACCCGGTGTTGGCAGACGCCAACAAGCACACACGTATATATAGGATCTACGGTTAGTCTTTTGACTAGTCTCGCATGCAGAGACTAGCTAGTGCCAGAAGACTGCTAACACCACTGCACTAAGGAAGGAAAAACGAAGCTCCCAATTAAGTCCCAACGTTAGTTTTATATATATATATATATATATATACATATATATATATATATACACCTTATATTATACCCGAGAGAATTAGAGGCTCCTCGGTGCGCCATGTCACCATTTTCGTGAAAAAGTAGGTGGAGACATTGCCGGCCTTTGGGCTGTGACACGTCACCCCTTCGCGAGAAGCCCTTCCGCAAAATTCAAAATTACGCTCGGATCCTTCGGTCAGTTTTTTAACAAAATGGACCCGAAAAAATTCAAAATTATGTTTAGGTCCCTCAGCGGTTTACGTTCAGGTTCTCCTGCTGATTTTTAGTAGAACGGATGTAACATCCTGAAAATTTAGAACAGTAAAAGATGTGCAAATTAAATTTGAATATAAATATTTCTGGATTTTCTTGGTGTTATTTGCTCTATTTGGAATTTCCTTGACTTTTGTGTTGTATGAAAAGTTTAAAACAAAGGAAAGACAAAGGATAAGAAATGGAAAAAGGTAAAAAGGTGAAAGTAAAAATTCAGAAAAATTTACCATGGGTCCTATCCAAGCTGTTAATACAGTTTGACCAGTAAGTAAAATTTTACATGCTTTGGATCAAGGTAAATAAAGCATGTAGTTGCTTTTTGACTAAAAATAGTAAATCAAAAAGGTAAATAAAAAATAGCCGACGTCAAGGTAAAGCTAAGAAAATTTCTATAGTGCCTTTACTATGTAACACATCACTGGTAAAATTTTCATAATTGAATAAGTTGGTTTAGGCCTTTTAAAAATTCAAATACAGAGAGTCCAAAAAATAGGAAAAACAACTGTCAGAATTTTTATAAAATAAGTGCTCACTGTTTTGACTTGAAAATTTTAGGGTAATCTATTTAGAAGGATATAAACCCTTCCAAAAAGTTTCAAAAATAAATATTGAAATATGAACCTTTAATTAAAATCAAAGTATGAAATTAAGCTTTAGGGCAGGGCACAGTGTCAGAATTTCAGTAAATAACTAGAGGGTGTTTTTGTCTCAAATTTTCACAGGTTACGCCTGATTCCCAGTAAGTTTTGGTCAAAAAGTTTAGTAAAATTTTGGCTGAGGATGATGCTTAAACTAATAAGAACTCCAGAGGGTTCTTGTTTAGTCCCATCACTTTGACCGTTCTATGTCACTGACAAGTGGGTCCGGCTTCTATTGAAGCTTGTAGCGCTGGCAATGCTGAGGCAAAGCAACGTGTCACTGCCAGTGGGCCCTGGTCCCATTAGTCAGCCTCACACTCACGTCGTTCTTCTCCTCTTTCCTCTCCTGGCCGAGGCAAGGAGAGAGCGCCGCTGTCCTTCGTCGTCCGGTCCCCAACTGCTCCCGTTCGAAGCGATCACCGCCATCCACATCGTAGCCAGCTCTCTCGTGCCTGTGCTCAACCATCTTTCTCCAAGTCGCGCTGAAGGAGAGGCTGCACCGTTTCATCGCGCACGCACAGCGGCAGCGATCGAGGCCGTGCAGTTCAGCGTGATCACGAGTGCTTCTCCTTAGGCCTTAAGTTTCCCACTAGCGTCGCATTGCCCTTCCATTCCGTGCACTTGCTTTCCATTGAGCCAAGAGCCTCGCACGAAGTCTCTTTCCCCAGTTCTTCGGTAAGAACCTAAAAAGGGGGAAATTGGTAAACTGAGTTAATCCGCCTCCATCTCTTCAAATCAACTCCACTCTAGGCTTCCTGAGTACCGCAGGGTTACTGATCAACTGCCGATTTGGTTCATTTTGCCCATGATAACGCGCGCGCCGTCCTTCTTCTTCGCGGGGCGCAGACGGTGGCGGCAGCGTTCGGACCTCCTCCGACCCGATCGCCTGGTGAGTTCGAACCAACCCGTACCACTGTAGCTCACCTAGTCCTTGCTTGCTGGAAAATTGGTCGTTAGCCGAGCTCTCGCCGGCTCGGCCATGGCGCCGCCGCAGCCTCACGGGGGTGACCCCTTTTCCGACCACCGCTAACCGAAGTAGTGCCATCCCTAGGTGCGCCCTGGCACGCTAGAGCTAGAGCCGCTACCCATTCCGCCGCGGAGGAGCTGCTTCGTCGGCGGCAAGCCGGAGAGCAAAGCTCTGTTTCGAAGTCACGACCGGTGGACCCGCTTGTCGTGAGTCATCGATTTGAATGCGTCTCTGCAGGCGAAGAAAGGCGCTTCCCAACTGCGAAAGCGTATTTCGGATTTTAGTTGAATTTCCTAAACCGACCAAAATTCAAATGCTAATAACTTTTGAACAATCTGGCCAAAATTAGTCAAACCAGTTTCTAAATTCGTGTAAAATTTTGTAGATTCAGAATATCCAAAAATAAATGAAAGATGAGCGCCGTGTAATTTCTAGAAATTTAAAGATGCTCATGGGTAGATATAAGGCCATGTGAATAAAATATTTTTAGGTAAGTTTAGTCAAAGTAAGATAAGTTTTTATGGAGTCTCTGGTTTATAAGGGTTTCAAATAAACAAAAACGTTTGCATGTCACCTTGTTGTACATCATGTTTAAATAAAGTGAATGCTAAGCATAAAGAAGAGATTATGTAAATAACCAGTAAGAATTTAAGTTTACCTAGGAAAGAGTATAGGTGATGGTTGTTTAATAAAGAAAAACAGCACTTATAATGGCAAAAATAGATGTAATCTACTATGAACAGGTTCAAAATAGTTCAAGTCCAGTTTTAAAATGTTTTTAAGATCATGCCCTGATGTCAGGAAGAAAATGAATAAAAGTTGATGAGTGGTCTAGCAGTAAATGAAAGTGAAAGTTGAAATGCTTTAAGGCAGATTTTGTGATCATATAGCCCTTTTCAACATTTGATAAAATAGAATATATAAATGAAAGATAATGTAGAAATAGTATAGAAACACCCCACATAGTATATACTAATAGGTTCTGGAAAAATAATGGCATTTTGCTAAGGTTTGTATGCAAAACAAGTTAGTGAAATAAGCCTAACTGATATAGTTTTCAGAGTAATTGAAATACTTAGCAATTTTAACAGCTTGTAAAGTAGCTCATCCAAGTGAGAATTTTAGAGAGGATAATGTAGAAATGATCACCAAAGTTTGTACTGCTAGATTCCAGAAAAAGATTCTATTAGTAAGCTGTGCTTCACTCAGTTTTCATAAGTGTAATAACCTTAAGCGATATTATTTAGTCTGTTTCCTTAGCCAATTTTATAGCGTAAGTTAAGATTTCAACTAAGCCTTTTTAATAGTAGGTTTCAAGTCTTGTCTAAACCCTAAAGATTAAGAGAAGCCATTAGAATTGTTAACCAAAGTATGCTTTAGCTTGTTCAAGATAAAAACCCTAATTTCATTAGATTTTGTACATAAATCTTATTAGATGAATAACCCTAAATGTCATGGTTTTGGAGCCTATGTTGTGAACCAAAGAGAAATGCGGAGAGTTGATTTGCACTTTTGCCCATTCATGCCACCTTCTAAAGAAACTAATAAGTTAGTTTTTCTTAGTCTAAATAATAGTTGTATCTTAATTTCGAGATTCAATTAGAAATAATTCTTTTAGAGCAATCCCTGTCTTGGTGTGATTTTGTGTCTATCTTTGCTGTCTGTTTTCTTTTTGTCCATTTGGAGTTTACTGATGTTCTTTTGTTCCTCGTTTTCTCGACGTGTAGACACCGACGTCCTCGAAGAGGAAGACGACTCTATCGCAGATCCAGACTTTATACCTGACAGTGAGCTGCAAGGCAAGCAACCACTTAAGCATATTGAGCCTGATAATTTATCTACCTTATGTTGTTTTTGCCTATGTATGATGCATCCAGATAATTCTCCATAGGAGTGCTAATTTGGGTTGGAGCTGTAGTTAATCATGTACATTATGGTTTACCTCAATCTGTATGGACATGTGAACCTTGTAAACCTTAGTTTAAACTAGACACTTAATGTCATTTTGGGTATAACCGCTAGCATTATATTCCTGCTTAAGCTAATCCGTTATGTGTTTTCAATCTTTTTAACCTATGTATGGTCTTTTGGGAAATGGTGGATGATAGTTTGCTAAAAACTCCAAATAAAACTATGGTTTGACGCGGGTGATTATTGGCAATAGCCGGTTGTGCAAAGGGAATTGCACGTAGTATAGGGTGGAGTATCGCCCGTGTCGGATTAAGGACCGAGCAAATGGGATGTTGTAGATCCATGTTTTCGTACAACCACGAGGGCTGGTATGGGATAGTCTTAGCCTATTAACTTGTTTAGATGTGGCTTTGCATCTATGGAAGGCGGGAGTTAGCACAGGCATTCCGGTCAGCTCTGCTTGTAGGGGTTTCTACATACCAATGCAACGGTGTACGCCTTGCCTTGGACAGAGACGTCGTGTTGGGTGTCATAAATGTTGATCCACGACTTGGGTGAGTGTCTCTGTTTTTATGGCAAGGACCAACGTCCCGGGCTGGTGTAAAGCCACGTCTAGATAATGTAACGGCTCAGTATGATCTCCTTGCCGTCACACCAAAGGAATTGTGTTAACTGACCAGGCAAAAGAGGTTGATCATTCCTTGTGGGTAAAGTGTACACCTCTGCAGAGTGTAAGATCTAATCGATTAGCCGCGCCCACGATAATGGGCACTTGGGGAAAATCCTCCCAATGCTAAAGTTCTTTTGGTCTTTTCGGTAAACTGGGTTTTGGTTTGGAAATCGTTTTGCAACCAACTTTTGTGTCAAAGGATCAACACCGGAGACCTATGCAGTCGGGTAGACTGGGTTGAAAATCTGGAATAATTGCTTAACATATTGTTTCTTAATTTCTTTTATTAAAATGCGATGTTGCAATCTAGCATACTTATATATTTTTAATGCTTTTGTGCAACTGCAAAAATAACCACAGCCTGTTTATTGTTCAGCTTGCATATTTAAATATTTGCATATGTGAACCACTATAAGACTTGCTGAGTACCAATATACTCAATCTTGCATCTGCTGTCTCAGAGGACGAAGACTGCGATCTGCCAGACGAAGCTCTTTTCCAAGCAGGTCTCAGGGGTTTCAACGATGGTTTCTTCTAGGGTGCCTAGTCAGTTGTCTGGGGGTTTAGTGGGCAACTACAAGGTTGTTTGGAGTTTGTTCGACTCTCTTTTGTTTCCGCTGTTAAATGTTTTAATTTTATACTAAACTTTGTATAATTATTACTGATATGTATGTTTTTCTGTTTGTTTGCGAATATGGTTATGATATAAATGTTGTAACTATGTGAGTGCTAGCAACTGATCCAGGGAATAGCACAGTAATCACATGGAGGTTCCTGTTCATCAGAACGGGGTCTCACAACGGATCCCAACAAAATGAAATTACGTTTAGGTCCCTCTACGGTTTCTGTTCAACTCCTCTCGACGGTTTTTAGCGAACTGGACTAAAAAAACAAAGAATACGTCCGCGATTTTCTCAAAAAAATAAAACACAGATTCGCCGAAGGTTTATAGCAATTCACAGATTCACCGGTAGGTCCTAGCGACCCATTTTTTTAAAAAAAAAATACACGAAAACCGAAAAAAATACGTCCGCAGTTTTCTCAAAAAAATAAAGCACAGATTCGCGGATGGTTTATAGCAATTCACAAATTCGCCGGTAGGTCCTAGCGATTCATTTTTTAAAACAAAACACAAAAACAAAAAAAAACATAAAATACGTCTACGGTTTTCTCTAAGAAAAAAACACAGATTCACCGAAGGTTTATAGCAGTTCACAGATTTGCCGACGGGTCCTAGTGACAAAATTTTTTTTTTAAAAAAAACAGGATTTCGCATGGCGCAGCGTCGTACGACCGAATTTTCCGAATTTTACACGTCGCAGCGTTACGTGCCGAAATTTCGTACGACGCAACGTAGCGCGTGATGCTGACTAATCATCCTGATCAGACTACAGCGTCTCTTAATTTCTTCACGCGTGCAGAGAACGTTTCTTTCACAAGTACTCAATGCGTACGTCTATATATATATATGTTTGTTGAATTTTTTACTGTTCTGTCGCTGCATGCCATGGCTCCACGGAAGAAGCTAGGCACGCGTCGTCGCCAACTGTTCTTGGTACGGCCACTTCAAACTTCAAAGCTTCGGTTTGACAACCTCAAAGCCTTCCAATGGAACGGAAATTGTATATATACGGATCAATCAAAGGTAACAAAGATATATAATGGTTTGAAAAACTAAAGATCCTGCATGGGAAAAATTCCGTTCTGATCTGATAGCTAGCTCGAATGGTAGGAGTAACGCTGTTGAAAAGTTGGCACCAAACAAACGTCGACTGACTCGTGACGGATTCTTGGAGTGCCTCTTTTTCGTGATTGTGCTGCATGCATTGACCGACTTGATCGCAATCGATGTATCACCACGTCTGATCGAAAAGCATCGATATATATCAGGTGTCATCTGAGCTATACACCCGTTTAATTTGCTACCATGGCATCTCTGTTGTATGTAGTAACACTGTTGAAAACTTGGCAGCAAAACACTAATAGAAGTTACGAATTCTTGCGGTAGTACGTTTCTCTTTTAGCGTTTGACACTCCATTCATGCATTGACCGGTCGACTTGCAACATCTTCTCGTCTGAAACGCATCAATTGTACGTAGTACGTACTATGCCATCTCTGTCTATACGATCCATTTAATTTGTTTCAGCTACTGGCTAGTTTACTATGGTTGCAGTTGCTTGCAAGATCGAAGAGAAGTGCAGAGACGTCGCTGTACCGGATGCAGGTGAGACGAGAGTTCCATATCGAAGCTTATGCAGGCGGTATACATGTGCTACGTACATGCATACTACCTACCGCGCGTTTCTTGGATTTAGCCGGCGCGCGGAAGTAGTAGGTGGCCTGGCGACCTCATCAAGACCACCTTACCTACTACTCTTCTGCACTTCCCTACATGCATGGAATACAACAAGATAAGGAGATTGCTTGATCCATAATTCCATATAGATGCTTATCGACCATCCTTTCTGAATGCATGCTATCGAATTGATCCACTTTTATATAACGTACGACTGGTGAAATTAATCGATAACTGTTGTTATGCATGGCTACTAATTCGTTGAGAGACCCAGCAGGGGTTGATAAATCATCTCGCTGAATTCAACTTATTACCGTTGCTGATTTTTGCTGTAGTTGTGCTACTATACCTAGTGCGCTTTTGCAGTTCAAACATGAACCATGCAGTAAAACATACGTCCAATTTACTATTCTTACCAAGGGTAACCTAGCTAGTCAGTACTGCTGCTGATGCAAGAACCTTGACTGCAGCAGCGCATGCAGAACGGCTCCATTGAATTCAAGATAGGTGCAGGCGTGCAGCCATAACTCAAGTTTTTCTGTGGTTTGATTTGCAGGGTTTGGCACTTGGCTGGTCACTCGCTCATTTGTGTGACAAGTAACAAACATACTGCTAGCTGGTAGAAGTTGATAGGTGCATTCAATTACAAGACCCATGAACCTGGCAAACACACAAAACACTGCCATGGCAGCAGTACTAGCACTACTAGCTGCCATATCTAGCTTCTCACTCCAAAAGAAAGAACAGATCAATGTCATATAATAGTTATTTCTCACCAATCAATGTCTAGCTACCACAGGCCAACTTTCATGTATGATTCATAAATGGCCAAGATCCTTTTCTTCCCAGCTTCTTCTCAACAAACATCGATCTTCTTCTTGCTCCATCAGAAGCATGCATGCATGCCTAAGATCAACCTGCACTATTTGCAGTGCAGTGGTTGCTGCAAGCAGATTCGATCTTCTCGTGTTAGAGACATGAATTAACAATATTAATTAGGGCACTAATAATTAAGTGACTAGTGCCCCCAGGAAATGAAGCACATTACGTGACTATTTCTTCATGGAACGTTGGACATATTTCAGGGTTTCAATGTTCTATGTACAGCGACATTCCAACTGCGGCAGCGCACATTGTTTCTTGCATTGTTTCGCGGCTTTTCGTCCCCGCAATGCTGCTCCAACTCGGCATGTTTTGCTCTCTGTTGTGTTGCACACGTATAAATTTAGTGCAAAAAGAAAGGGCAGGTAAGGGCTACTAAACACCCTGCATGTAAATTAGTCTGCGAATTCCAATGCTTGATATTAGCATTCATGCCAAGGAATCTTCCACAATCACACACAAAAGGACAGGGTAGTTCACCCAATGGATTTTGATTCTCTCTTTCTTTATTTCTTTCTTTCATCTTGAAAAGGAATGGGTTTTGATTCTTAGATATTCTATTTTTATTAAATTTATATCTGGAGTTGTCTAGCTCACCCAATGCTCCAATTTCATTATGTTTGAAGAAGAAGACTGATTTGACATGTTTCTAGCTCGAGTTCTAACAAAAAAAAAGGAATTATAAAATAATAAAAAACAAAGATCACTAACGTATCGAAATAACCATAGTTGCGTAATTGCACGGATAGTTCGACTGACGAAAGAACAAACAACTAAACAAAAGCTATAAATACGCTTACAAAAGTTTGGGTACACCCCGGTGTAGACCAAGCAAACACCAACCTACCAAATCCATCCCTAGGCCTAGGGCTTTGCAACCACTCACCCCTTCTTTCTCTCCTCACACCAACTCAGTCCAATGTCTCAGAGCGATCCGGGTCAATGGGACCCCCTCTCCATCCACCTCTCTCTCTACCCTCTCTCCTCCCCCTCGATCCTCTCCCATATAAACCCCAGTAGTCTCTTCTCCCTATCCTCTCCTACCATGCTTTCTTCTCTCTCAGTTCACAAAAGATCAACAGAAATCAAATCAAAGCTGAAGCACACAAGCACACCAGTGACCACCCCCTATACCTCCTCCTCTCTTAGCTTGCTAGGTTGCTCGGCCTATCAGCAATTCAGCAAAGATGGGGAGGTCCCCGTGCTGCGAGAAGGCGCACACCAACAAGGGCGCCTGGACCAGGGAGGAGGACCAGCGCCTCATCGCCTACATCAAGGCCCATGGCGAAGGATGCTGGAGGTCGCTCCCAAAGCAGCAGGTAATTAGCTAGGGAGTCCTGCTACTTAACACCCGCGCGCGGCTATGGCGGCGGCGGCGACGATGGGTGATTGATATATGATGTGGTGTGCATGAACTTACTTGATTACGTAGGGTTGCTGCGGTGCGGGAAGAGCTGCCGACTGCGGTGGATCAACTACCTGAGGCCGGACCTCAAGCGCGGCAACTTCACTGAGGGGGAGGACGAGCTCATCATCAAGCTCCACGAGCTTCTCGGAAACAAGTAATGAACTAGTTCATCAGCTTTGGATTAATAAGTGATTTTGTTGTTTCGTTCTTGATTCTTATGGTGATATGACATGTTTGCAGGTGGTCGCTGATCGCCGGGAGGCTGCCGGGGCGGACGGACAACGAGATCAAGAACTACTGGAACACGCACATCAAGCGCAAGCTACAAGCCCGCGGCGTCGACCCGCAGACGCACCGCCCGCTCAATGCCGCCGCCGCCGTGCAGCAACAGCAGCAGCCGTTCCCCGCCACACCAAGAGGGGGCGGTCAACTCGCCGGCTCCAGCTGCTCGCCGGAGGCCAGTAACCACAGCAGCGACGACGACAGCGCGTCCGCGCAGCCGCCTGCAAGCCACCACGGCGACATCGACCTTAACCTGTCCATAAGCCCACCGTGCGACCCGTCTTCGCCGCCGCCGCCGCCGCAGCCTCTGAGGCAAGAAAGAGAAGCGAGAATCTTTGCAACGGCAACACATGCGTCTAGTCCAACAACCAGCACTAGTACGAGCTACTTGGAGAGGGAGAGGATATGCTTGTGCTTAACACGCCTGGGGTTGCAGGGCGGCGAGGGGTGCAGCTGCGGCGGCTCATCATCTTCTTCTTCTTCTTCTTCCTTGCAGCTGGCGAGCTCAGGAGTGTTTCGATTCGCTAATATTGCTTCTTCATTTCAGGGATCTTCGTCAATGGTATATAGATCAGATTGACCACAGAGATATTCAGACTTCAGGGTTCAAACTAGAGAGAGAGAGAGTACACTGAAATTGTTCCATGTTTGTTCAGAGCCTCGTGGTTAATTTGATCATACTGAGGAAGTCTGCTCCCTGCTCTTAATTTTTGCTCATTTAACCAAGCATCTACTATTTTGTTTGCTCACCTTTGTGTTGCATATATAGTTACTTCATTAATTGAAATCTATGCTGCTTTAATTCTAACCTTTTGATGCATACTATAGCTACAGTGGTGTATATAGTGCTCTCTGCGTTGGTAGTTGATGTCCTTCTTTGTTGTTCTTTTCGGTTTATGTCACCTTCCTTTTGTCCATTACTTCATTTCCGGACGCTTCTGCAGCATCTTCGATCTCGTTGTTGGCCGGGCAAAAGAAGCCCTTGCCATGTCTCATATCATGTAACCAAAAAATGCACAAGTATACATATTTTTCTTATGGTCTTTGAAATGGTTTTCTTTTTCTCCTCTCTTTCCTTGCATGGTGCTTTATAGCCTTTTTATGAGAGTGCTTGTTTTTTACAAGGTTTTTTTATGAGTGGCTGTTAGTCTTACTACTACACAAAAGCTCATCACTGACGGTTTTGTGAACCATCTGTAAACTTGTGTCATTGATAAGAAGGGCACATTACAGACGGTTTTCGAACCGTCAGTGAAAATTAACATCAGAGACAGTTCTATCTAAGAAACGTCTGTGATGAGAGAATATCACTGACGGTTCAAGGCTAGAACCGTCTCTGATGACACATCATCACAGACGGCTCAAGGCTAGGACCATCTCTTATGACACATCATCACAGACGGTTCTAGCTACGAACCGTCTGTAATAGTCCATCATCACAGACGGTTCGTAGCTATAACCATCTGTGATATTCACTCATCACAGACGGTTCTAGCTATCACCGAAGGTTCGTAGCTAGAACCGTCTGTGATATTGCATCATCTTAGACAGTTGTAGCTAAGAACCATTTATGATGATGGATTGTATTATTGAAGATTTTTTAATTTTATTGACTAGAAAAGATGGTTTGTATTTTTGCATCATCTCACTCATTACAATGGTTTACATAGTTTACATCATAAGTGTAACATCCCAAAAATTCTAAATAAGAAAAATGGAAATATAAAAATTAGAAAATGAAGTAGAATAGAATTTTTAATTAGAATGTCAAGAATGAATTAAAATATTATCTTCTATTTCAATATCTTGAAATCCAACCTTAATAAAAGGATGAGTTGCATAATAAAATTTCAAATCAAACAAAATATGGAAATAAATTGGAAATATAAGTTCACTTTGAAATCTCATTCAATCTGAATTTCTTCTTGAATTTTGGATCTTAAGAAATCTTTTATTGTATTGATTCCATTTTATTTTCATTGCAAAATGCAAAACATATTGAGAAATTGAATTTTAATATTTAATTATATTTATTGATGCTTATTCTGAATTTTCTGGAATCTCTTGACTTTTCTTGGATTTTCTTGATTATTGCTCGAAAGGAGAAATCCTTTAATATAATCCTAAGTATTAGATAAAGAAAAGAGTAAAGATTTTATAAAAATAATATAAAAAATTATTTATCCTAGAAAATCTTCAGAAATCTAATTCTAAATTTAAAAAGTCATATCAAAGCACATGAAATGAAAGCTAATTAATGATTCTTGACTACGAACAGTAAATATGTCAGAAATTAATATTTCATAAATTCGATGTGAAAATTTTATATTATCTTAATTCTGGATCAGGCCAATAACAGTAAAAATATCAGGAAATAGTGATTAAATTTGTAATTATAAAAATTCAAAAACAGAAAAGCTAAAAATTTCAAAATACAAATATCAGAATTTTAGTAAATAAAATATAAATAATTTGAAGTTTAAAATTTTAAAGGAGACCAATAAGGCCATAAGGAACCTTTAGAAAAAGTTTCACAAATGTTTGATAAGTTATAAACTCCCAGATTAATTAAATACTGAAAACTGAAACCTGTGCACAGTACCTTGTCAGAATTTTTATAAATTATACATAAATCAAATCTATCTGAAAATTTAACAGTATATTCTAACTTATGTCTATTACACTCCATAAAATTTTCATTAAATTGGGGACAAGATTGCTAACTGATTCAAGGAACGAATTCAGCTAAGCCGCAGCCAAAATTCTTCCGGGCCACCTCCTTTCTCTCTTGCACATGGGACCAGATCACTGTGCAGGCCCACGCGACAGCCTCTCCTCTGCACCTTTGTCTTCCTCTGGCCGCTGAAGCCCTGGAGCGAAGAAGCAGAATTGGTGCTACTGTTGTAACCGCCATTCCCTGTATGTCTCTCCACCTAAGGTCCTCACGCCATCATTGCCTTGCCACGCAGCCACCTCCTCTGCAAATTCGGTTGTCCTGCCCATCCCGTCTTCTGTTCTAGCGCCGCAAACTCCCGAAGTGTTCACACATGCGATTCGAGCTTCTCTACAGCAAATCTTCGGCTATAAAAGCCGCCCTGTGATCACTGAAGAATCCTCGTCATTTCCCCTCTCCTTTTACTCACTTTCGTCCAACGAACCTCCGCCAATTTCTCTTGTTTTAGAATCGGCCGAAGAACCCTAGCGTATCGATCATCCTCAAATTCTGCCGATACACTCAACCATTTCCAAACACTACTACAAAAAAGCTTATCACAGACGGTTCGGAACTGTCATCACAGACGGTTTCCCGAACCGTCTGTAACCATGTGTCAGTGATGTTACGGCATATCACAGACGGTTGAGAAACCGTCTATTATAGAAAATATCACAGACGGTTTCAAACTAAAACCGTCTGTGATATACTAACATCACAGATGGTTTTTAATTACAAACCATCTGTGATGTTATGATGTCACAGACAGTTTTAGTTTGAAACCGTGTGTTACATCATTACATCACAGACCGTTTTTAATTAAAAACAATCTGTGATAAGACTTCCAACAGACAACAATTTTCTATTTATTAGCTAGCCTCAGGAAATGCTAGCCACGCCTTCTCGAAAAAGCAGATTACAGACTAAATAAACTCACATTACAACCATTTCAGATTAGTGGCATTACATTCATTTCATCAATCAACTCAGATTACATCACAACGCGAAGCAGATTGCGTATAGATTAATATTGCACGACACATCTCTTTCAGAAATGAACTCAGATATATTAACCAAATGTAACTCAATACCATTAACCAATTAATAGAATACACAACTACAATATACAAATCCACAGCACAAGTTTGACAATTAACCCAAATAGTAATTCGTAAAAATACAACTCACGAAGTTATAAGGCGTGGAACTCGCCTTTTTCATTTAAGACTTGACTGAGCAAGAAGGCACAAAGCTGTCCTCGAATTCGCTCTAGATCGGCCTCTGCCAACGCAGTTGTTACCTGATTGGGCGTTTTCTTAGTGACAAGGAGTTCCATGTTGTGGCAAACGTAAAATCCACAACAGTTATTTCCCTTTCCCTGCTGGTGGCACTGCAAATACAGATTTGGTTAGTTCCAGAATCATTATTACGTAGTTTATATAGGATTATTGTGTATAGCGGATACCAAAAACTTAAAACTGTGATTCAGCTTCGCCCTGTCCTTGCTAGAAGGCCCTCCATAAGCTTTGTACACTTTGAACGCACTACGTGATTGCAAAAGGTTAGCCTCAGCTATTCCAGGAGAAACATACACATTGAACAACCTACATGACCATATTATCTTTGGAGGAAACGTGATTAATTGCCTGGTAATTAATTTTGTGATAGGTTTTAAGTCATGGCTGCTACTCTGTAAGGAATCAAGGTAAATAACCCGATTCATCGATGCATGAATTACAATGAGAACCCAGTGAAACCTACACAGGTATGTCGGCATGGTCAAATAACAGAACAGAGTTGCGAAGGCCTCTCCGACATATTTATCCTGGGTTGTGGGGTAAAAGTATGAACTCTTTATCTTTTTGAGCTGCCAAGGCCTCTCCGACATATTTATCGACAAATACTAAATGTTTGTCCATTGTTTGCTTGGAGACTATGTGTGGGTCTAGGAAACCCACTGGTTGTTTGTTCTGTCTCGCTTCATGGATCATGTATCTAAATATACGAAAGCATTGAGTCATATATATATATATATGACTTTTATCATTATTACACGAATGTAGACTGTGATTGCACATACTTACAATGTCGAGCATCTCAAGAGCACGGCGTCGAGTGCGTCGAGGTTGAAGACAACAAAATGGTCCTTGAAGTCGGCTGTGAAGAATCCCCCCGATCACTCGTTGAATAGATGCTCAGGATTGAAGCTGACCGAGATACTCGTTATGCGGTCTTGCACTGGCTTTTTAGCTTGTTCCATGCACCAATTCTGCAATCTAACGCAAGCCATAGAAAGGTTCTTCATGCGCTCTCCTGTTACAAAAGGCTCTCCTAGTTGGTATACTCGGGCCAATGGGGCAATCGGATAGTCCAATTTCTTCGTGATCTGCTTCACTTTGCCCTTGACTTGCTTTCTACTATAGGGAGTCTTCACAGGAGACGAGTGGGCACCATCCCACTGAAAGTCCTTTGATGTAGGGACACGGGAGCCGATTTGGTGCCCTGCTAAGGTGCAGCAGATGACTCAGGCAGTTGGGGAAGCTCCGGTGGTGGTGGACGGGCGTCTAGGGAGATGTCGCTACTGGGCCAGTGGATGAAAGTGTGAATGGTGTACCCCAATGTCACGATCTCGTCATTTGGGGGAATCTGTAGCGGAACGGTCTTGAAATTATCATTTACACCGTCCACACTAACTTTCGTGAATCCCGGTGCCACAAGGGTGCCGTGCACCAGCACCCCTTCAATAAACGGATACGCGACCCCTGAAGCAGCCGGAATAAGAATGGCGCTCTGGACAAGTATCACTTGGAGAGTGCACCGCGTGGCCACCTACATAACGGTACATAATTAGCTACTACGTCCAACAGCTATTTGCACTACTACAGAAAACATCATCTCAGACGGTTCAAAATCGTCATCTCAAATGGTTTTATGAACTATCACTAACAATGTGTCAGTGATGTAAGGGTACATCATAGACGGTTTTCGAACCGTCTGTGAAAATTCTCATCACAGGCGGTTCTACATTATAACTGTCTGTAATAAGTACTCATCACAGACGGTGTTCAAGTGGAACCGCCTGTGATACAGAATTATCACAGACGGTTTATGAATAGAATCGTCCGTGATACAACATCACAGACAGTTTATGAATAGAACCGTCGTGATCCTCTAGCGAGAACTTCCATCATTAGTATACATTGTTGAAATTTTCTTCGCTAGGTATTTACGCTTGAAATTTACAAGGCACAACCAAGTTATAGATTTAGTAATTGAATATCTAAACATCCTAGATGCATCGAGGCAACGACATGCGATTAGGATCGTCTTAAAATATGAAGTTTCGTAGCACTTTCATCTCTTTCTTATTATAATATTGATGGATTCTAAGGTCAAATCCATTTCATTCCACGATTCATCATGAGCATTTGTCAAGCTCGATTTATCGATTCCACTTTATCCTCATCCCGAATGAGAATATCATTAGCAAATGCTTGCTATAGAGTTGATTAAGTCATCATATTGAGTTGATTAAATTGTCGTATGGAGTCATACGATAATTTAATCAACTCAATATGATGACTTAATCAACTCTATAGTTCAACAAGCATGGCTGCAAATGATATTCTCATTTGGAGATGAGGATAAAGTGATAACGATAAATCAGCGCCTAACACCTTTCAGAACGAACTGTGGAATGAAATGGATTTTACCTTAGAATCCATCAATATTATAATAAGAAAGAGATGAAAGTGCTACAAAATGTCATATTTTAAGACGATCCTGATCAGGCAAGCTGTTGCCTTGATGCATCTAGGAAGTTTAGATATTCAATTGCTAAATCTATAACTTGGTTGTGCCTTGTAAATTTTGTTGCAGAAATACTTAAGCAGAAGAAAATTTTGAACAACAGATACTAATGATGGAAGTTCTGCTCGGGGTGTAGGGAAAAACAGAGGAATATCACAGACGGTAGCGTGCCGAAGAATTGGATTAGGTAAGAAAGATAGTTTTGGATTAGGTAAGAATTGAAGTAGGTAAGAAAGAAGTGCAATAGTAGCCATGTGAAGAGGAGAAGAGAAGCTACAAGAAATTAATTTGGTGATCGACAATAATTATATTCTTGAACTAGTTTGATTTCACGTCATTACTATTTTTCGAGTAGGGACAATTGACTAATGTAATAATCTTTCTCACAACCCATATGTCAAAGGTTTTAATCCAAAACTTAACATGTGGTTGCCTCTGTGATTACTTCACACAATATGTAATTCACATGATCACATATTCACATCAACAACACATGGTCACATAATCATTATAGCTTAATGCATGTTACGAATAATTATTTGATACTTGTCAATTAGTTTCAATTTCGATTCTACCAGTTTTACACAAAGCTATGCTTTAGCAAGCTCCTCTTTCTTGATCAATCATCAAACACAACGACAAATATACCTACTGGTTCTATGGCTCTATTTTCAAGTACATGAGTATACATAATCCATGTGAAATTGACAAGACAAATGCAAAGATGTATGTTCTAAGAGATATTTGTCTTTAGGAATCATTTATAAAAATATTTATCTTCACAAATCATGTATGTTCTAAGATATACTTTGGTCACGCTTCGAATGATACAAGGTATCAATCCTTGCAAAGCATGCATTTTTCTCCAGAATTCAAAGGAGTATTTCCAGATTATTTTGCTTTTACAATTTTATTTCATACTTTTGTATATAATATTTGTGGCATACACAAAAATATTCAGCATTCTCTTTGTGTTGCACCTTGTGAATCAGTGGGTTTTAATAATCTTAAACTAGTGGAGAATAGTGATCCACAAAATACAAATACCAAATACAACCATGCAAGAACCGTATATCTTAGAACATACATCAATATTAAACACTCAACATATATCATCAAAGAAAAATCTGGTAGCAACCCACCCATTCATTGGAGTTGGACAGGACGACGTCCATGTGACGGCTGACGAAGGAGACGACGAGGCCGAGGACGGTGCCGAAGGGGTCACGGTCTCACGAGGGACGAAGGGGTACTCACAGTGAGCCTCGCGAGGAGGGCGACGAAGGGGTCACGGTCGAGGCCGCCAACGGCGTCCTTGAGCGGCGGCGCCGGAGATGCCATCTGAGACGTGCCCTCGAGCGGCGGCGCCAGTGCCGGTGTCCCTTGTTCGATCGAGGAGGCCGAAGCGCCGGGGAGGAGGTCGAGAATCACTGGGGGCAAGCTAGGGTTTGCGGGAGACGAAACACATAAGTCTGCGCTACGAACCTCAATCGATATGTTTATATTGTGGTCTGAGGTCATATCACAGACGGTTCGTAGTTAGAACCATCTGTGATATGAACTTATCACAGACGGTTCGTATTCAAATCCGTCTGAGATCATATCACAGATGGTTTTTAAATAAAACCGTCAGTGATATAGATGTATATTCTGACGGTTCATGAAGAGTACTGTCTGTGATTATATCACTGACGATTTTAGTATAGAACCGTCAGTGATGTTCTTTAGCACAGACGGTTTTTCAAACCGTCTGTATTGAGGCGTCTAATATAACCCTTTCTGTAGTAGTGTTGTATGGAGCATTCAAGACATATATATAAGTACCTTGATGTCACAGACACGAAATTTGCCATGTTCATCTGTGGGAGTGGTGGACGCACAGCTGCTCTTTTTGGTAGTGGGACTGATTTGCCCACATACATCTGGGACTTGCGCAGGCTGATTATTGATCCTTTTATCGAGGCTTCTTATCTTATTGTTGAATTCTTCTGTTAGTCTTTCCTCAATCTTTTGTACCAGTCTTTCCTCTCGCTCTGCTTTGATTCTCTTCTTAGTCCGGTATTTGTCTGAGTCGTCTGGGAATCCCGACTTCCAGGGAACAAAAACCGTCATGCTTCGCGTGTGACCAGGGTGTTCCTTGTTTCCCAAGGCCGTGGAGAGTACATCTTTCTCCCTGTCTGGAAAAAAGTGCCCTTGAAAGATTGTGTACTCAACGCTACCTGCAAGATCCCGACAAGTTATTTCACTTACAAAATTACGAACTAATTACGTAAAAATTGGAAGTCCGATATCTTACCAGGCGTTGGCAGACTTCCTCGTCTGCTTGGTTTGTAAAGGAGACGGTGCCGAAAGACGTGGCACTTGACCTTGTTCTCAGCCTGATGAGGACATCACTCCTTCGGATGTGCGCAACACAACTCCTCAAGATATACAAGCACCAATTACAAGAGCACGCGCGCGACAATTAAACCACCAGGTGAACTCATTCCTCGCTGTTCATGTTTTCTTGGATGGATTGCTACTAAATTCTTGTGATGTTTTATTGCTAAGGAATATGGGAGAAGCTTCACAAGTTTACCTAGACGTCATCCCTCAAAGCCCAAGTCTACTTGGTCTCAAAGTCGAGCTCAAGTCGGACCCCAACTTCGTTTCAGAGCCTCAGGACAGCACATCAATAAAATGACCATATCTAGATCATACGAAGTCCAATTGAGGCGTTCTTGGACTCTACGGAGAAGCCCACGACGAGAGCATTCCAATGGAAGTGGTTTCAAGTCCAAACACCTTCTAGATCGACGAGAATCACCAAAAAATTATGACGATCAGAATCTCCCGGGTGCTGTGACACCTCCACTTGGGCCCAAAGGCCTTGTACGACCTAGGGTTTCATGGTCACCCCCTTGGCTGCCTCCCTTGCCCTCTCCCTCATACATATTCAGTAGCCGTCGCTAGAATAGAGGGGTTTTGCTTAGATTACAACTAGACACTTTGTCAGTTCTTCGCCGCTCATCGGTTTGTGGAACCCCAACTCGTGTGCTTAATATTATTCACAATTTCAGATTGCATCTTCTACGTTCTTGCTTGTGTTCTTGATTCGTATGCAGGGATAAGCCTTCTTGGCGAGGTCAACCGTGTTTGTGCGTGGTTGATAACCAACGGAGCCGTGGTGTAGCGATTGCAGGGTTCGAATCAGTTCTGATTGGAAGCCGGATCGTCAACGTCTAGTTCTCCACCAATCGACTTACCAGTACCTGTCGGAAGATCGGGCCACCGTTCCCATCAAGCGGTATCAGAGCTTCGGTTGCCCGATAGGTAATTCTTGTATCCCCACTTTTGTTTTGCCATCGTCCTAGAGTCCAGAAAAAAAAATTGCCCTACAAAAAGTTCTTCATCGGTTCCGCTATCCTACAACCCCTTGTGCCTTTGCAATTTTTGTTTTTAGTTTCGCTTGTTGAGTTTGTGTCCATCGTCATCGTCTTGTTGCTGGTTTGAGGTTGTGATCCTAGTTTCTAGTGGTCCTTTTCCGTTGCCCTAGTTCTTGTTTTGCACCATTAGTCATCCCACCTCCGCCAACCTTAAAACCGAACTGTTTGCCTTTGCCGCCCTCTTATATTTTCTGCTCCGCAAGTCCTAGATAGGTTGCGAGCCGCCTTGTACCAATCGCCCTGCACTGCTGGCCACCCTTGTTCACCTGCGATCCTATTGCTATTTTAGCCCTAACCGGAAGAAAGAAGTGAAGTCGCAGGCAATTGTGTAGTGTTCAGTAAAACTGGCATAACTTTTGCATACGAACTCCGATTGGAGCGATTTTTTTTTGTTTCAAAGAGGACGGCGACGCGCATCTGAAAACTCCACACGTCTTTAGACTTGTGCAATTTTTGACCCTCAAAATCGGCCTCTAAGACCGAGTTCTGGACCCAACAAGTTTGCTTTCCTGTTTTTATCGTTGTTTGGTCATCTGTTTAATGTCTTCTCTTGTTCCAAAACGTGAGATTTTTTGTTTTCCCTTTGAGTTAATAGAAAGAAAAGCAAAAGGCAAGTGCAAAAAAGAAGAGCCACACTGAAAAAAATCAAAAAAAAAGAAGCAAAAAGAGGGAAAGAGAAGCTGATAATCAGAATTGCTTGCATCTTTTGAGTCCTATGTGCTTTGATATATCCCTTGCTAGGTTGAACTAGTTCTAGGAACACGTTTAGGCCAGCAACTGTGACAAGTACGTTGGACATTTATTCAGCTTGCTAATCTAATTTCGATTTTTGCTTATTCCTTGCTACTAAATATTACCTTCCGAGCTCCACATACTTCTTATCGGTTTAGGTTCTCCTTGCAATCGCTCACGCTCACGCCTCACGGTATCACGAACCACCACCGGTTGTACCACTGCTGACTTTGGTAAGAACATTTGTAAGAGCGTGGTAAGACGCTTGAGAGTGAGTGTTTCCTCCTTACACCACATAGTAGTTGATAGGGATAATACTCTTGTGTTGTGTAACACCCTAATTTTTGCTCTAACTTAAATTTTGGAGTATTTTTATTTTTGTGAATTTTTTTTGGGAATTTATTTAAATTTATTTGGATTTATTCAAATAGGGCTTTTCTTGAAAACAATTGAATAATGGAAAAGTTTTTGCAAAGTTTTATTGCAAATATTTTAATTGAGTTCCAAATATCTCAAAGTAATTTCTGGAATTTTTCTAGAATTTTTCTGCTATTTTAAAAGCTCCAAATGATTTAATTGAATTTCTAGAATTATTTTAAATGTGAAATGATTTTAAAATCAGTTGAGCAAGAATGGGCCGAGCCCATTCTCGTGCGTGTCGCCGGCCCAACTGCGCCGAAACCCTAGCGTCGCCCGGTCCGAGCCGTTCGATCCTGATCGGATGCCTGTGAGTGAGCCACGTCGTCCGCGTGCGTGCACCTTCGGATCATCGTCGCACGAACGGCTGGGAGAGGGCCACGTCGGTCGTCTTCGCGAGATCACCGGAGCTAATGCCGCCGACCGTTTTCGCTCGTTCGCCGCTACAGTAGCGCGCACGCCAAGGCCCCTTAAAGTGCACCGAGTAAGCGCGTCGTGCGAGCTCCTTTCGCTGCGTCTTTTGACTCTCGCACGTGCGTCGAGACGCTCTAGAGACCACGAGAGAGCTCGCCGTAGTTGTTCCTCTGCGCCGCCACTGTTCTCCGCCGTTTGCTTCGCCGTCGGTCCATTCCCGCCGTCGCCGAGGTCACCAGTGCACTGCCCGAGTCAAGCCGCGTCGAATGTGCTAGATCTTCTCGCCGGGAACCACCGAACGCCGTCGACTACGTCGTCTTCCTCATCTCCGCAAGCTTGCACCGCCGCACGCCATCGCGGACTCGAGCATCGTTGACCGTCGGATCGCAAGGAGGGTAAGGATCGTGCCACGTCGCCTTCTCTGGTTACATTTAGTTTGTATCGGTGCCGTTAGATCTGTTATGGATGGTGCGGATTAACCCTAAGGTTTACACGTTAGTTGATCTTGATCGTTAGATCCGGAGCGAACGGCTTGGATTAGATCTAGTTTCGCGATATGTTTTGTCTTAGCCGTTGGATCGTTAGTGAACGCGTGAGATTGTGCCGCGTAGCGGGTTGAATAGTAAACAGCTCGAATGCGAGTGGCCGTTGGATTTAGATCGAACGGCGGTTGTGAGTAGATCGGTGGCGCGGATCCGCGCGCTCAAATTTGAACGTCTGGCGGAGATGACGCCGCACCCCATCGAATCACGTGCGGGCGTGTGGCGTTGGTCGAGGTGAGACCAGATCCGACCGTTGAGTTGGGCGCACTGTTGGATGCGTGATGCGTGGGGCGTGGAGTGCGGCGTCGCCAAACGCGCGGGGTGAGATCCGACCGTTGGATGAGCGGCGATGCGGATCTTGCCGCGTGTCGCGCCGGATTGGCTGCGCGATCGGCACGACGCCACGGCTGCGTCACCGGTGCAAGAGCGATCTTCGCCATCCACGGTGGACGAGCCGAACCGTGGACCTAGCCCATGAACCGAAGCAACGTGGCGGCACTAGAGGCTGCCACGTGTCGTGCTGACGTCATCGCTGACGTCATAAATATGTTATTTATAAAAATATTTTGGCCGAAATTCTTTTATGTGCTGACGTCATCATGATGCAATGCTAACGTCATAAATGCGAATTTTCAGTATAAAAATAATTGGGAAAAATCGGATTTCTTAATTTCTGTATTTTCAAATTTTATTCAAACTTCAAATGACTATAACTTTTGCATTTTAACTCGGATTTGGGTGATTCAAATTTCTAAAAATTCATAAAAGTATGAACTATTTAATGATGAATTTTATTTGAATTTTTGAGGCCATTTAGTCCTCTGTATTAGATTTTTATTGTATATTTTGTTTGTTCGCGTAGACACAAATTTGCCGGAAAGTTTCGAGGAAGAATTCGTCGCTCAAGACCAAGCTTCGGAACATGACCAGCAACTCTTTGAAGGCAAGTGATGCTTTGATCATTTTAATCCCAGGTTTTTAAAATGTAGTTTATGCTTTGAAACTATGCGTGCTTATTTATTTAAAATGAATTTAAATTGATTTGGGATAATGTAGTTAATCAACCCATTTTGTTATGCCACCTTGAATTATTAATTGTATGCCCTAAATCATTGTCACCCTAAGTTTGATTATATTAGTTGGATGCTAATATTGTGCCAACACGGGAGGCTAGACCGTGAGTAGATGCTTAGCCTTGCAACGAGTCATGAATGATCTTTCGAAAAATGCTACAAAATTGACTAATGGAATATTGAATGTATTTTGAAAAGTGGTGTGATGATGCCACATGATGAGATTGAGGTCAGTGACTGTGTGGTTCCGCATCGATGTTGAGTTATTGCCGCATGTGTTGCACAATAATCAACCGGGTGGGAAATGATTTAGACTGAGGCAAGTGGCAAGAGGTGTGTGCTGGTGGGCTGTGTGGCATTGGGTTGATGAGTGTTGTGAGTCTGTGTGCCACAATGGGTCGTGTGCCATTGTTGAGTGTTGGAAGTCTTGCCTTGGTCAGTTAAGGACTTCACCTTGCAAGCCTTTGATCTGAGTCACCCGTACAACCACATGTCTGATATGGGACAGACCTAGTTGACTAGGGTTCTGATATCTTTCCTCTGATACCTCGGGGTGACAGTACACAGGGGTGTATCTGTATGGGGGAGCGTACCTGTGCTACGGCTTGGTGCCCATCCAACGGTGATTGGCCGGTCCTATACTTCGGCTCTGTGTGAGGGAAGTGATAGTGAAGGCAATACCGGAGAGGTTCTTTGGTTAAGGTAGAGGTTCCTGAAAAGCTTTGTTGCGGACAATCACCTGTGTGGTGAGCGGCTGTATCTTGTGGGTAAAGTGTACAACCTCTGCAGAGTGTCAAAACTATTCGAATAGCCATGCTCACGGTATTGAGCATTGCTCGGGATTACTGATCAAGGGTAGATTTTCATAAACAAAACGTGGAAGGGTGGCTGTGTGCCAAGTGTTAAAATGAGCTATTAAATAAGGTGTGTGCCGAGAATCTTCGATGAAAAACCATTTGAAGAAATTAGTATTACTTATAACTATTCCTTTGCTTTAATTTAAATAAGATCTTGGTTTAAAAATGTTGTTGATGCAAAAGAACCATTTAAGCCCAACCTTTGGAATAAGCTTTGCATATAGTAATAGCGTTGCATCTGTGCATTACTTGTTGAGTGCCTTGTGTACTCATCCCACCTTGCTTATCAACCCCAACATCGGTGGAGGAGAGTACACGGTTTGGGAGGAGGAGTACATTGAGGACCCGAGCAACTAGGGGTAAGCCCATCGGTTGCTCGTGGCAAGATGAAGGCTTCACGACATTTGTTTATGTTCATTGCTATTTCTTTTCTCTGAATAATGTAAGCCCTGTGTGTTGTTTTATCTGTAAGGAGACCATAAGGTCGCATAACTCGGTTTATATACATGTTTGCACTAATTATTCTTATATCTTCGTGAATGTGCGTGATGTGCAACCCAGTATTTGTGTGTGCTAAGCGTGATCTGGATCGCATGAATACACAGAGGGTCCGGATCTGCGAGTTCGGGTCCCGGCAGAGGTGGTATCGAGAGCAGCCGAGTGTAGGACTTGACCCTAGTTTGGTTGTGCCTAGGAGGGTAAAACTATTTTCTAAAGACCTAATCAACTTGAGCAAGAATATCAATGAAATCTTGACTTATCTCTTCTCTCTTGTTTCATACCTATCTTTGAATTTTTATTATTCTCTGTTTAATTTAAACAAGGTTTGTTTTGGCGAGATGAGGATGATCCATACCTATGGAGAGCGCGACGGAGGATACGCGCGGAGTTATGGCGTATGATGCGCTTGCTCGGAGGTTTTGTGAGACCAGCATGTCGAGGACTTGGTGGTGCAGGCGGGACTTGACGTCGCCTGGGATGTCAAGATCACAGTGTATGCTCGGGAGAGGACGAGGGAGAGCCGTCCTATCTACATCACGGTCAGGAGGTCTTCTTTTGAGGCCGGAATCCAGGAGACGGCACGACGAGCGTCGCGCAGATTGCCCGCACTTACTCCACAGAGTTGGAGGGCACCGTCTTTCGTCACCATCCGCGTCGAGACAATCGTTTTGACAGGATGGAGCTCGTGGAGGAGGACGCCACGATCACCCACCTGGCGAGGTATGTTATCGCCCAGGAGGACGCCTTGGACGAGACAGTCCAGGAGCTGCAGAGGACCCGCGACGAGGTCACGGAGGCGAGGATCCAGCTGCGGGAGGGCTTAGCCCACTCCATGCAGAAGATCCAGGAGTTGGAGATGGCTTTGTACGGACCCGAGCCTGAGCCAGTCCTGGAGTTACACGATCCAGATCCGGAGGAGCAGAGCAGAGGCACCAGCGCAGCGAGCGAGCGGCCGGGAGCAGAGTCGATGGGGTCTTTTGCACCACCGCAGAGGTCTTCGGATCAGTTCGCCCCGATGCCAGAGCACCCACCGGTGTATGCTCATGGGGAGCCGCAGCCGGGTTGGCTCGATGAGTGATCGAGTCTAGTCGAGGGTAGTGTTGAGACTCGAATAATGGAGTCGCGTCTTTTTCTTCAGAGTCACCATTAGGTGTGAGTCGTCATAGAGTCCTATGTTTGCTTACTTGTTTTTCGTTGTGAGTGTCTCGTATGCGTTGCATTGCCCTTAGGCACTTGTGAGCAACCATCGCTTTATATTATATCAATAAAGTGGCTAAATAATTTAAGTTACACCTGTTTCCCCACATAAGTTCTTTTACTCGTCTATGCTTTCTTCTTTTCTTAACCTTGGAAGCTTGCAACAGATGGTGAGGACACGTGGAAATGTTGGAGCCAGCGGAAGTGGAGCTAACCAGGCGGACAACCAGAATGAAGAGCCGATTCCTCAACCGCCGCAGGTCGATATGCAGAACCTGGGAGCCTTCTTGACTGCCCAGACTCAACTTATGAACACGATGGTTCAAACCATGCAGCAGATATCCAACCAAGCTGCTGCGAATGTTCAAGCTGGGGGTAACCATGGACCACACCCCTACTCAAGGTTGTCGGAGTTTATGAGAACCCGTCCACCTACCTTCTCAGGCAACGCCAATCCACTAGAGGCGGACGATTGGCTAAGGACAATTGAAAGGAAGCTGCACATTACCCAGTGTGTAGGACATGAGAGGGTACTCTATGCCTCTCATCAACTCGAAGGGACTGCCGCAGAATGGTGGGAAAACTTCTGCGCAGCAAATGAGGACCCACAGAGTATCACGTGGGAGGAATTCACCTCGACTTTCCGCGATTACCATGTACCCAGGGTATCATGGATCTCAAAAAGGAGGAATTCGGAGCCTCAAGCGGGGGCGATCGGTGGCGATTACGAACAAATTCACCTAAGCGCACGCTACGCACGGAGAGGACGTGGCTACGGATAAGGCCGCACAATCCCGCTTCATGAAGGGATTGAATGCGTGGTTGCAGTGGACCTGATCACCCACATTCCCCGACTTCCAAGAGCTAGTTAACAAAGCTCTTATCTTAGAGGACAAGCGCCGAGAGTTGGATGACAACAGGAAGCGCAGAATGGCGCAACAAGGAGGTCGTCAGGGCCAGCAGAGGCAGAGGACGGCACCCCAACAGTTCATCCGGTACCAGCCCAGAGGCAATGATAGGGCACCACTGCTGGCAAATCGCCCAGTGGGTCAGAATGTTCGAGACTCGGCCCGAAGCGGGTAGCGCAGGTGGAGGAACCTCTCAGGCAGTGGGAAGACGTTGCTATCATTGCAATGAAATGGGGCATTTTGCCAACAATTGCCCTAAGAAGGGAGGTGTCACCCCGGTCCGCTTTAACCTGGGGAACACACCGGCAAGGACTCCCGCGCCAATCGTGAACCGCGGGGCATCAACAGCAGCAACTCCATCCCAAGGAACTGCACGAGGCCGAGTCAACCACATTACGACGGATGAAGTGCAAAACGCCACGGATGTTGTACTGGGTAAGTTCCTAGTAAACTCAGTACCAGCTACTGTTTTATTTGATTCCGGAGCTTCGCATTCTTTTATTTCCCGAGATTTTGCTGTTCAAAATGATATGGAAATAGTGAATCTTAAATGTGTGCTCATAGTCCAATCCCCTGGATCAGAACTCCGATCTAAAGTAGGATGTTCTGGGGTAAGACTAATAATTAATGGAGTGGAGTTCCTAGCGAACTTAATCATCCTTAATACCCAAACCTTGGATGTTATCCTGGGAATGGATTGGTTAACCAAACACAAGGCGATCTTTGGGTATGGAAAAAGAGTCATATCGATCGAGCCCGGATGGAAAGAAGATTGAATTTGAAGCAAAATCGGTGCGAGATGGACAATTGATGGTCAACAAACATGAAGATATCGACTTAGAAGAAGTTTCCATAGTCAATGAATATCCGGATGTTTTCCCGGAAGATTTACCTGGAATGCCGCCAGATAGAGATATTGAGTTCGTGATAGAGCTGGTTCCAGGGACAGCTCCAATAGCTAAGAGACCTTACAGGATGTCCACAGAGGAATTGGTGGAAATGAAGAAGCAAATTGAAAAAGCACTGAAAAAGGATTTATAAGACCTAGTTCATCGCCATGGGGAGCACCTGTCCTATTCGTCAAGAAGAAGGACGGGAGTTTTAGGATGTGTATAGACTATCGTGCACTCAATGATGTGACGATAAAGAATAAGTATCCGCTACCCAGGATCGATGATTTGTTTGACCAGTTGAGAGGAGCAGGAGTATTCTCCAAAATTGATCTCCGATCAGGATACCATCAACTGAAGATCCGATCAGAGGATATTCCGAAGACTGCATTTTCGTCAAGATATGGACACTACGAGTTTACAGTGATGTCTTTTGGTTTGACAAATGCACCAGCATATTTCATGAACTTAATGAATAACGTTTTTATGGAATATTTGGATAAGTTCGTCGTTGTATTCATAGATGATATCCTTATCTATTCCAAAACGAGCGAAGAGCACGCCGAGCATTTGAGGCTAGTCCTTGAAAAGTTGAGAGAGCAACAGTTGTTTGCGAAATTTAGCAAATGTGATTTCTGGAAGAATAAGGTTGAATTTCTTGGACACATAATGACTGCAGCAGGAGTTGCGGTAGATCCAAAGAAAGTGGAGACGGTTCTGCATTGGGAGCAACCCAAGTCGGTAACCCAGATCCGTAGTTTCCTTGGAATGGCGGGTATTACCGTCGATTCATCGAAGGATTCTCTACGATTGCGAGACCACTTACGCAATTGTTGAAAAGGAAAAGAAATTCTTATGGGCCTTTGAGTGTGAGAAGAGTTTTCAGGAGTTGAAGAGGAGATTAACATCGGCACCTGTATTAGTTTTACCTGACGTTCATCAAGGCTTCGACATCTATTGTGATGCATCGCGTCAGGGATTGGGATGCGTGTTGATGCAAAATAGGAAGGTAATTGCCTATGCATCGAGGCAATTGAGACCACATGAGGAGAACTATCCAACCCATGATTTGGAATTAGCTGCCGTAGTGCATGCACTAAAGATATGGCGTCATCATCTCATCGAAATAGATGTGAAGTGTATACTGGATCATAAAAGTCTTAAGTATATCTTCACGCAAGTGACCTAAATATGAGGCAAAGAAGATGGTTAGAGTTAATCAAGGATTATAATGTGGGAATTCACTACCATCCCGGTAAAGCCAACGAGTGGCGACGCCTTGAGCGAAAGAACCACAGTGTAAATATCTTTGTTGGAAACAGTCGAGCGAATTGTGTAAGGATTTTAAATTAGAACTCGAAATGGTACGGAAGGATTCCTAGCAACTTTGGAAGTAAGACCTACCCTGGAAGATCAGATCAGGGAAGGCGGAAAGATGATGATAAGATCAATAGAATTAAGGGCAAAATGGATGAAGGCAAAGCAAAAGATTTCAAACTGGATGAACAAGGTACTATGTGGTTTAAAGAGCGCATTTGTGTGCCGAACAAAAAGGAGTTGAAGCAGTTAATTCTGGAGGAGGCTCATGACTCCATGTACTCAATTCATCCAGGAAGTGCGAAAATGTATCAAGATTTAAAGGAAAGATTTTGGTGGCCAAGCATGAAACGAGAAGTCGCCGAATATGTTGCATTATGTGACATATGCCAAAGAGTCAAAGCTATGCACCAAAGACCAGTAGGGCTATTACAACCCCTAAAGATACCTGAATGGAAATGGGAAGAAATTGGTATGGATTTCATAACCGGATTGCCCAGAACGCAAAGTGGATATGATTCTATATGGGTCATAGTAGATCGTTTAACTAAAGTGGCACATTTCATACCCGTGAAGACCACTTATTCCGGAGACCGGTTAGCAGAACTTTATATGGCACGGATCGTCTGCTTGCACGGAGTACCGAAGAAGATAGTGTCGGACAGAGGTACCCAATTTACCTCCAGATTTTGGGGTAAGCTACATGAGGCAATGGGGACTCGTTTGAACTTCAATCTGACCTACCATCCGCAGCATGATGGTCAAACCGAGAGGGTTAACCGGATATTGGAAGATATGTTGAGAGCTGCGCTTTAGCATATTCAACCTCATGGGACAAGTGTTTGCCTTATGCTTTGAGTTTAGTTACAACAACGCTTATCAAGCGAGTTTCAGATGTCTCCATTTGAAGCTTTGTATGGTCGGTCTGTCGAACACCATTGAATTGGAATGAGACAGTGAACGACATGTTTTGGACCGACATTCTTGAGAAGCGGAAGAACAAATCATACGATCGGGGAAAGATTGAAGATTGCACAATCAAGGCGTAAGAGTTATGCCGACAACCGTCCGCAGGAACCGAGCTTTGAACTCAAGATTTTGTGTACCTTAGAGTCACACCTCTCAAAGGAGTTAGAAGGTTCCATGCAAAAGGAAAGCTCGCACCGGATATATCGGACCATTCAAGATCTTGAGCGCAGAGGTGAAGTTGCTTATCAGTTGGAGTTACCGCCATCTTTGGCAGGAGTGCATGATGTATTCCATGTATCACAACTGAAGAAGTGTCTTCGAGTACCAGAAGAGCAAACACCTTTGGAGGCAATTGAGTTGCAAGAAGATCTGACCTACAAAGAACATCCGATGAAGATTCTGGACGTAATGGACCGAGAGACAAGGAACAAGTCAACACGTTTCTGCAGAATTCAATGGAGCAACCATTCGGAAAGTGAAGCAACATGGGAACGAGAAGAAGATCTGAAGAAGGAGTTCCCTAACCTATTTCGTAGAGATGTACGAATCTCGGGGATGAGATTACATTAAGGGGAGGTTTGTAACACCCTAATTTTTGCTCTAACTTAAATTTTGGAGTATTTTTATTTTTGTGAATTTTTTTGGGAATTTATTTAAATTTATTTGGATTTATTCAAATAGGGCTTTTCTTGAAAACAATTGAATAATGGAAAAGTTTTTGCAAAGTTTTATTGCAAATATTTTAATTGAGTTCCAAATATCTCAAAGTAATTTCTGGAATTTTTCTAGAATTTTTCTGCTATTTTAAAAGCTCCAAATGATTTAATTGAATTTCTAGAATTATTTTAAATGTGAAATGATTTTAAAATCAGTTGAACAGTAATGGGCTGAGCCCATTACTGTGCGTGTCGCCGGCCCAACTACGCCGAAACCCTAGCGTCGCCCGGTCCGAGCCGTTCGATCCTGATCGGATGCGTGTGAGTGAGCCTTCGGATCATCGTCGCACGAACGGCTGGGAGAGGGCCACGTCGGTCGTCTTCGCGAGATCACCGGAGCTAATGCCGCCGACCGTTTCGCTTCGTTCGCCGCTTTGTAGCGCGCACGCCGAGGCCCCTTAAAGTGCACCGAGTAGCGCGTCGACAGAGCTCCTTCGCTGCGTCTTTTGACTCTCGCACGCGCGCGCCGAGACGCTCTAGAGACCACGAGAGCTCGCCGAAGTTGTTCCTCCGCGCCGCCATCGTTCTCCGCCGCTTGCTTCGCCGTCGGTCCATTCCGCCGTCGCCGAGGTCACCAGCAGCGCTGCCGAGTCAAGCCGCGTCGAACGCGCTAGATCTTCTCGCCGGGAACCACCGAACGCCGCCGACCACGCCGTCTTCCTCATCTCCGGCAAGCTTGCACCGCCGCACGCCATCGCCGGACTCCGAGCATCGTTGACCGTCGGATCTGCAAGGAGGGGTAAGGATCGTGCCACGTCGCCCTTCTCTGGTTACATTTAGTTTGTATCGGTGCCGTTAGATCTGTTATGGACGGTCTGGATTAACCCTAAGGTTTACACGTTAGTTGATCTTGATCGTTAGATCTAGAGCGAACGGCTTGGATTAGATCTAGTTTCTGCGATATGTTTTTGTCTTAGCCGTTGGATCGTTAGTGAACGCGTGAGATTGTGCGCGTGGCGGTTGAATAGTAAACAGCTCGGTACGGTGGGCGTTGGATTTAGATCGAACGGCGGTGTGAGTAGATCGGTGGCGTGCGGATCCGCGCCGCTCAAATTTGAACGACGGCGGAGATGACGCCGCACCCCATCGAATCACGTGCGACGCTGTGAGCGTTGACTGAGGGTGAGACCAGATCCGACCGTTGAGTTCGGGCGCACCGTTGGATGCGTGACGCGTGGGGGCGTGGAGTGCGAAGCGTCGCCGAACCGCGCGGGGGTGAGATCCGACCGTTGGATGAGCGAGCGGTGGATCTTGCCGCGTGTCGCGCGGATTGGCTGCGATCGTCACGACGCCACGGCTCGCGTCACCGGTGCAAGAGCGCGATCTTTGCCGCCATCCACGGTGGACCGAGCCAACCGTGGACCCGACCCATGAATCAAGCAACGTGGCGGCACTAGAGGCTGCCACGTGTCGTGCTGACGTCATCGCTGACGTCATAAATATGTTATTTATAAAAATATTTTGGCCGAAATTCTTTTATGTGCTGACGTCATCATGATGCAATGCTGACGTCATAAATGCGAATTTTCAGTATAAAAATAATTGGGAAAAATCGGATTTCTTAATTTCTGTATTTTCAGATTTTATTCAAACTTCAAATGACTATAACTTTTGCATTTTAACTCGGATTTGGGTGATTCAAATTTCTAAAAATTCATAAAATTATGATCTATTTAATGATGAATTTTATTTGAATTTTTGAGGCCATTTAGTCCTCTGTATTAGATTTTTATTGTATATTTTGTTTGTTAGCGAGACGCAAATTTGCGGAAAGTTTCGAGGAAGAATTCTTCGCTCAAGACCAAGCTTCGGAACACGACCAGCAACTCTTTGAAGGCAAGTGATGCTTTGATCATTTTAATCCCAGGTTTTTAAAATGTAGTTTATGCTTTGAAACTATGCATGCTTATTTATTTAAAATGAATTTAAATTGATTTGGGATAATGTAGTTAATCAACCCATTTTGTTATGCCACCTTGAATTATTAATTGTATGCCCTAAATCATTGTCACCCTAAGTTTGATTATATTAGTTGGATGCTAATATTGTGCCAACACGGGAGGCTAGACCGTGAGTAGATGCTTAGCCTTGCAACGAGTCATGAATGATCTTTCAGAAAAATGCTACAAAATTGACTAATGGAATATTGAATGTATTTTGAAAAGTGGTGTGATGATGCCACATGATGAGATTGAGGTACAGTGACCTGTGTGGTTCCGTACCGATGTTGAGTTATTGCTCGCATGTGTTGCACAATAATCAACTGGGTGGGAAATGATTTAGGCGAGGCAAGTGGCAAGAGGTGTGTGCACCGTGGGCTGTGTGGCGATGGGTTGATGAGTGTTGTGAGTCTGTGTGCCACAATGGGTCGTGTGCCATGTTGAGTGTTGGAAGTCTTGCCTTGGTCGATTAAGGACTTCACCTTGCAAGCCTTTGATCCGAGTCACCCGTACAACCACATGTCTCGATATGGGACAGACCTAGTTGACTAGGGTTCGATATCTTTCCTCCGATACCTCGGGGTGTGAAGACACGTGGGTGTATCTGTATGGGGAGCGACTGTGCTACGGCTTGGTGCCCATCCAACGGTGATTGGCCGGTCCTATACTTCGCTCTGTGAGGGAAGTGATAGTGAAGGCAATCCGAGAGGTTCTTTGGTTAAGGTAGAGGTTCTGAAAAGCTTTGTTGCGGACAATCACCGTGTGGTGAGCGGCCGTATCTTGTGGGTAAAGTGTACAACCTCTGCAGAGTGTCAAAACTATTCAATAGCCGTGCTCACGGTATTGAGCATTGCTCGGGATTACAAACAAGGGGTAGATTTTCATAAACAAAACGTGGAAGGGGTGGCTGTGTGCCAAGTGTTAAAATGAACTATTATAAGGTGGTGCCGAGAATCTTCGATGAAAACCATTTGAAGAAATTAGTATTACTTATAACTATTCCATCGCTTTAATTTAAATAAGATATTGGTTTAAAAATGTGTTGATGCAAAAGAACCATTTAAGCCCAACCTTTGGAATAAGCTTTGCATATAGTAATAGCGTTGCATCCTGCATTACTTGTTGAGTGCCTTGTGTACTCATCCCACCTTGCTTATCAACCCCAACATCGGT
Source organism: Otatea glauca (assembly GCA_036346275.1). Taxonomy (NCBI): domain Eukaryota; kingdom Viridiplantae; phylum Streptophyta; class Magnoliopsida; order Poales; family Poaceae; genus Otatea; species Otatea glauca. The sequence goes on from JAYEVK010000354.1 coordinate 71,222, forward strand.
GGAGGAGACTACACCGGTTTGGGAGGAGGAGTACATTGAGGACCCGAGCAACTAGGGGTAAGCTCACTCGGTGCCTGTGGCAAGATGAAGGCTTCCACGACATTTGTTTATGTTCGCCGCTATTTCTTTTCTCTGAATAATGTAAGCCCTGTGTGGTTGTCTTATCTGTAAGGAGACCATAAGGTCGCATAACTCGGTTTATATACATGTTTGCACTAATTATTCTTATATCTTCGTGAATGTCTGTGATGTGCAACCCTGTATGACTGTGTGTGCTAGCGTGATCCTGGACTGGCACATAATACACAGAGGGTCCGGATCTGCAGGTTCGGGTCCCGACATGTTGTCTTTTATCTTTTACTAACCATGACAGGTTCGCAAGCTGAAGCTGAGGATGGATTGGAGTGTGTTACGAAAAATGAGCTAAATAACACGCTAAATGACTTTAATGAAAACATTGCAAAGATCGGTCGAGACAATGAGCATAGATTGGAGAGAATAGAACGAAGCATCACCAATCTTCTTGCAAGGATGGAGAACTATGAGAGACCGCCGCCTCTCAATGGGGCTCAAGAGTGGAGGAGCATGATGCAGCCCACGATCATGAACAGCGATTGGTCGAGGAGATGATGTGGATGGAGAAAATCTGCGACGCATTTCACGCTCGGGCCGCCGCACGGGATGTACGACAACAACAACGCCTGAATCACAATCGTCATGGTATGGGAGGTAATAATCTTAATCAGCGCAATGGTCATGGGTACGATGATCCTTTTTCTAAAGTCAAATTTACCATACCATCTTTTTCTGGTGCATATGATGCTGAAATTTATTTAGATTGGGAAATGACTGTTGAACAAAAATTTAACTCCCATCTAGTTCCTGAAGTACATAGAGTCAGACAAGCTACTAGTGAGTTCAAAGATTTTGCTATCATGTGTTGGAATGAAGTAGTTAATTCTGGCTTACAACTTGATACATGGGATAGATTAAAGTGAGCTATGCGTAACAGATTCATTCCTCCATCTTATAAACGTGATTTACGTAAGAAATTGCAACGCTTGAATCAAGGAAATAGATCTGTAGAGGAGTACTATCAAGAGCTACAAATAGGTATGTTGCGTTGTGAGGTATTTGAGGATGAAGAAGACAAAATGGCTCGTTTTTATGGAGGTTTACGACGTGACATTCAGGACATAGTTGATTACAAAGAATATAATAATATCAATAGATTATTTCAGCTTGCTATGTTGGCAGAAAAAGAATTGCAGGGAAGACAACCAAGGCCTAGAAGCAACTTCGGCAGTGCATCTACACCAAAATCGATGCCGGGGCAAGCCAAATCAACCCCGTCTCCTACTAATCGGCCTGCTGCCCTCCATGAGTAGGGCGTTCAACAAAGACCGCCACCACCGCCACGCACCCGAGGTGAGTAAATCTACTCTATCGCGCGGTGCACCAACAAAGAGCTCTTCATCGGTTGCTTCCACGGGTCGTACGAGTGGCATTGTGTGCCATCGTTGCAAGGGAATGGGACATGTCATGAAGGATTGTCCAAGTTAGCGAGCATACATCGCCACGGAAGAAGGTGGGTACATTAGTGCTAGTGATGTTGAGGATGAATATGCTCTTGCAGCTAACCTTGCAGATAATGAAGATGACCATGAGATGGACGGTGATGGTGAGGAGATTTTAGGACCGCCGCCACGGAGAATTACAGACCATAATTGTGCAACGAGTGTTGAGTGCTCAAGTGGAGCAAGCGGAGAACCTACAACGCCATAATTTGTTTCAGATTTATTTCATCGTCCGAGACCGTCGTGTTCGTGTGATAATTGATGGTGGAAGTTGCAATAACTTGGTGAGTTCAGATCTGGTCAAGAAACTTTGCTTGACCACCCGTGCACATCCGCATCCATACCATATTCAATGGTTCAACAATAGTGGTAAGGTGAAGGTAACACAAACTGCGAGAGTGCATTTTTCCATTGGAACATACCATGATTTTACTGATTTTGATGTAGTACCTATGCAAGCATGTTCTCTTTTATTAGGCCGTCCATGGGAATTTGATACTGATGCAACTCATCATGGTAGAAGTAATAAATACACTCTTATGCACAAAGGAAAGAAAATCACTTTGCTTCCTATGACACCTGCTGAAATTGTGCAATGTGATAAAGAGAGAGCTCAAAATGAGAATAAAAAGAGTGCATCAGAATCTGAAAATCAGCAAATAGCTACAAACGTTTTCCCACCTAAGAAAGACAAGAAAGCACCTAGTTCTAAGTCCGAGGGAATTACATTGAAAGGTGGCGTTATGCTTGCTACAAAATCTGATCTTGTCGCAATTACTGAGAATGAGCTGCCATGCTACGCTTTGATATGCAAAGAAGCTTTAGTTTCACTTCAAGATATATCTAGCCCTTTGCGTCCTTCTGTTTCTAACCTTTTGCAGGAGTACATGGATGTCTTTCCAGATGAGATACCCCCGGGATTACCACCTATTCGAGGGATTGAGCATCAAATTGATTTGATCCCTGGAGCAACCTTGCCAAATCGTGCTGCATATAGAACCAACCCGGAGGAGACTGGTACGTACGAGAAAGCCTTAGTCCTTGTGCTGTTCCCGTGATCTTGGTTCCTAAGAAAGACGGTAATTGGCGTATGTGTGTTGATTGTAGAGCCATCAATAATATTACCATAAGATATCGTCATCCTATCCCTAGGCTAGATGACATGCTTGATGAGTTGAGTGGTTCTATAATTTTCACTGAAATTGACTTGCGAAGTGGATACCACCAGATTAGAATGAAACTTGGAGATGAATGGAAGACTGCATTTAAAACTAAGTTCGGCTTGTATGAGTGGTTAGTGATGCCTTTTGGGTTAACTAATGCACCTAGTACTTTCATGCGATTGATGAACGAAGTTTTACATGCGTTCATTGGAAGATTTGTTGTAGTTTATTTTGATGATATCTTGATTTACAGCAAGTCACATGCACTACACTTTGATCATCTACATGCTGTTTTTAAAGCTTTGAGAGATGCACGTTTGTATGGTAACCTCGAAAAGTGCACCTTTTGCACGGATCGAGTCTCGTTTCTTGGTTATGTTGTTACTCCACAGGGAATAGAGGTGGATGGAGCAAAAATTGAAGCCATAAAGAGCTGGCCAACACCTGAGACTGTCACACAGGTGAGAAGCTTTCATGGTCTTGCGGGGTTCTATCGGTGTTTTGTGCGGGATTTTAGCACCATTGCTGCCTCGTTGAATGAGTTGACAAAGAAAGGAGTAGCTTTCAAATGGGGACCTGCACAAGAAAAATCATTCAAGTTGTTGAAAGAAAAGCTCACCCACGCTCCATTGCTCCAACTCCCGGATTTCAATAAGACTTTTGAGCTAGAATGTGATGCTAGCGGGATTGGAATTGGAGGTGTGCTAATTCAAGAAGGTAAACCAGTTGCTTATTTTAGCGAGAAATTAAGTGGGCCAAGTCTCAATTATTCTACCTATGATAAAGAATTGTATGCTTTACTTCGTGTGCTTGAAACTTGGCAACATTATCTATGGCCCAAAGAATTTGTTATACATTCTGATCATGAATCGCTAAAACATATTAGAAGTCAAGCTAAACTGAATAAACAACATGCTAAATGGGTAGAATATATTGAGTCATTTCCATATGTCATAAAACATAAGAAAGGAAAGGACAATGTGATTGCTGATGCACTTTCTAGACGTTATACCATGTTATCTCAACTTGATCATAAGATTTTTGGTTTAGAGACCATTAAGGACTTATATGCTGCTGATTTGGACTTTAAAGAAGTGCATGAACATTGTAAAGAAGGGAAAACATGGAATAAATACGTGCTGAATGATGGTTTGCTCTATCGTGCTAACAAGCTATGCATTCCAGCTAGCTCCGTTCGTCTTTTGTTATTGCAGGAGGCGCATGGAGGCGGTTTGATGGCACATTTTGGAGCAAAGAAGACTGAAGATGTGCTGGCCGCCCACTTCTTTTGGCCAAAGATGAGACACGACGTCGAGCGCTACGTGTTACGCTGTACTACTTGCAATAAAGCTAAGTCTCCCTTAAACCCACATGGTCTTTACATGCCTCTTCCTATTCCTAGTGTACCATGGGAGGATATTTCTATGGATTTTGTTTTAGGGTTGCCTAGGACAAAGAGGGGGAGGGATAGCATATTTGTTGTTGTGGATCGTTTCTCTAAAATGGCACATTTTATACCTTGTCATGAGAGCGATGATGCTACAAATATAGCTGATTTGTTTTTCAGGGAAATCGTTCGACTACATGGAGTGCCTAATACTATTGTCTCGGATCGAGATGCAAAGTTTTTGAGTCACTTTTGGAGATCACTTTGGAACAAATTGGGGATGAAGCTGCTATTTTCTACTACATGTCATCCCCAAACTGATGGACAAATCGAGGTCGTTAACCGCACATTATCCACTATGTTGCGGGCTGTTTTAAAGAAGAATTTGAAGATGTGGGAAGATTTTTTACCACATATTGAGTTTGCTTACAATAGGTCAAAACACTCCACCACCAAGGTAAGTCCGTTTCAGGTAGTGTATGGTTTTAATCCCTGTGCTCCTATTGATTTACTACCTTTGTCCACTTCTGAAAAACTTAATTTGGATGCTAAGAAGCATGCTGAATTTATTCTTAAGTTGCATGAAACAACTAAAGAGAATATAGAGCGCATGACCGATAAGTATAGGATTGCTGGAAGTAAAGGTAGGAAAGAAATAAAATTTGAACCAGGTGATTTGGTTTGGTTGCATTTGAGAAAGGATAGGTTTCCAGAATTAAGAAAATCAAAGTTGATGCCTAGAGCTGATGGTCTATTTAAGATAATTGAGAAAATCAATGACAATGCATACAAATTGGATCTACCTGCAGATTTTGGGGTTAGTCCCACATTTAACGTTTCAGATTTGAATCCATACTTGGGAGAGGAAGATGAGCTTGAGTCGAGGACGACTCCAATTCAAGAGGGGGAGGATGATGAGGACATCACTCCTTCGGATGTGCGCAACACAACTCCTCAAGATATACAAGGACCAATTACAAGAGCACGCGCGCGACAATTAAACCACCAGATGAACTCATTCCTCCTTGTTCATGTTTTCTTGGATGGATTGCTACTAAATTCTTGTGATGTTTTATTGCTTAGGAATATGGGAGAAGCTTCACAAGATTACCTAGACGTCATCCCTCAAAGCCCAAGTCTATTGGTCTCAAAGTCGAGCTCAAGTCGGACTCCAACTTCGTTTCGGAGCCTCAGGACAGCACATCAATAAAACGACCATATCTAGGTCAAACAAAGTCCAATTCAGGCATTCTTGGACTCTACGGAGAAGCCCACGATGAGAGCTTTCCAACGGAAGTAGTTTAAAGTCCAAACTCCTTCTAGATCGACAGGAATCACCAAAACAATATGACGATCAGAATCTGCCGGGTGCTGTGACACCTCCACTTGGGCCCAAAGGCCTTGTACGACCTAGGGTTTCATGGTCACCCCCTTGGCTGCCTCCCTTGCCCTCTCCCTCATACATATTCAGTAGCAGTCGCTAGAATAGAGGGGTTTTGCTTAGATTACAACTAGACACTTTGTCAGTTCTTCGCCGTTCATTGGTTTGTGGAACCCCAACTCGTGTACTTAATATTATTCGCAATTTCAGATTGCATCTTCTACGTTCTTGCTTGTGTTCTCGATTCGCATGCAGGGATAAGCCTTCTTGGCGAGGTCAACCGTGTTTGTGCGTGGTTGATAACCAACGGAGCCGTGGTGTAGCGATTGCAGGGTTCGAATCAGTTCTGATTGGAAGCCGGATCGTCAACGTCTAGTTCTCCACCAACCGACTTACCAGTACCTGTCGGAAGATCGGGCCACCGTTCCCATCACAGCTAGTCTTTGGCGTGCCGGTCAACGATAGATGCAAATGGCACAGAGGCCTCCTCGTCCTCCCTCTCCCATTGGTCCCTCTTCCCCGCCTACCCAGCGGTGCCTAGTCTGTGGGGGTGGGTGCTCCTTGCTTGTAGGGCCTTGTGGGCTTCACTTTGACGCACGAATTCATCCATCGTCTTCGCCTCAACAAAACTTTGCCATACGTCCTCAGCAATGAACCCGTACTTAGAGAAGGGAGTCCTATCCTTATTGATATATTCCTTGACAAGCGTGCTCTTGAAATTCTTCCACGCCTTTCCCGCCACTAGCAGTGCATACCATCGCACTGAGCTCACAAAGTCTTCTGGGATATCAAACAAAGACATAATTTCTGTCACCAAGTCGTTCTGGCTCTCATCAGTCAGTGACTTCCAGGATGGACAGGTGATGGGGACCCGTTCCCGTGCGACTATCCCGCACAATGTCCTAAATGCATTCACCGCCTTTCTTGGTTTGGTGGGGGCCCCATCCTTTTGATCTACCGCCGTGATGGTATATCATTCTGTGGGCCTTTTATTTGGTCCTCTTGGACCTTGAGGAGGTTTCTTTTCGATGACTCATCAGATCCTTGAGACAACGAATGAGGGGACACCATCTTGCAATCTAGGCTGGTTGTCTTGGCTCAACAGGAAAGAAAAGTAATCAAACATGGAAGGTTACAATTGATGGCTGCTTTTATTTAATGGGTACAAAGGTAGTATATATATTAGACCGTTAAGTATATTCAAGAGTGGAGAAAACTGGTACAACTATCATTTGTACATCTTAGAGCTTATTCGTGTGTCAAGCTTTAGAGTTGAGAGTCAAACTCAAATTATGTTCCTACCCCTGCTATAATAGGACACCTTGCTGATGGAGCATAAAGCATAGAGAAGATCAAAGATACAGAAGACATTCCAAGGCATGGTTTTCAATTTACAAGCATAAATAAGCTTTCTATGCTTTGTATACTAACTAGAGGCTACTTCAGGAGTCCTCACATTAATTCTAGAGGTAAAGTATAGAAATTACGACATTAACATCTAATCTATACTTTTTAAAAAGGCTTGTTTTTTATATCTTCAATGCAAATGAGACCATGACTTACTGTTTAATGCATGGATGCAAAGGAGCCCAGTAGGAGAACCAAACACAGAAAATAGGGGTGAGCATGTAATATGGTAAAGGTTTAGAAATAAATATTTTTGCCTATTTAGGATCCTTGAGGCCTCAGGAGTGTATCTAAACTGGTTTTACCCAAATTTGAATTCATTTGGTTGAACCATTGAACTGGTAATCTTTTAATCTCTTGATTGATGCAGTGGTAGATGGGATAAACTCTTCATGTGTTGATTTGCATCCCTTAGTATGTAAGTATAGGTCTTCCATTTTCCTATTTGGTGATGGGATCTCTAGTATTGTAAGCAAACAAAGAAGTAAAATTGTACTGTTAGTCCAACATTGTCGGTCTAAGCATGATTTTGTTTATTTTTCTAATATTTGACTACTGAAAAGGAGCATAAACAAGTACAGCAAAGGATAAATGGTGTATTTGAATTTTTGGAACTTTATTTCTTCCGTTTTTGTACATTTCTATAGATAGTGGTGGTCTGGCAATCTATATATTTTTATTCTAGTTTGTACAAGCTATTGGGATCATGATACCGCCGTAAAAAATGTATACTAGAGATATGAAGGTTTGATTCACATTTGCAAAAAGGAAAAATTTAAAATGCAAAACTCGGATTCGATCTCAGGACCTCCAGGTTCAAATGTTAGGGCTGTACCACTCAGGCGGCCTCGGCGAGGGGGCGGCGTCTACAAGGGGGGAGAGGCGCCAGAATGGGAGACGAAGCAGGTGGGCTTGGGAGACAAAGCTATAGCTAGGGTTTTGAGCGCGTGAGTGGAGAATGAATGATCTGCAGGAGTGGCCTTTTTATAGGGCTCCCCTATCACAGACGGTTCTGTTTTAGAACTGTCTATTATAATAACATCATAGACGGTTATTCAATAGAACCGTTTGTGATAGTATTTTACCGTAGACGGTTCTATATTAGAACCGTCTGCGATAGTATTTTATCGCAGACGGTTATGTATTAGAACAGTCTGTGATAGAAGATATCCCGTCTGTGATGAAGCTTGACATAGACCTTCATTGCTAAGGTAAATCCAGAGTTTAGCCTTCTTGACATGCAATCGATAGTGGATAATATATAATGTATATGGAATTGTAGATGAAGCAATATCAGTAAAGGAAAGGAAACTATATTAAATAAATCAGATGCATATATACACAAAGTTGTTTTGAATTTTGAGCATCTTATTACAAACAACTCTATTATCTTCTAGAGTACACTTAAAATCATAACTGCACTTGCTTGTTCTTTTGTATAAAAATTAGCCCTTTACGATGATCGACGCGTGTGTAGCTAGCTTCATCAGGTTGTTCTTCCTGGACTGTGATGCTCTTTTCGATAGGAGGCAACTCATCAAATTGATTGTATTCTTCCTCATCTACTACATTCTCTACTCCAACAATCCTCCTTTTTCCTTGAAGAACTACATGTCTCTTCTTGTTGGACGGGTCGATTACATAGAATACTTGAACAGCTTGGTTAGCGAGTATAAATGGTTCATCTTGGTATCCGACGCGTGCGAGGTCGACAGTAGTGACACCGTACTTGTCAACCTTCACGTGCTGGAGGTGGACCCAATGACACCGAAATAAGAGGATCTTGAATAGTACATAGTTGAGCTCCCAAATCTCCTCTATGAACCCATAGTAGGAGCTCCTCCTTGACCCAACGGTGCTGAACGCATCTATGCTGTAACATCCCAAAATTTGAAGTTTTGGAATGTTTGAATTCAAAAATAAACCATTTGCATTTTCTTGAATTAATTCCAGCTTAATTTGAATTTTCCATAAAGAAAGGATTTAATTTGACTAAACTATTCATCAAACTCAAGAATTTTAGTTTTAGTTGGGTTCATTGTGCTCCAAGGAATTTTTCTGTATTTTTGGGGATTTTTTGAATTTATTTGATATTTATTTGAATTTATTTGCATTTATTCGAATTTCGGATATTTCTTAAATCGAAAATGATTTTATTTCCAAAGCCCTCGGGCGAATCGCGCTCGGCCGTTTCACCGCCGCTTCGCTCGCCCGCATCTCGGCCCATCTCGCTCGCTACCGCTGCTGCCGCTTGCCAAATTTCAATGTGTCGGCCGCCCGATCGACGCCACGTGTGTGGCTGAGATTGCGCCCACGAAACCCTAGCCGCCGCCGACTCGGAGTCCCGCCGCCGCACGTCGCCGTCTTGGAGTCCGTGTCGGACACGGTCGTCGAGGCCTCTATTTAAGCCGCCGCGCGCTGCCCGAGAATCCCCTTCACGCGCCGCTTCGTTTGCCCTCTCTCTCGCCGCCCGAGACGCTGTCGTTGCTTCGCGCGACATCGCCGAAGATCGCCGTCGAGCCGAGACCTTCCGCCACCATTTTCTTCGCCGCCGGTGCGTCTTCGCCGCCGGTGCGTCTCCGCCACCGCCGTTGGTCTCTCCGCATTGCCCGCATCGCCCTCACCCCGTTTCGCCTTGTCCCAGGTCCGAGTCGTCGCATCTTCGCCGTGCGCCGCGTCTTCTTCCTCGCCTCCGGTATCAAGACCTCAAGGAAAGGTATTGGTGGCCTAGTATGAAGCGTGAGATTGCATAGTATGTTGCACTTTGTGATGTTTGCCAGAAGGTCAAGGTAGAGCATCAGAGGCCAGCAGGATTGCTGCAGCCATTGAAGATTCCAGAGTGGAAGTGGGAAGGAATTGGTATGGATTTCATCACTGGATTTCCGAAGTCCCAAGCAGGTTATGACTCGATCTGGGTAATAGTGGATCGATTGACTAAGGTAGCTCACTTTATTCCAGTTAAGACAACCTATGCAGGAGATAAATTAGCAGAATTATATATGTCAAGGATCGCGGTCTTCACGGAGTGCCTAAGAAGATAGTGTCCGATAGAGGAAGCCAATTTACTCTCGCTTTTGGCGTAGTCCGCATGAAGCCATGGGAACTCATCTCGATTTAGATCGCCTATCACCTCAAACCGATGGATGATCGAGCGTGTGAATCGATTCTTGAAGATATGTTAAGAGCTTGTGCCTTAACTTATGGTGCTAAGTGGGACAAGTGTTTGCCCTATGCCGAAGTTTCAGACAACAATAGTTATCGTGCTACCGCAAATGTCGCTTTTGAAGCCTTATATAGAAGAAAGTGCGTAACCCTCTCAACTGGAAGGAGTCGAGAAAGACAATTGTTTGGCCCGCCATATTGCAAGAAGCCAAGAGCAAGTCCAATTAATTCGAGACCGTTTAAAGATCGCCAAAGCGCATGTAAGAGTTATGCAGATAATCGTCGCCGAGATTTAAGTTTTGAGCCCAATGATTATGTTTATCTCAGAGTCACCCCTCTCAAAGGAGTTAAGATATTTCAAGTAAAAGGAAAGCTTTCCCCTAGATATGTGGGACCGTTCAAAATCTTGGAACGAAGAGGAGAGGTTGCCTACAAGTTAGAATTGCCTCAGTCTTTTGCCGGAATCCATGATGTGTTCCATGTATCGCAGTTTGAAGAAATGCCTACGTGTGCAGAGGAACAGATGCCATTGGAAGCCATTGATTTGCAAGAGGATCTTACCTACAAGGAGCAACCAGTGAAAATTTTGGATATAGCCGAGCGTATCACGAGGAGCAAGATCATCCGTTTCTGCAAAGTCCAGTGGAGCAATCATTCAGAAGAGGAAGCAACTTGGGAGCGAGAAGAGGATCTGAAGTCCGAGTTTCCCCACCTATTCCCTAATGGTCGAAATCTGGGTCGAGATTCCATTTAAGGGGGGAGGTTTGTAACATCCCAAAATTTGAAGTTTTGGAATGTTTGAATTCAAAAATAAACCATTTGCATTTTCTTGAATTAATTCCAGCTTAATTTGAATTTTCCATAAAGAAAGGATTTAATTTGACTAAACTATTCATCAAACTCAAGAATTTCAGTTTTAGTTGGGTTCATTGTGCTCCAAGGAATTTTTCTGTATTTTTGGGGATTTTGCAGAATTTATTTGATATTTATTTGAATTTATTTGCATTTATTTGAATTTCTGGATATTTCTTAAATCGGAAAATGATTTTATTTCCAAAAAGCCCCTCGGGCCGAATCGCTCCATTGTTCCCCGCTTTCGCCGCCCGCCGCTCCTCTCGGCCCATCTCTCGCTGCCCGCTCGGCTCGCTTCGCCAGTAGTGTCGGCCGCCCGATCGACGCCACGTGTGCGGCTGAGATCGCGCCCACGAAACCCTAGCCGCCGCCGACTCGGAGTCCCGCCGCCGCACGTCGCCGTCTTGGAGTCCGTGTCGGACACGATCGTCGAGGCCTCTATTTAAGCCACCGCGCGCTGCCCGAGAATCTCCTTCACACGCCGCTTCGTTTGCCCTCTCTCTCGCCGCCCGAGACGCCGTCGTTGCTTCGCGCGACCTCGCCGAAGATCGCCGTCGAGCCGAGACCTTCCGCAGCCATTTTCTTCGCCGCCGGTGCGTCTCCGCCACCGCCGTTGGTCTCTCCGCATTGCCCGCATCGCCCTCACCCCGTTCCGCCTTGTCCTGGGTCCGAGCCGTCGCATCTTCGCCGTGCGCCGCGTCTTCTTCCTCGCCTCCGGTAAGCTGCGCCGCCGCCTCGCCGTTGTACCTTGCCGAGAACCTCAGCCGTCCGATCGCAAGCCGATGCTCCAGATCTCGCCGCGTCGCCACAGCCGCAATCTTGCCTCCTTGGCCGTCCGATCTGGCCCTCTCGCCAGATGCGCGACGCGTGGCGCTATGCGTCGGCCTGGCGTGGCGCTTATGTCGCCAGACCACCTCGGCCGCCGACGAAGCGCCGCCGACGTCGTCGGCCGCGGCGCCGAGTGCATGGTGGACCAAAGCCCTGCCGTGGACCCAGTCCACCGTGAACCCGATGACGTCAGCGATTGCGCAATAAATCCTTTTTCCGTATAAAAATAAATCCAGAAATTCTGATTTTCTGTATTTTCTCTGAATTTAATCTTTCGGAGGCCCGTTCTCGCTCATACGAACTCCGATTGAGGCGATTCAAGTTTCTAAATTTTTCTAAAATCAAGATCTATCTTCCAGAGCCATTTATTTTCAGTTTTGAGCTTGTTTGTGTCTCTGTTTTGTATTTATTTGGTTTCGTTGCTTCTTTTCCGGTAGACGCTAATTCCGAGGGAGCGAACGAAGACTTTGAAGACCAAGATTCAGTACTAGATCAGCAAGGCAAGTCGTAATCCCTTGATCATATTGATCCTATGTTTGCGAAAGTAATTTACTTTATTACAATTGCATGCTATTTTGTGTATCAATGCTTATTTAATGGGAGTAGATGTATACCTAGTTGACATTATGCCACCTTGATTAGTTGTATGCCATGTATCCATTGTTAGACCTAGGTTGGGACATTATTAGTTGGACATAATTATTACACCAACATTGGGTTATCGTAGTTATGCTTAGACATGCTTATATATGCGTTGGACTTCATATCACAGGTTGAATAATGTTAATCTTGACTTAATGAGATGTTGAATCGTGGCCGGTAGCCACTGTTGTAAAATTTGTTGTACCATGGCGGGGTTTGCCATTGGTCTTGGTTGAACGAATTATTTTTCCTCAGGCAAGTGATCGTGCAGTAAAGGGGGTGCTTTCTAGCACATTGGGATGTGGATGTCTTGCCTGAGACAATTAAGGACTTAATCTTGTGCGCCATTGAACTGGGCCTAACCGTACTACCACATGTCTGGAATGGGACAGACTTAGCTGATTAATTTGCAATGTCTAGCCTTGAGTATTGCCAGTTGGTGGTGTGGGTTCCGGGATGAACGGGTAAATTCGCAAGGCGCAAGAGGGGGCCCTATGGGGCGAAACCTTAGCGGGCAGTACTGAGTTTAGACAGTGCATTGTAAAGGCTATGTCATGATATCTCTGCGACACACCAAAGGAAGTGTGTTAGTAACGTTTGCACAAAGAGATGTTCATGTCTTGTGGGTAAAGTTGTACAACCTCTGCAGAGTGTAAAACTATTCGAATAGCCGCGTCCGCGGTCATGGACAAAGCCCGGGAATTTCACACGGGGTATAGAGTGTTTCATAAAATGTGGAATTGTTGGGATGTGAACGGGGAGTTCACTGTTGTTTTGTTGTCTATCATTGATCTACCAGTTATTTATTTATCTTTTCATAAATATGCTTTCAATCTATTTATTGTATTTCAATTCAAGTTGTTGCTTTCTGCAAATGAACTATATAGCCATCCTTGTCAAGCCGTGCATAAATATATTGCATCAATTCCCTACGGCTTGCTGAGTACCTTTGTACTCACGGCTTTATGCCCTTGTTGATCAGTTGCTGAAGGAGATAATGAATCTCATGAGGAGGAATTCTATGAAGACTACGTGGATTAGGAAGGCGTTCCCCAGACGATTGCCTGTGGCATGTCGAATGGCTCAAGTTATCTTTTCCGCTGCAATAATTATTTGTTTCTTAAGCCCTTAAGGCATAATGGTGTAAACATTGACCATAAGGTCGTTTGCTTTATTAAAAAATAAATTGCTTCTTCTTAGTTAATTCGTTGTATGGAATGGTATTTCATCTATGTTTCCACTGTGTGCACTAGCGTGATCCTGGGACTAGTGCAAGATATACAGAGGGTTTCGGATTTGCAAATCCGGGTCCCGACAGAGATGGTATCAGAGCCATATCGACTGTAGGTCGCTATCCTAGTTAGCATGGTCTTCAAAATTATTTTCTAAATCAAACCAACAAAATTGGTACTTAATAGTTTTCGTCTCCTCTCGTCTTATTCTTAGGTTCTTATTCCTCTCCTTTGCTGAAACATTGATTTGAAATTTAAATTGAACTTATCTTATGAAACTTCTCAAAGCCTCGAGTTTTCTGCAAGGAATCAAATCAAGGAAGATGATGATCTAGCCGTCCAGAGTTTGCCGAGAAGCCTACCATATAAGATAGGTTTTTGGTGCTCAACGGTGTTTGAGCATGTTTTTCCCCTTTTTAGTTTAGTTACGTTTAGTCCGCGTATACTAAGATTTTCTTTGCTTGAGTGCCTGGTATGTTGTACACTTGCCCCAAGCACAGTGTTGCAACCATGCCTTTAGTTAAAAGCTTTATTTGCCTCTTTAATTGGTAGCCTTTTCGGCTATGTCCTTTTGTCCCTGGGTATTACCTTCTCCCCTAGATGATCTTACCACTTGTCTACTGCTTTTCCCTCTTACCTATCAACCCTTGTGCTGCATCTAAGATGGTTGACACTCGTTCTGGAGCCGGTCGCGGTTCGCCCGTGGATGCCAGTGCCAGTACCAACCACAATCCCAATGCACCACCGCCACCACCAGCAGTTACAGATCAGAACATGGGACATTTTCTGGCAGCTCAGACTCACCTAATGAATACAATGATGCAGAACATGAACAACATGATGAATCAGCAGAACCAGACCTCAGTTGCCCTAGCTAACCTGTTGAACCAGCAGAACCAAGATGCCGCTGCACCTCCTCAAGCTCGTCTCCAGTCCAAGCTAGCAGAATTTATGAGGACTCGTCCGCCAACTTTCTCCAACTCTTCAGAACCATTGGACGCAGATGATTGGATCCGCTCCACTGAGAAGAAGCTTGCAATTGCCCAGTGCACCGATCGTGAGAAGGTTCTCTATGCCACTCATCAGCTGGAGGGCACCGCCACTGAATGGTGGGAGAACTACAGTGCCGCCCATGATGACCCTCAGACTATCACTTGGGCAGAGTTTTTCAATGCTTTTCGTCACTCCCATATGCCAGATGGAAAAGTGGAGATGAAGAAGAATGAGTTTCGCGAGCTCAAGCAAGAAGGGATGTCAGTGAGTGAATACCTTAATAAATTCACTCAACTCGCTCGCTACGCTCCAGAGGATGTAGCCACAGATGATGCTCGCCAGAAGAAATTCAAGCGTGGACTCTTGCCCCGTCAGATTCTCTTACCATAGCCAGTGATTATGCTCGTCGATGTACGGGGACACTACAGCTATGTGTTGCAAAATCGTGAAATGAGCTTAAGCATAGGAGGCCGGATCAGGCGTGATTGCTTTCCTTCTGATGGTCGCGATGCCTTGGAGTCTCCCCTCATGGCGATATCGAGGCACACCTATTGGTTCGACCTGAGCCATGTAATCGACGCAAAACTCTACGACTTCTTCGGTTGCATAACCTTCGACAATGCTACCTTCCGGCCGAGATCGATTCCGTACGTAGGACTTGAGAATTCCCATATACCTCTCGAATGGGTACGTGCTACGTAGGAACACGGACCCGCATATCTTTATTTCTATCACAAGGTGAACAACGAGATGAACCATGATATCGAAAACGACGGAGGGAAATACATCTCAAGATTACATAGAGTCATCACCACCTCAGCCTGCAGTGCATCTAGTGCTTGGGATCGATGACCTTCTGAGCAATTGTGTTAAAGAAATAACATAGCCTCGTGATTGTCTTCCAAACCTTGACTGGTAAAATACTTCTAATTGCCACAGGGAGCATTTGTGTCATCAGCACATGACAATCATGAGACTTCATGCCAACTAATTTCAAATCTTGCATCGAAACAAGTCTCTCTTCATGTTAGAACAGTAACCAGACGGAACTTTCACACCATGCAAGAATTGACACAATTCAGTTCCCTCAGCCTTAGACAAAGTGTAACAAGCAGGTTCACAGTATGTTCGGCCTGTATCTGTCTCTTTCAATGCTAACTCAGGTCTTATGCCCATATCGACCAAGTCAAGCCGTGCATTGATATTATCCTTTGTTTTGCCTTTAATATTCAATAAGAGACTAAGCAAGCTATCACAGATATTCTTCTCTATGTGCATCACGTCGATGAAGTGCCGAACTTCTAGGTGCTTCCAATAAGGTAGGTCCCAAAATATTGATCTCTTCTTCCACGTGCTCTTCTCACGGGACCTCGATTTACGCCCCTTTCCAAACGCAACATCCAAGTTCTTAACTATATCATGAACATCTATCCCATTTAAAGGCTTTGGAGCTGAACTGTCTTCGTTCGTTCCATCGAATTGTTTTTTCATCTTGCGGTATGGGTGATTCCTCCGAAGGAACCTACGGTGATGCATGTAAACAGTTTTGCGCGAGTGATTCAGCCACACACTCTCGGTATTGTCTAAGCAGTGAGTGCAGGCTTTGGATCGTTTTGTACTCTGGCCTGATAGGTTACCAAGAGCAGGGTAATCATTTATGGTGCAGAACAAAAGGCAGTGCAAAGTGAAGTTCTCTCGTTTGTACGCATCCCATACCTATATCCCAGGAACCCATAGTGTTTTCAGATCTTCCACCAATGGTGCTAGGTACACATCAATATCTTTCCCAGGTTGTTTCGGTCTTTGAATAAGTACAGACAATAAAATGTACTTCTGCTTCATAGACAACCAAGGAGGAAGGTTGTAGATATAGAGATTCACGGGCCAAGTGCTATGCTGGCTGCTCATGTTACCGAAATGATTCATTCCATTTGTACTCAATCCAAACCTTATATTCCTCGGATCCTCACCGAATTCTTGAAACCTCCTATCGATGTTTCTCCACTGGATGGAATCAGCAGGGTGCCTTAGCATTCCATCGTTCTTACGCTGCTTCGAGTGCCAATGCAACAATTTTGCCTCATTTGGGTTCGCAAACAAACGCTTCAAACGAGGAATTACAGGCATATACCATGCCACCTTAGCAGGAGGTCTTTTCATCACCTGGATGCCCTCACTGTCATCATCTGAATGACTCTTACGCTAGTACCGGGATGCGTTGCACACAGGACATATGTGCAAGTGTGCGTACTCTTGGCGGTAAAGGATACAGTCGTTCGAACATGCATGTATTCTTTCTACTTCCATTCCCAAGGGACAAAGAACCTTCTTAGCTTTGTAGGTGGTTGTCGGCAACTCGTTTCCCTCGGGAAGCATGTTCGCCAATAGACGTAACAGCGCTGTGAAACTCTTGTCGGACCAACCGTTGCTTGCTTTCAATTTCAGCAGTTCAAGCACGGATGACAACCTTGTGTATTTCGACTTGCAGCATGGGAACAAAGGTTTCTCCGAGTCCTCCATCAAGCCCTGGAATTTACCATATTCTCTATCATCATAGTTCCCTTCTACATCGCGCAGCATCTGATTCAGATTATCTTCCTGCAACCTATCCTCATCGGAACCACAATCGATATGATCATCCGACATATCATTGACTTCGTCGACCATGTTAATACTACACCGCCTTCTGTATCTCCCGCTCTTCACCTTGACTGGTCCAACATGTATACCCCCTTTTGAAACCTCTCATAATCAAGTGTGCTTCGATCTGCGTAAAGTTTCGAAACATCTTCAGATTCTCACAGTCAATGCACAGACAAGACATAAATTGCACCCCCTTATTAAACATATCTCTTCTGCAGCTCTTCTAAAAGCGAAAATGCCATTAATGTACTCAGTACTCACACGGTTCTTAGTGTACATCTAGCTTCGGTCCATCTACGCCAAGCATATAGCATTTAGTGTTAAATATTAAAGTACACTAGGTGTCCGTATGCACATATTGCTAAATTATAACCAATTACTACCTTCGAACAAAACAAACAAATGGATCTACAAGTTAGATATCTAAACACAATCATTAAATTAATTCTCTCTACACCAAACTAGCTACCTAAATCTTATATATAATAATGCAGTTAGATTTAACCAATTACTAACCTTTGATCACAAAGAACTTGCACATGCATGGACCTGTAAGTTAGATCTAAACAATCTTTAAATTCTCTCTTTACCAAGCTAGATCTTGAATATAATGTAATTACCCATTACTAAATTAACCTTAGATCAACAAGATCACACATGATCTACAAGCTAGCTAGATCTAAACAATCTTCAAATTTCTCTTCTAAGTAATATCTTGAATATAAAGCAATTAATTAGAATCTAAGAAATTATAAACTAATTAACCTGCTTAAATATAGAAAAGAACAGTACATGGATCTACAAGCTACATCTATAGACAATCTCTCTTCAAATTCTCTCCTTACCAAGCTAGATCATGAATATAATGCAATTAAAACCCATTACTACCCTTATATAGAAAGAACACATGAATCTACAAGCTAAATCTAAAAAATCATCAAATTCTTTCCTTACCAAGCTAGATCTTGAACATACTGCAATTAGACACCATTACTAACCTTAGATCACCAAAATCAAATGGATCCTCAATCACCCTTCAAAATCAACGGTCTTCTTTTACCAAATCACCTCACAGCCGCACAGTCGCAACCAAATGAAAATAGATCCCCAAACCCTAAAATGCACCAAGTGGCTCGGGCCTCTGTATTATATATCGCTGAGATATCACAGACGGGTTTATAAAAAAACCGTCAATGATAAACATAGTATCCCAGACGGTTTTACAATAAAACCGTCTATGATATATGATAGGCGGTTTTATTATAAAACGTCTGGGATAATACCTGATATTACAGACAGTTTTTTTATAAAACCATTTGTGATATCTTCACAGATGGTTTTGAACTAAAACCGTATGTGACATTGATGTATATCACTGACGATTTTTGTAGAGTACCGTCTGTGATGATGTCACTGACGGTTTTATATTGAAGCGGTGGTGGTAGCGGCCTTCCAAAAAGGGGTAAGTGATCCCGATCTAATCAAGAAAATGTCCAGGAAACCCCTGACATCTGTGAAGGAGATGTTCACACTGGCCGACCGCTACGCCACAGCCTCAGACGCCCTGGCTGAGTGCCAAGAGGAACGCCCACATCCGAAGAACAAAGGCGATAAGCCCGAGTCCTCCAAGCACAAGGACAAGAAGCGGAAGGGCGAAGAGCTAGTAGCGGTGGCCAAGCGTAGCTGGCCCCGAGCCGCGCGGAGAGAGGTGCCCGACTACAGCACCGTCATGGAAGCGATCTGTCCCTTCCATCCTAAAGGAAAGCACGCCGCCAAAGACTGCTTCACCTTGAAGCGCTTTGCGCGGGAAAGCAACAAGCATCCAGCTCCAGCAAGGGATGAGGCGGCAAAGAAGAGAGACTTTCCAGACGAGGATGAATATCAAGAGCTCGAGCACGAGCTAAACTATATTTACGGGGGCTCCACCGGATACGAGTCCTAGCGGGAGCAAAAGCTTACTGCTCGGGAGATCAATGCGGTGGAACCGGCCATCCCACAATATCTAAGGTGGTCCGAGGTTCCAATCACCTTCGACCGATCGGATCACCCAACCGGGTTCTACATCTGGGTAAGTTCCCTCTAGTGCTCGACCCCGTAATTCGCAATGTGATGCTCAAGAAGGTCTTAATCGATGGAGGGAGTCGACTCAACGTCTTATTCTCCAAAACTTTCAACGACATGAACATTCCTCACTCTGAGCTGAGGCCTAGCACTCAGCCTTTCCGTGGTGTAATCCCTGGAGCGTCATCGCTTCCGCTCGGGCAGATTTCTTTGCCCGTCACCTTCGACACCAAGGACAACTACTGGACCGAGTACATAAATTTCGAGGTAGCAGACTTCGAGACGGCGTATCACGCTATCTTGGGAAGACCCGGATTGGCTCGGTTCATGGCCATTCCGCACTACACCTACTTGACGATGAAAATGCCGGGACCAAGGAGCATCATCACGGCCCGCAGCGATGTCAAGCGGTCCCTGGAGTGCGACCGAGAGAACCATGAACTTGCCGAGTTGCAGGAGGCAGCCGGCGAAAGAAAGGAAATCCAAGCGGAAGCGGTTACGTTGTAGGAAGAAGGTGACGTCCCGTCCAAGAAGAAGGCCACGTCAGGAATAAAGCCTGGCGAAGGAACCAAGAGAATCAACCTCGACCCGTCCAACTCGTCCAAGACAACTCTGATCGGGATAGGGCTCGAACGTAAATAGGAAAGCGCGCTCGTCACCTTTCTTCAAGCTAACAAAGACATCTTTGCCTGAAAACCATCCGACATGCGGGGTGTTCCTAGGGAGGTGATCGAGCACTCCTTACACGTCAACGAAAAAGCAAAACCCATCAAGCAAATGCTTCGGCGATTCACTCCAGATCGTCGGAACGCCATCAAGCAGGAGATCACCAAGCTATTAGCCGTAGGTTTCATCAAAGAGGTGTATCACCCCGATTGGTTAGCAAATCCTGTACTAGTTCAAAAGAAGAATAAAACTTGGCGCATGTATGTTGATTATACTGATCTCAACAAGGCATGTCCGAAGGATCCCTTTGGGCTGCCCCGAATCGATCAGGTGGTTGACTCGACCGCCGGGTGCGAAATTTTGAGTTTTCTCGATGCCTACTCAAGACTTCGTTCATCACGCCTTTCGGAGCCTTTGCTATACCACAATGGCATTCGGGTTGAAAAACGTTGGTGTAACGTACCAGCGCGCAATTCAACGTTGTTTTCACGCCCAGCTCGGACGCAACGTGGAAGCATACGTGGACGATGTTGTGGTAAAAACTTGGGAGAAGAATAACCTTATCACCGACCTAACTGAGACATTCGAGAGTCTAAGGGCCTTCAGCATGAAGCTCAACCCCGAGAAGTGTGTTTTCGGAGTATCTTCGGGAAAACTGCTCGGGTTTATCGTATCGCAGCGAGGCATTGAGGCCAACCTAGAGAAGATCAGGGCCATATCAAATATGGAACCGCCGACTTGCCAAAAGGACATCCAGAAGCTCACAGGATGCATGGCCGCATTCAGCAGGCTTATTTCTCGGTTGGGTATGAGAGGTATGCCATTCTTTAAACTCCTTAAGAAGCGAGGACAAGTTTGATGGACTCAGAGGCACAAGACATTTGAGGATCGAAGACCTTCGACGGCGCCCGGTCTTGGTTTCACCGATGCCAGAAGAACCTCTGCTACTTTACATCGCGGCAACGACTAATGTAGTCAGCGTGGCGGTCGTCGTAGAAAGGGAGGAGCTGGACCACTTGCAGAAGATCCAACACCCGGTCTACTTCGTCAGCGAAGTCCTGAGCGAATCCAAGGTGCGTTATCCGTAAATTCAAAAATTATTGTATGCCGTGCTCCTGACGTCACGCAAACTCAAGCACTACTTCCAAGAGCACAATATTTCGGTGGTCACTTCCTTAACAATAGGAGATATACTTCACAATCAAGAGGCCACTGGGAGAATTGCAAAGTGGGCGGTTGAGCTTGGAGCTTTCGATATTCTATTTAAGCATCGCATACCATCAAGTCCCAAGCGCTCGCCGACTTCACGGCCGAGTGGACAGAGCTTCAAAACCCGGCGATTGCAAAAGAACTCGAGTATTGGATGATGTACTTTGATGGTTCCCTCATGCTCAGCGGCGTAGGGGCTGGAATCGTGCTCATATCACCAAGCGGAGAAAGGTTGAGGTATGTTCTCCAGATACTCTTTCCCGCTTCAAATAACATCGCTGAGTACAAGGCACTCATCCATGGGTTCCGTATCGCCATATCACTCGGTATCCGACGTTTGGCGGTTCGCGGAGACTCAATGCTCGTGGTCAACCAAGTGCAAAAAGAATGGTCCTGCATTGAAGACAACATGGCAGCCTATTGCCAGGAGGTACGCAAGCTAGAAGGTAACTTTGACGGCCTTGAACTTATTCATGTGCTCCGCCGTGACAACGAAACGACCGACGAGATAGCAAAAATGGGATCCTGCCGATCTACAGTGCCCATGGGAGTATTCGTCGAAGAAATTCACAAGCCCATGATTAGCTCTCGGTCGAAGACAAACGCCCCAGCCGAGAAGAGCGTAGAAGCAGAAGTCCTAGTCATTACCCCCGATTGGACAGCCCCGTATCTGGACTATTTGATGAAGGACGAGTTACCCGAAGATCGCGTGCAAGCGAACGAATAATGCGCCGAAGCAAGAGCTATGTGGTGATCAGGGCAGAACTCTATCGCAAGAGCTCCTCAGGTGTACTGCGACAGTGCATATCAGAACAAGAAGGGAGAGATCTTCTCAAGGAAATCCACTCGGGAGTTTGTGGGAACCACGCGGTGTCATCAACACTAGTCGGCAAAGCCTATCGTCAAGGATTTTATGGGCCGACTGCGGTCACTGACGCAGAGGACATCGTTCGGACATGTGAAGGATGTCAGTTCTTTGCGCGTCAGATGAACAAATCGGCACAGGAACTGCAAACCATCCCCATAACCTGGCCGTTTGAGGTCTGGGGCTCGATATGGTGGGACCTTTAAAAAAGGCTTAAGGTGGTTACACCTATCTTTTTGTGGTCGTCGATAAATTCACCAAATGGGTGGAGGCCAAACAAGTCACGACAATAACAGCAATAAAAGCCAAAGAGTTCTTTAACGAAATCGTGGTTAGGTTCGGAGTTCCAAACCGAATCATCACGGACAACGGTACTCAATTCAGAAGCGGTGTATTTCAAGACTGGTGTGACGAACTCGGAATAAAAATCTACTTTGCTTCAGTAGCGCACCACCGGAGCAACGGGCAGGTCGAGCGAGCCAACGGCATGGTGCTACAAGGCCTAAAGGCAAGAATTTTCAATCGGCTGAAGCCATACGCCACTCGGTGGGTGAAAAAATTTCATTCGGTACTCTGGGGGCTGCGAACCACCCCCAGTAGAGCAACCGGGTAGTCACCTTTCTTCCTGGTGTACGGCTCGGAGGCGGTCCTCCCCACCAAGCTAGAATTCGGATCCCCGCGGGTCCGGAGCTATGAAGAAGTCGCCTCGGAAGAAAGCCGGCTAGAAGACCTCGATCATTGGAAGAAGCGGAGGCGTCATAGCGATTCAATCAAACAAAATATCTCCAAGGCCACGGTGCTATCACGGTCGCAATGTGAGGAGCCGCGCATTCTCCAAGGGAGATCTGGTCCTTAGAAAGAATCAGAAATGCGAGCATAAGCTCTCCCCAAGCTGGGAAGGCCCTTACGTCGTCGATGAAGTGGTACACCCGGGACTTACAGGCTCAAGCGAGAAGACGGCACGGCAATCAGCAACACTTGAAACATAGAACAGCTACGTCGTTTTTTCACCTGAACTTTGTAATTCAAATTGTTCCTTTATGAATGAAAAAGATCGACATTAAAATTATTTTTTACATAATCTTCTCGAGATTTAGACGTCCGAGTGCTTCGCTCCTATGATTTTTTAGACTCTGAGACATGTGTCGCAAACCATGCCTCAGAGTCTGGGGGCTGGACTAGTCGGACACGATACGTCGAAACCACTCGGGCAAATATGCATGTTTGAAAAGATAATGCAAGAGCGAGGAAACGCCTTTATATACATTCAATTTACAGGTCTAAAGTTTCGACAATGGACAAAGAGGTGTCCTTGACTTCCTCCCAGAGCTCGGCAGCCCGGTCCTCATCTACGTTGCAGGCATAGCCTTCCTTAATGGATTCAAGATTCACTCGGGGATAAAGCGACTTGGTGATCGCCAAGGCCTGGCTGGCACCATTGGTCGCTGTTTCCTTCAAGAGGCTTTGAGCCCCTCGTGGGCTTCCTCCAACCGAGAGATGACCTGGTCCCTGCTGAGTGGTCTCTCACCCCCAGGATGAAGCGGACTCAGTAGCGGCTCGGAGGCCTCCTGAAGCTTGGCGCAGGACGTCTCACGGGTTTCAACCCTCTCATTGAAGACGGCATACTGTGCCTACGTTTTGAATTTATAGTCTGCGAGACAAAAACATCAGAGAAGGCAATGAAGACACAGATGGGCCAAGTTGTCGGTCATACCTTCAAGCTCCTTCTCCGATTTCGTTCTGGAAGCCTCCGAGGCTTTAAGTTGTTCTTGAAGTTTTGTGACGGAGGAATCCCGAGCTGACATGGAGATAAGAAGATCAAGAAACCAGATGATTAAATTAAAAGCACGAGGGAGCTTAGGAAATAGCTACCTCGAAGGGAGCCAACGACGTCGAGCTTCTCCTGGCGCAGAGCCTTATGCTCCTCTCGCAACGCTTGGACCTCTGACCAAAGAGATCGCAGCTCGGCCGCATGCCCGGCCTTGATACGCTCCAATTCGGCCAGATATTCCTGGCGCGTTCGGATTTCAGGGAGCATCTTCTGGAAATATTCGGCTTTCTTTTCGGAACGCTCCCCTATTTTCTGTAATCATCACAGGGAAAGGTAACTACATGATAAATGACGGAAGCAGGAAGATGGCGAGTGTAGAGAAATGCTTACGGGCGGTAGCGCGCAAGCCGTGGCATGACTGTAAAAGTCATTTCTCTCCTTCTCCTCCTCCTCCGGATCGTCCAGGAGCTTCAGGCCTTACTCCTCATCGACCCACGCAGCTTGCATTATGAGCTGGGGCAAGCAGGGGTCGGCGGAACTCGGAGGATCTCCTCGATCTTGGGGGACGGGCGAGGGGCCGGCTCCGAAACAGCAGGGCCCAATCCCGAAGCGGGAGGAGTCAGAGAGGGCACCAGGGGCTCAGGAGGCACTTCGGTGGCCTCCGAGGGCTCACCCCTCATAGGGGCCCTAGACGGCGTCCCGACAGGGACATCAAGCGAAGGATCCTACGAGAAGAATTGTTAGCAAGCTAGCGAAATGAGTCAAATAAGAGTCAATAGGGAAACAAACCTGTCGGACTTCCTCATTTTTATCGGGGGCTTCTTCTGAGCGGACGGGTCGCTACCAGAAGGACCACTCGGTGAGCTGCCAATTGGCACCCGGGGCTCCTCCAGAATGCCTGAGTCTTTCGGCGTTGGACTCGGCTGAGCTGCAGGCTCACTAGAGAGGGGAGCCGAAGGCGCTGGGCCCGGGTTGATGGGTACCGAATCTTAGGACCACCAGTCGGGTGCCGGGGCTTCGCGGGGTCTTTGGCCACTATCTTTTTCCCCTTCTTGGCGGCGGGATCTCCCGCAGGAGAGCTCGCTCGCCGCTTCAGGGAGTCACCTACACGAGTAGGCATCTCCGGAAGAGGCGCGTCACTGAAGAAGGCAACGCGATCCTGGAAAAGAAGATTAAAAGTAAGAAGCCACTCAAAGACGAAAACAGGAATCCATCGGCAAAGTATCTCACCTCTGGGGGAGGATTCAACGCAGAGAAGGCCTTAGGGAATCGGGTGGGCATCTCGACGCTCGGGATGAAGAAATCGCCAACTCGAGCATGAATCTGCCCTCTCGTTATTAAGTCTGGCAATTCCCGGGTCGGATCGTCTCGGCCCTCAAACTGAAACCCCAGGTGGTCGCGCTCCTTCAGGGGCTGGACCCGCCGGGCAACAAAGTGAATGGTCAGACCAACCACTGTGAGGCCCCCTTCCTTCAATTTGCCAATGAGCACCAGGAGGTCCTGCACTTGATCCATGTTGCTGGCGTCGCCGACAGAGGACCAAGAGAGGGACACCTTCGGCCGACGCCCGAGGAAGGAAGTGCAGGATCAGGATTGGCACAATAAAACCACTCCTGGTGCTAGCCTTTATTCGAAGACTTGAAGGGATAGCGAAATACGACTTCTTTAGCCCCTTCTGAAGTTGGAATCCGGCTACCCCAATTACCTTGGGGTCGCTTTTTGAGGGATAGGGCTTCAGAAGGTAAAAATGGTGGAAAAGATCAAAATGGGGGCGGATACCCAAGAAGGCTTCGCAAAGGTGAACGAAGATAGAGATTAGCAAAATAGAGTTGGGATTCAAGTTCACCAGTTTGATTCTATAAAAGAAGAGGAGGCCGCGGAGAAAAGCACAGGCCGGAAGACCCAGCCCGCGCTGGAAGAAAGACTCAAAACCACTACCTCTTTAGGACGAGGAGTGGGGACGGATTCACCGGCAGTCGACCGAGCGGAGATCAAGGCCAAGTCTGGGAGAATCCCATCATCGACCATGGATCGCAGTTTCTCTTCTATTGTAGTCGAGGTCGTCCAATCCTGGGGCAAAGGCTGCGAGGAGGAAGAAGAAGACATCTTTGAAGGAGAGATCAACGACGGCGCAAAAGGGCGAAACACAGCAGTGGTTAACCCTAGCGGCGGAGAAGTCGGAAAGACAAGGAAGCAGAAGGAGCAAGAGCGTGGTGAGAGAATGAACCGTCAGGCGACGCATGGCCCACCCTTTAAAGGAGGAAAAGATTATGTTTTCGCCAAAACGGAGGGAAAAAGATCGCGAACGCCTTGTCTTCCCTTATGCCTCTTAAATGATTTGCAGGCCTGGCGTTCTAACTTACAGAAACAGTTGCGGTTTGACCAAGTCATGTATGGGACACGTTGCTCCCCACGATGGGATGTTTAACCACTTATCGTGCAAAGCGGGACGTGGGTATTCTCTGAACGAGATAAAAAATATCTTCTTGTGATATACCGCACGCTGGGTCGCTAGGTGGTTACCACATGTCGGAATCATATATCACGGGTCGAGCCTGAACGGGAACAAATCCAACGGTATGGCCCATGAGGGTCGAAAAGCTGTGCGTCGTAATAAACGAGTACCGATACCATTCGAATAAAACCTTGATATGTCCCAAGTTGGACCTGAGCTGTATCCTACACCAGTTGGATACAGGTATCACTCGGCCATGAGCCAAGAAAATCTGGTATGCTCCAAGTTGAGCCTAAGTTGTATCCTACACCAGTCGGATATGGGTACCACTCGGCCAAGAGCCACGTAAACCCTGATACGCTCCAAGAGAGCCTAAGCTATATCCGACATCAGTCGGCGATAGGTATCACTCGGCTAAGAGCCACGTAAGCATGGTGCGCTCCAAGACGAGCCTGAGCTATATCCTACAGCAGTTGGATACGGGCATCATTCGGCCATGAGCCATTAAACTCCTGATATGCCTCAAGTCAGGCTTAAGCTATATCCTACAGCTACAGCAATCGGACGTGGGTGTCGCTTGGCTAAGAGCCACATATAAAGCTAATATATCCTGAGGTTTGGACCTAAGGATATACCCTACGACGATCAGATATGGATGTCGCTCGACCGAAGAAACATACAAGCCTCGATGTACCCCAAGTTGGTTCAGAGTCGAGACAAATGACAAAGGATACTTAAAAAAGGTAATTCTTTATTATATTGTATTTACAGGGGCCCTAAACCTCGCCCCGGTGCACGCGGCCGAGCGCCCCCACAAGGGCCTCCCTGGCCCGGTAAAAGGCAGGGAAGATCTCCAGGAGGGTGTCGACGGCGACGCGGTCGAGGGTGGTGGCTTTGTCTTCTGCCCACTCCGCCATAGCGAGGTCGAAAAGCGCCCACAACTCTTCAGTCGAAGGACCCTGGTTAGCCATGGAGTTCTCTCTGAGAAGAGGTGGAATTCAGAACAAGAGAATGGAGAACTAAATGCGAGGAGATGCATTCCACAAGCGCTGGTACGCCTTTTATAGCCGGTACAGTAAGGATGAAGTAAATGCATCAGAAGCTGAAGAGGTTTGGAGTTAATATAGCTTTAGAAGCCAAAGAGGTTTTCGGAATTTGGGTTGACACAGAAAACCAAAGCAGCCTTGAAAACTATTTGGTGTTTATCCACGAAGAGAAAGGATATTAAAGCTTCGCTTCAAGCGAGAAGAAGTATTCAATCCACAACTGAAATACGGGTCAAGTCCACGAAGCCGTTCGCAACAAACATGTCTAACAGAAGATTATACCTAGTTTAAGTAAAAAAATCAAGGGTTATATTCGAGTCCTTCATAATCCACTTGCTACAAGAGGAAGCTAAACAAAAAAAAGAGAGAAACCAGTCGGAAGTCTACGCGGGAAGCTTAGGACAATGATTCAAGTCGAGACCCGGAAAGAGACGAAGCAACCGGATCATGACTCACTCGGGGGCTACTGTGGAACATATGAAACCAGGTATCTTCATGACCGGCCCAGTGTCAATTGAAGATAAGAAAGGCCCAGAGAGGGGGCCCAAAGGTTGTACCCCGTGCCAAGCCAAATAGCCGTATGGGGGGGCACATCCTATAGACAGTTACGTATATTTGGATATAGAAGATACGATTATAATCTGAGTCGTTTATAAGACAGATAAAGGCGTAAAACTCTATCCTGTAACCGACTAGAATCTAGTAACCGATCGGAATCTCCTAACCGATCAGGACTCTGTAAGTCGTGCCACCCCCGGTATATAAGGGAGAAGGCGAGGCGAGAAAAAGGCATCAATCCATAGAGCATAGCACACCTTATATCGCCCAGAGCATATTGCGCTTTGAGCAATCTTAGATCCAAGAGATCCGTATAATCCCAGCACACAGGATTAGGGTATTACCTCCACCGCTAAGGGCCTGAACCTGTCTAACCCCTTGTCTTGTGTGACCTTCGAGTTTGAGATCTAGCGCTTGCCCCATAAATTTATTGCCGACTACAAAAGTCGACAGGAACCCATTCCATCGAAGCTTTCCCCAAACGCCAGCACGGCTTGTCGCCTCTTCCTCTGCCGCATGGCCACGGTGGCGAGGTGACTCCGGTTGTCACCGACGATAATGGGCTCCACCATGGGATGCGCAAGGTTGCCCTGAAGCCTTAGGGGCCATTGGCCGAGCTCGAATCTGGCCAGAATCTCGCGAGCGGCCAACCACAGAGCAAGCTCTGTTTTGCTCTATGCCATGCGGGACCCCCGTGTCAGCCTCTTAGCCTCACACAGTCACTCCTCTCACTGACCTAGAGGCCTCACTGGTCAGTCGTCGAGTTTAAAGAAATCCTGCGAAAATGGAAACCGCTTTCAGTATAAGGAAGGCATATTTCTGATTTTCTCTGGATTTCCTAAACCGAAGCACTTCATTTCTAAATAACTTTTGCATCTTTAATCCAAATAAGATAGAATAAAATTTTATATTCATATAAAATCAAGTACTTTCAGAATATGCAAAAATAATTTGAAAAAGAGCAATGGATAAATTTGAAATTCAAATTTAAAGAAAAGGATGAAAGATAGGCTATATATATAAATGATGCAAATGAACTGAGAATTGAATGAAACCAATTTTATTGGAATCCTTAGATTTCTAGCAACCCAAATATATATATAAATATTTAAATATCATCTTTGTTTGAATCATTTTCTAATAAAAGTTATTCTCAATATATTAAATGTTCAAGAATGCATAAATTGTGCAAAAGAAATCTAAAATGAACAAAGTTGATTTCTATTGTAACAACCCCCATTTTCGCATAAATGCAAAGTGGAAATCTAATGCGCATACAGTACTAGTCCCATGATCAGTGGCTAGTACGCACATTTTCAACAATTGGAATCACATCCATACATCATTTTATTCAAGCGGAAGCTATTTGTATAATATATTCTTACAACTCAGAGTATATAAATATAGCAACAGAAGAAGCAAAGTCTTGTAGTGTGCCCATCCAATCCCTCAGGCAAGTGACAAGGCATAATCACTAGAAAGGTCACTTTATTGAAAATCCCGCATCCTACGATGAATAGAGATCTTTCGAATCTTCGCTATCTTTTTCCACCTAAAAGAACATAGTAAGCAAGGGTGAGTACATTACGTACTCCGCAAGACTTTAACAAATCCTATAATATATGCAAGCTATTTCAAAGGAAAGGCTTCTACGGTTAATTTGCATAAAGCGAAATTGAATTTGTAAATCAAGTTGCCATTTGCAAGCGGAATTTAATAAAGCAAGTGTGACTGATAAGAAATAAGTAAAGCATAAGTAATAACTCACAGTCCTCCATAATGTGAGTGTCGAGATGTCCAATATCTTGCCAATCCGTGGCATAACCACAATCTTTGCCAAAACAAGGCATATTAGGTGAAAATCATCCCATTTTGAAAATAGTAAAACATTTAGCTATGTGATGACGTTACCAAGTGCCTTTGACCGTAGACGCAGCTAATTAATTAGATTTACACTCTGCAGAGGCGTACAACTTTACCCGCAAGAAATGATCATCTCTTTATGCAGCGCAATTGACACACTTCTTTTGTTGTGCCGCAGAGAGATCATAGCATAACCGTTACATTACCTAGACCTAGCTTTGGACCAGCCCAGTGACGTGAAACCCTTGTTATGGAAGAAGAAACATAAATAAGTACAATATGGCAGTCCATCCCTGCAATAAGATCAAGAACATAGGCAGTCCATCCCTGCAATAAGAACATAGGCAGTCCATCCTTGCAACAAGGGTTTCTTCCCATAACAAGGCGTACACCGTTATACTGATATGCATTACCCACAACGAAGTGTGGAAGCCCCTCATAAGCAAACCTAGAAAGGATTGCTCATACTATATATCTCCCGCCTACCAATGTGCAAAGCTAGACCTAAGCAACTTAATAGGTTAAGGCTGCCCCATCCCAGCACTTGTGGTTGCACGGAATTCTTGGCTTAAACACAACCCATAGCTCGGTCCTTAATCTGACACGGGCAATAATCTCCCCGGCCCTACACTACGTACAAGTCCATCTCTTGCACAACCGGCTATTGCCAATAATTGCCTGCATCTAAACCATAGTTTTATTTTAGAGTTTTTAGTCAAAATACCAACAACTGACATCATGTCATAACCAACCTTTTTCAATTATCAAGAATCAATTTTGATCTGATCATATTCAATGTTGGTTCTAAAGCATGGCTAAGCATGGTTAATATTTGCATATACCCAAGTTGACATTATGTATTGTCTAACCCATTTATATGGTTATCAAGGTTCACATGTCCATACTAATCAATGAAGTTTCATGAGACAACAGGTATATCTACCATTACCACAAAATAGCATATTTATAGAAAATAAATGCATGCATGAAATATTTTGATAAACACAATGAAAATTAAATACTGGGATCAATATGATCAAAAGGGGTGCTTGCCTTGCTTAATTGTTGTTTATGACAAAGTCGCGGCTGCAACTGGCATGGTTGATGATGGAATTAGTGACGTCGGGTTCTACACGTCGTTCAATAGAAATATAGCGAACAACAATTTCAATAAGGGCAAAAAGAAGACAGACAGAAAGTCAAATAAAACATGCTATAAGAAACAGATGCATATTCTTTTATAGACTATTTATTCTTGTTTTATGAATTCTAGATGCTAAAATTATGTATTCTTGTATCTATAACTTTGAATTCTAGATGCTAAAATTATTTGAATTAATAGGATTAAAATATTAGTCATCATGTTATACATAAGTGGTATTGACTTTGCATAAGAATTCATTTTGAATATATATATACACACCAGACTTGTTAGGTTGGGCTATTGGTTACATATTCTGGTTTTCAACAAGGTTTTGGTTAAAACAAATATCTTAAGCACTTATTTCTTATTTATTGTTAAAGCTCGTTTATTCATATTACAGATATGGATATCATAATACTTAGGGTTATTTGAATGACAGGATTTATATGCAGAACATGATAAAACAAGATTATTTATTTATAATAAGGTAGTCTATACTTTGGGGAGCAATCCTAAGCTAATTTAATAATTTTTAGGATTTAGACGAGAAGCTTTATTCGTTGCTGAAATAGCTTAAATGGCATTAAGGTTTCTGATGACCATAACACTTAAGGGTATTGAGCTAGTAAGATTCAAATGCAAAGCAAGTTGTAAAAAAATATTTTTCTATATTATGGTAGAACATATCTCAAGGATAATTTCTGGGCTGTTCTTCATAAAATTGGCATTTAGAAGAGTTGTTTTATGTGTTGCCGAAAAGGCTTAAATGTTTCTAAAGTCCAGAATCGTAATACTTAAGGTTATATCACAAGCAAGATTTATATGAATACCATGATATAATGAACTTATTTCTTCAGAATATGATAGTAGGTACTTTGGAGGGTATTTTTAAACTGATATTATAAATTTTACTATAAAGACACATTATTTTATTTGCTGCTGAAATAGCATAAATGGCCATAAAGTTAACGTTGTAACTAGACGGATTTCGCTTTTCGTTTGTGGCTATACTACACATGATTATTCATTCATTTTTCTGGCATTAGCAGGGTATGATCTTAAAAGTGTTTTAGAACTAGTTTGGCATTATTTTGATTTTGGCCGAGGTGTTTTGCATGCATATGAAGTATGAAATCTATTATGAAAGTAATCCAGATTAGTTCTTTTTGCCGATTATTATGAGCTTATCTCAAAGAGTATACTAACATTAACTTTTCCTAATTTAATATTTAATTTATGAGGTTTTGTGCATATGCAAACTACTGTTGTTGTATTCAAAACAGTTTATGTAACATCCCAAATTTTCATTTCATAAATAGGATAAAAAAAATTAAATTATTATTTTTATCGGTTGTTCAAGTTTATTTGTCTCCTCTTTATTTTCTGGATTTCTATAGAGTTCAAAAGAAAAAGACTTTTGCCTATTTTTAGAAAAACTTAAAACTATTTCCTAAAAAGAAAACCCTATTTAAGTTGGAATTAATTGTTTTAAAAAAATATATCACAAGGAACTTCGGTGAATTTTCCCATTATTTGTTAAAATCCTGATTTCAAAATCTTTCCAAAAGTCTCATCAATTAAAATATAGTTTGGAGACAAAATAAAAGATTTGGTTTTGCTAAAACTATCTTATTTAATATAAATAAACCTAAGGGAATTTCTGTGAAATTTTCTATATTTGTCAAATTATATATTTTCTAAAGCCTTTCCGAAAGCTTTAACAAAATAAAAATATATGTGGTACAAAAATAAAATATTTGGTGGTACCAAAATATTTTATTTGATCTCAAAATGTCCTAATTAAACTCCTGAATTTTCTTAGAATTTTTGGGGTTGTTTTAGTATTTTCAAATTAAAAGATATTAAAAACAATATAAAAGTATTTACTGTACACGAATAAAATTATTATTTTATGTAATAATATTTTATTTGTGTTACTAAGGCTGTGGGTCATGTTCCAGATTTTTCTATGATTTTTAAACGGTTGTTTGGTATTTATTTCGATTTTATGGGTAATACTTAATAATTCGGATTAAATAATCGATGCTTCGCTAAAGTAATTCGGCAGAATTTCAGGCATAACTCCGGCGAGTTCTCCTGGTCACTCCCGATATTATTTTGATCTGAAATATTCACCAGAGCTTCCTCTTGCTGTCCTCTACATCCAGTAAAATCAGATTTTGAAAATACCTATCGGAGCACCTCCGGCAACCGATTCTTTCCCCAACTCCCGAGCTTTTCCCGTTGATCCATTGCTCCTTTGTAGCTGAAAATTGAACCTAGACGCCTCTCCTCATTCCCACATCATACTAAAAGATCAGCATCAGAATCGCAACGGATCTCCTCGGAAAGCCTTTTCCCTAACTCCGGTAAGAACTTGGCGAGCTCTGAGCGCTCGAACTCCGTTCATCCTCAAATTTTTGTGGAGCACCCCATGAAGGTTGCAACACCCTGTGAATCAGTTTTGTAATATTCCAAACAGAGCACCGGCGACCCTTTTTCTCCTACAACGTCGACGAGCTCTTCCGGTGCGCCGCCATCGCCGGCCGATCTTGGCATCGCGTTCCTCGCCTTCTGGGTGAGTTTTTATGAGATCCAACCGCGTCATCTCGTGCCATATAGTCAGATCTATCTCTCCACCAAGTTTGGTGCAGTTTTATCCAGGAAATCAAAAGTTACGGCAGTTCTAATCTCAAATCTTGCCGTCACCCGTTCTTCTTCGTTTTTGCGAGTTTGACCGTGCAATTTTTTTCTGTAGACTCCTCTTGATGTCCTCTACACGGTGCTCACCCTAACTCAAGGTTTTGTCCACAGGATTGCTGCAGAAAATTCAATCTTCCCCGATCAGACTGCGTACGTACGGCAGAAATTTTTGTCGCGCGTTCCCCGTTGATCCAGAAGGTGAAACTCAGATCCGTTCACGTCATATCGTGCCAAATGATCCCAGATAGCTCTCTATAAAATTTGGTTAGTTTTTATCTATTATTTTAATAGTTATGACCGTTTGATCTATTAGCTTTAGCAGCCGTTCATCGGCAGTTTGTGACCTGTCCGTTGGGTTGCTTCCAAATCCGGATATACCGTTGAGTTCGTGTCGCCGCGTTCTACGTGGTGCTCACTTCCCATCTGCTGTTCCATCCACCAAAAATTTTAATATTCGTTACCGTCGCCTTTTTGCCACCGCCGCGCGTCGTCTTGTGCCGCCAACCATTTCGGTTTGTCGTGGCCATGTCATTGTGTCCAGAAAATCATTATCCCCTGTTTTGCCCACCGTTGAAGTTCATTGATCCCGGTTGCCGTCAAAGCCATGTTCTAGAATCTACCCGGCGTCTTTTGGCCTAGTCCTTCGTGTTGGTGCGCATTTGGTTCGCCATCTTTGAAACCTTTAATCGCGAGCCAACCCTACCATCCTACCCTATGCCAAGTGTATTCATCCTTGAATCGTTTCGCTCAAACCCGGACTTAACCCTTGGTCCAATTCGTCGTTAATGTCCCGCCGTTAACGTTCCGTCGTTAATGTTCCGTCGTTAACGTCCCGCCGTCAACGTTCCGTCGTTAACGTTCCGTCGTCAACGTCCCGCCGTCAACGTCCCGTCGTTAACGTCCCATCGTTAACATTCCGCTGCTAACGTTTCTTCGTTAACGTTCCACCGTTAACGCTTTGCTCTCGCTTCGCTATCATCGCATATGCGCATTCCAGCAAGAGCGTAGTGCGATGTCATTATCCTTTCTATCGTCCTATCGTGATCTAACCCCATTTCTTGTGAGTCGGCTTTATCTTTCTATCATCGCAAGCGGACCAAAACCTAACAAGACCGGTTCGATGGTGAGTTCATCGTGAGCGTATTGCCGGTATTCTTTGTTTTCCACGTTGTGTCCACCGTAGTAAGATATTTGTCTTGTCTTACTACATATCGTCATCATACTGTTATCGTCAAGTCTCTTCTTTGATGTATGGTGAACCCTAGATCGGATAAATCTTGAATGTTGATTCCATCCGTCCTTGTCTTATCCCTGAAAATCTAATCTGCCATTAACCCAGAATTCATTCGTGGACTTGGTCGATAGACCATTGGCCATATGTCATATCCTGGTGCCATATCTATTCTATTAGTCTATCTTTCTTTTGTTTGGTGTGTATTTGTTTAGTCAACAAAAGTCAACATTGAGCATCAGTTTAGTTCATCATGAACTAACATATCTTTATGGACCCGATCTATAGATCAAGAGCCCATATGTCAATATTTGTCCAATCGAGTTAATTAATCTCGAAGGATATCCCCTGGAATATACTCCGTTTTCCCCTAATTATCAGTCGTAACCTTCTCGACAAATCTTCTGAAAGCCTGTTCTCTTTCATCCGATCTTAGATCAAATCTAAGTTCCTAAATTCAATCCCTTCCGTTCAGTACCAATCTAATATTAAATTGGAGTTTATTTGAATTGCTTTTGAGTTTTGTCGTATTTGTGCTTCTTTGTCGTTAGACGTGTCGTTCAGAAGTTACCCGAAGTAGCTGAAGGACGAGGAAGTCGAAGCATTCGATTGAAGAGCCAAAGGTTGATGAAGCCGAAGATCAATTAAAAAGAGTAAAGAGCAGTTTATAGCAAGTGCTAGGCAAGTTGTGCTTTGATCATGTTGAACCTACGATTACAAAAACTGCTATATTGTTTTACTTTATTGCATATTATTTGACATGTACAAATGTCTTCAATTAAATTTGGGACTTAGCTATTATACCCAATTGCTCTATACCCTACCTTACCATTTGTATACCACGATATATTGTCACCCTAGATTGGTTCATTATAGTTGGTTAGTAATAATAATCAACATGGGATGGTTAGACCGTATTAGTTGCTTAGTCATGCCACGCCATCACATGTACTTTAGTCTTTGATAAATAATCTTGACTAATGGAATATGGAACGATGTTATGAACTTGTGTGTCATGTGTGGTCACACGATGAGATTGAGTTGCGGTGGCGAGAGGATGTCACGCATAGCGAGTTAAATTCTTGATGGCACGTGGTGCTTGGTAATCAAGCTGGGGTGGTTATGATTTAGATTGGGGCAAGTGGCAAGGGTGAGAATGCCAAGGTGGGCCCGATGGGCGGGGTATGTGGAAGTCTTGCCTCGATCATCTTAAGGACTTAACCTTGCAAGCCTTTGACTGAGTCAATCATGCGACCACATATGCGATATGGGACAGACCTAGTTGATTAGGGTTACGATATCTTTCCTCACGATACCTCGGGCGACGATACGGAAGTGTACTGTGCGGGAGCGTACCTATCTTTGCGGCTTGGTACCCATCCAACGGTGTTGGCTGTCCTATACTTGGTGGCAGCTGCGTGAGAAGAGTGATAGCGAAGGCAACACCGGAGAGGTTCTTTGGTTAAGGTAGAGGTTCCTGAAAGGCTTTGTCGTGAATTCTCTGCCGGTACACCAAAAGAAGTGTGCTGATGGCCAGGCACAAAGAGAATATCACGTCGTGTGGGTAAAGTGCATAACCTCTGCAGATTGTAAACCTATTCGAATAGCCGTGCTCACGGTATTGAGCAAAGCTCGGGAATTACAGTCAAGGGTTAGACTTTTGTTAAACAAAACTTATTGGCATGGCGGGATGCCATGGAAAGTGGATTTTAACTTAGGATTGGAAACTTGTTTTACTTGAGAAATGTTGAATCTATCTAATACGATTATTTGTTTCTTGTCTTTCCAATTTATATACTGTATTAATTTATAAACGCTGCTTATTGCAAAATAGCCATAATAGCCTTTTCCTTTGGAATAAGCCCTACATATAGTTACATAGAATTGCATTCTGTGCACAACTTGTTGAGTGCTTTATGTACTCACCCCTTGCAACACAAAATCATCAGTTGAGGAGAAGACCACAACTTCGAAGGAGGAGAAGTTCCACGAGGAGACGAATATCTAGGAGTTGAACCTTGTCAGTTGCCTGTGGTATATTGATTGGATTCGTCGACGTTCTTCATTCCACTGTTGTTTATTTATTTTGAGTTGAAGCCACCAAGGCCTCACAAGTGTAAGTTTGACCTTAAGGTCGTTCAATAGTTCTATATTAATAGATGAAGTCTTTATTTATTATTCCGCTGTGTATGATTGTGATATTTCATCTATGTTGAGACTGTGTGCACTAGCGTGATCCTGGACTAGTGCTGAATACACAGAGGGTCCGGATTTGCATATTCGGGTCCCGACAGTTTAATAGCAAATAATCAGTTTCATGATTATTCTGGAATATATTTACATTTGACTTATTTCCAATTATTAGGCTTATTCTAAATCAAGTTCCTAAGCATTTTGTTGCTGTCAAACAAATCTGTTTCATGGTCGATTCTACATATTCATACATGTATATTACTACTGCTTAGTATATTATCTCTTATATGCGCTAGTACTACTTATGCATATGCCTATATACATCTTTTTCATTTATGTTATATTCTCAAGTTGAGTCTATTATTTAAACATTGAGACATACTCTGGAGTCCTACTGACACATATATATAAACATCAATTCTTGCTTATTTAAGATTTCTGTTGCACAAGGGATATCCTATTTAATGTATTGAGAATAACCTTTAATAGAAAATGATTCAAGCAAAGATTATATTTAAATATTTTTATATATTTAGGTTGTTGGAAGTCTAAGGATTCTAATAAAATTGGTTTCACTCAATTCTCAGTTCATTTGCATCATTTATATATATAGCCTATCTTTAGGCCTTTTATCCAAATTGAAATTTCAAATTCGCTCAGAGATCAATTTCAAAATATTATTGCATATTCTGAAAGTAATTAATTTTAGATGAATTTATAATTTTGTTTCACTGGATTTGGTATTAAAATGTAGGAGATATGAATACTTGATTATGGGCCGGTTCAGGAAAATAAAATAAATACGAAATACGTTTCTTTTATAGAGGTAGCGGCTTTACCCCTTTGAACTGGAGTGGCTCGCTGGCTGATGAGGGAGACCTGTCAGTCAGAGAGAGGAAGCAGAGGGAGAGCCAGGGCAAGCGGTCGGTGACGGAGGAGCGGCGGCACTGGTCCAGGCCGAGTCTAGAGAGCACCAGGGGGCTACCGTGCACCCTGGGGGTCCAGTGGATGGTAGTGGAGTTGCGGCGAGGTGGCCTGCCACCGGCGACGTGTGGCGGCGAAAATGGCGCACGGCCGGAGAAAAAAAAGGAGATCAGTTCAATGCAAATTGGTAGGGGATTAAGCATTTTGGGATCGAGGGGAATCCATTTTGCCGCTCACCTTGGTCGAAGATTGACCGAGCTGTGCCGTCACCGTGAGATCGGACTCGAGGATGAAGACACTGTGGTGGCGACGGCAAGGAGAATACAAAATGAAAAGGGGTTTTACGCAAGCATCAGTGAAGTGTTAAGGTGATCCATGACCGAAGAATTTGAGGATTTCTCGCCGAATTGCGCTAATTGGATTTTTCTCCCCTTTGTGCTGAAGGTACGGCAATGGCAAAGTTCGGTGGTAATTTTGGCGATGTCTTGAGCAATGGATGGTAGAGAGAAGCTTCTAGGTGATGGTCTAGGCAGAGGAGGCTAGAGGGGTCTGCAGAGGTTTATGGGTTGCCAGCGATGGGGAAAACGGAGTCTTGGTGAGGTTCGGCTTGGGTGCTTATGTTGCGGCAAATGAAGCTTGGGCAGAGAGGAGAGGCATGAGAGGAGATGCAAGAGAATGGTTTGATCTTAGGGCATGTTCCGGGTGAGATGAAGCTCCAAGGTGAGGTCATCTACAGGAAATGCATTGATTTATTGACAAGAGATGAAACTGCCTTTTCCTGATCATGATGAGAGCTGGGTTGGATTCAATGGTTCAGTTAGCAATCATGGTGGTAATTTAATGTGGCTTTTATGGCGTGTACAACAGATCGGTTAGAAGGTACTTTTAAATTTTCAGAATTATCTCATGCATGTAGAATTTATAAAAATTCTAACAGTGTACTGCGCACAGATTTCAGTTTTTTGTATTTAATTTATCTGGGAGTTCATAACTAATGAAATATTTGTGCACATTTTTGTGAAGATTACTTATGGACATATTAGTCTCCTTTAAAATGTTCAGCTTTCAAATTCTTTATGTTTTATTTACTACAATTCTGACACTGACATTTCCAGATTTTTCAGCTTTTCTGTTTTTGAATTTTTAAAATTAACAAATTTAATCATTATTTCCTGATATTGTTACTGTTGATGGGATGGTACATAATTAAGATAATATAAAAAATTTAGGTCGAATTAATGCAGTATTATTTTTATTTAAATCTGACAAATTTACTGTTGCTAGTAAAAAATTCATTAATTGCACTCTTAATTGCTTTGATGTGACTTGTAACTTCCTTAAATATCTTGATATGACCTTTAACTTCCAAAATTAATTTCTAAATAATTTTATATGTTTAAATACATTTTTTTAATTTTATTGTTATAAACTTTTTACTCTTTTCTTTATCTATTATTATGATTATATGAAAAGATTTTTCCTTTGGAACAAAAATAAGAAAATTCAAGAAAATCAAAATAAATTCAGAAAATTTCATAAAAATCATCAATAAATATATTTTAATGTTGAAATTTATTTTCATGTTGTACTTTAAGTTTTGTATTGTAATTAAAATGAAATTAGTAAAATTAAATATTGTCTTAAGAACAAAAATTCAATAAAATTTCAGATTAGTTGGAATTTCAATGTAAATTTTTATTTCCAACTTATTTTCGTATTTTGTTTGATTTGAAGTTTTATTTTGCAACTCATCCTTTTATTATGGTTGGATTTCAAGATATTGAAATAGAAGAGAATATTTTAATTCATTCTTGACATTCTAATTAAAAATTCTATTCAATTTCACTTTCTAATTTTTATATTTCTATTTTTATTATTTAGAATTTTTGGGATGTTATATCTATATACTAGTATGTCAGTAGGTAAATTGAATATGCGAAAATATTTAAGTTATAAACTAGACTTTGAATTGTTTCATGAATAAGAATGAGACCCTAGTGTAAAAGGTATGTACATGCATATATTCCAGAATGATCATTTATACTATTTTAGCAGCAAGTAAAATATCTCGTTTAAGCACTAAAATTTATAAAATCAGTTTAGTAATACAATACAAAGAAAATACTTCAATATTCTGAAAAAAGAACCTCATTTAATCATGCTTTACTTATATATCTTGATAGCAAAATAACCTTAAGTATTATGTTTTCAGAAACGCTTAAACCTTTTAGGCAACTCATAAAACAACTCGTATAAAAGCAAATTTTATGAAGAATAGCCCAGAAATGATCTTTGAGATATGGTCTACCATAATCTGGAAAAAATATTCTTTTTACAACTTGCTTTGCATCTGAATCTTGCTAGTTCAATACTCTTAAAGTGTTATGGTCATCGGAAACCTTAATACCATTTAAGCTATTTTAGCAATGAATAAAACATCTCGTATAAATCCTAAAATTTACGAAATCAGCTTAGGATTGCTCCCCAAAGTATAGACCACCTTATTATGATGAAATAATCTTGTTTCATCATGTTATGCATATAAATCCTGTCATCCAAATAACCCTAAGCATTATGATATCAGAAATCCGTACTACGAGTAAGCAAACTTAGTAATAATAGAAAGATTAATACTTAAGATATTTGTTTTAACCAAAACCTTCTTAAAAACAAAAATATGTAACCAATAGCCCAACCAAATAGATCTAGTGTATATATATATGTTACGAATTCTTATGCAAAGTCAGTTAAAGATTAAGTACTATTCCTACATAACATATAACATGATAACTAATGTATTAATTATATTAATCCAAATAATTTTAGCATCTAGAATTCGTAAGACAAGAATAAATAATCTATAAAAGAATATGCATCTGTTCTTTATAGCAAGTCTTTATTTGATATACTGTCTGTCTTCTTTTTGCCCTTATTGAAATTTGTTGTTTGCTATATTTCCATTGAACGACGTGTAGAACCCGACGTCACTAATTCCGTCATCAACCATGCCAGTTGTAGCCGTGAGTTCGTCATAAACAACAATTAAGCAAGGCAAGCACCCCCTTTGATCATATTGATCCCATTATTTAATTTTCATTTTGTTTATCAAAATGTTTCATGCATGCGTTTATTTTCTGTAAATCCGCTATTTTGTGGTACTGGTAGATATCTTGTTGTCTCATGAAACTTCCTTGATAAGTATGGACATGTGAACCTTGATAAACATATAAACTGGTTAGACAATGCAAAATGTCAACTTGGGTATATGCGATTATTAACCATGCTTAGCCATGCTTTAGAACCAACGTTGAATATGATCAGATCAAAATTGATTCCTAAGAATTAAAAAAGGTTGGTTATGACATGATGTCAGTTGTTGTTATTTTGACTAAAAAACCCAAAATAAAAACTATGTTTAGATGCGGGCAATTATTGGCAATAGCTAGTTGTGCAAGAGATGGACTTGTATGTAGTGTAGGGGGAGATTATTGCCGTGTCGGATTAAGGACCGAGTCATTGGTTGTTTTCAAGCCAAGAACTCCGTGCAATCACAGGTGCTGTTATGGGTAGCCTTAACCTATTAAGTTGCTTAGGTCTGGCTTTGCACATTGGTAGGCGGGAGATAGTACGACCAATCCCTTCTAGGCTTGCTTATGAGGGGCTTCCACACCGCGGTGTGGGTAAATGCATATCGGTACAACGATGTACGCCTTGTTATGGGAAGAAACCGTTTCTTGCAGAGATGGACTGTCATGTTTTACTTAATTATATTTCTTCTTCCACAACAAGGATTCAACGTCATTTGGCTGGTGCAAAGCTAGATCTATGTAATGTAACGGTTTTGTCATGACTCTCTGCAGCACACCAAGGAAGTGTGCTAATTATCAATTGCACATAGAGTTAGTCATGAGTTGTGGGTAAAGCTGTACACCTCTGCAGAGTGTAAATCTAATTAATTAGCTACGCCTACAGTCAAAGGCACTTGGTAACGTCATCACATGGTTAGAAGTTTTACTATTTTCAAAATAGGATGATTTTTGCCTGATTTGCCTTGTTTTGGCAAAGATTATGGTTAGCCACTTGTTGTTAGGATATTGGACATCTCGATGCTCATGTCATGGAGGACTGTGAGTTATTACTTATGCATTACTTATTTCTTATCAGTCAAACTTGCTCTTACAAATTCCGTTTGAGAAATTGCATCTTGATTTACAATTCAAATTTCACTTCATGCAAATTAACCGTAGAAGCCTTTCCTTTGAAATGGCCTGCATATATTATAGGTTTTGCTAAAGTCTTGCGGAGTACGTAAAGTACTCACCCTTGCTTATTATGTTGTTTTAGGTGAAAAGTTAGCGAAGCTCCAAAGATTTATTTTGTCGCGAGATGCGGGAATTTCAACGAAGCAATCTTTCTAGAGATTATGCCTTGTTAGTTGCCTAAGGGATTGGATGGGCACACTACAAGACTTTGCTTCTTCTATTGCTATATTTATATACTCTGAGTTGTAAGAATATATTGTACAAATAGCTTCCGCTTTAATAATATGATGTATGGTTGTGATTCCAATTGTTGAAAATGTGCATACTAGCCACTAATCATGGGACTAGTATTGTATGCACGTTAGATTCCATTTTTGCATTTATGTGAAAATGGGGATCGTTACAATAAGCATATTATTATGACATATATTTCAGAAATCAACACATATTTCATATTACACACTACGTACAACGCATCTATGTTAGAAATCAACATGGATATATTAATCAATTGAATCTATAACTACTACTCACAAATTCACAGCACAAGGTTCACAAATTAACCCAAGTAGTAACTAAGAACTTCACAACTCATTAGGTGAGGCTGAGTGGAACTCATCTTTTGGATTTATGACCTCACGCATCAAGAAGGTAGAAAGTTTTCCTCGAATTCGTAGCAGGTCAGCCTGTTCCAACGAAGATTCAGCGTATTTCCAAGCTTGTGAATGGGAAGACTAAAGTCTTGCATGTGTATAGAAACAATTATTGCACGATTGACAAACCACCACGACATTGGTCTTCTTTGCACCAATGAGGATTTGCATGTTGTGGCAAACGTAGAATCCATATTAGTTAATGGCCTTTGGCTGCTGGTGGCACTGCCAAAATATAATTGGTTAGTTGTAACGACCC
Organism: Otatea glauca; assembly: GCA_036346275.1. NCBI lineage: Eukaryota > Viridiplantae > Streptophyta > Magnoliopsida > Poales > Poaceae > Otatea > Otatea glauca. Next base: position 114,352 of record JAYEVK010000354.1, read on the forward strand.
CCATTTTTACATAAATGCAAAAATGGAAATCTAATACGCATACAGTACTAGTCCCGTGATCAGTGTCTAAAATATGGAATCACAACCATACATAATTTTATTAAAGCGGAAGCTATTTGTACATTATATTCTTACAACTCAGAGTATATATATACAGCATAGAGGAAGCAAAGTCTTGAAGTGTGCCCATCCAACCCTCAGGCAACTAGCAAGGCATAAATCCCTAGAAAAGATCACTTCGTTGAAATTCCCGCATCCTGTGCCGAAAATAAATCTTCGGAGCCTTGTTTTCATATCCACCTAAAATAATAGATTAAGCAAGGTTGATTACTTTCATATTCTGCAAGACTTAAGTGGTATTTGCAAATGCAATAATGCAAGTTAAATCAAAGGAGGCTTCTACGTTAATTTTGCATAAAGCAGAATTTAACTTGTAAATCAAGTTCCAATTTCTCAAACAGCATTTGTAAGAGCAAGTTTGCTGGTAAGAAAATAAGTAAAGCATAAGTAATACTCACAGGCCTTCACGAGCATTGAATAATCCAATAATCCAATCCTACCATAACCATTTCTTTACTAAAACATAACCATTCATCCAATAATCCAAATCATGAAGTCCAACAATGTCGGTCATTTGACATAAAGTGACAGTTTCTAAACAAGATTCAAATCAAAACACGTTTTTATAAAATACCAAAATCTAACATTGGAATAACTTCACCAAGTGCCCATGACCGCGGGCACGGCTAATCGATTAGATTTTCACTCTGCAGAGGTGTTCAGCTTTACCCACAAGACATGACTGACTCTTTGTGCAGATCATTAACACACTTCCTTTGGTGTGCCGCAGAGAGTCATGACATAACCGTTACACTACCTAGACTTAACTTTGCACCAGCATCGGGACGTTAGATCCATACTATGGTAGTAGAACTCAGAGCATAGAAATGTTGGAACTCCCCATAGCATGGCGTACACCGTTGTATTGGTAAGTGTGGTTCCCAACACCTCGGTGAGGGCACCCCGTCGAGCAAACCTTGAAAGGAGAGCTCGTACTACTTCGGCCTTCCAATGTGCAAAGCTAAATCTACGTAACTTAATAAGTTAAGGCTACCTCATTTCACCACTTATGGTTGCACGGATTTCTTGGATCAATAGCGTCCCATTGTTCGGACCTTAATTTAACACGGGCAATACTTCTCCCTACACTACGTACAAATCCAACCCTTGCACAACTAGCTATTGACAATAATTTCCCGCATCTAAACCATATTTTTATTTTGGGGGTTTTAGTCAAAAATACCAACAACCGACATCATGTCATAACCAACATTTTTAATTTCTGAAGAAACAATTTTGATCTGATCATATTCAACGTTGATTCTAAAACATGGCTAAGCATGGATAATATGTAATTGCTTATACCCATGTTGACATTATGTATTGTCTAGCCCTTTTCTATTGTTAGCAAGGTTCACATGTCCATACTTATCAAGGAAGTTTCATGAGACAACAGGTATATCTACCAATACCACAAAATACCAAATTTATAGAAAATAAACGCATGCATGAAACAGCTTGATAAATAAAAGGAAAATTAAATACTGGGATCAATATGATAAAAGGGGTGCTTTCCTTGCTTAATCGTTGTTTACGACGAGTTGTGGTCGAAGCCTGTGTTGTTGATGACGGAATTAATGATGTCGGGTTATACACGTCGTTCACGAAAATATTAATAAGGGCAAAAAGAAGACAAACAGAAAATCAAATAAAACTTGCTATAAGAAACAGATTTATAGAGTATTTATTCTTATTTTACGAATTCTAGATGATAAAATTATTTGGATTAATGAAATTAAACATTAGTTAAAGGTTTCATAAACTCAATTATTCATATAATGTGTTCTTGATGACCTTAACACTAATGTTATTGCACTAGCAGGATTAAGATGAAATGCAAGATGAAATAAGAATATTTTTCCAGATTATGGTAGTACATATCCTAGAGATCATTTCTAGGCTATTCTTCATAAAATTTTCTTTTATACGAGATGTTTTACAAACTGTCAAAAAGGCTTAAGCTTTTCTGAAACATAATACTTAAGGTTATTTTGCTATCAAGATTTATATGCAAAGCATGATGAAATAAGATTATTTCTTCAGAATATTGAATTATTTACTTTGCAGAGCATTTCTAAACTGAGTTTATAAATTTTAGTATTTATACGTGATATTTTATTTGCTGCTGAAATAGCATAAATGGTCATTCTAGAATATATGCATGTACATATCTTTTACACTAGGGTCTCATTCTTATTCATGAAACAATTCAAGTCAAGATTATTTCTTAAGTATTTTAGCTTACTCAGGCAATATGCTATCATAAAAGTATTTTAAAAATCAATTATTCTCATTTTGAATTTCTTCTGAACAAAGTATATACTTTTGAATATTTAATGCATTGAGAACAACCTTTTATAGAAAATGATTCAAACAAAGATGATTGTGAGACCCCGTTCTTGCAAAGAGGAACCTCCATGTGAACACTGTACTAGTCCCATGATCAGTGGCTAGCACTCACATGTTTACAACATTCATATCACAACCACAAGATAAAAATCTGACGGACATATATTACAAGCAGTAATAATTATACAGAGTTAAATTTTTACAACAGCGGAAAGTAGAGGAATTAAAACTCCAAAAGCCACGTGGTATGCCCGCTAACCCTCAGGCAACTGACTTGGCAAACCTAAGGTAACTCATCGTCAAAAGTCCCGCACCCTGCGTGAAAGTAAAAGTCGTGCGGTGCTTGCGGGTTTCATCCTCGAGACAATGAGATGCAAGATTGAGTACTTTGGTACTCAAAGCAAGACTTATAGTGTTTAACGAGCAATGTCTGATAATTATGCAGGCTAAACAAGGAAGGTTTAAGGTTATTTTGCAGTTGCATAAACATTTAAAAAGTATGACATAATAGATTGAAACATCGCATTTTCAAATGAGCAATTGGAATATAAAGTGATAACCAAATAACCAAGTCCTTCAACCTAGTCTACCCGACTGTAAAGATCCCCGGAGTCTGTCCTTTGACCCAAAAGCTAGCTGCAAAATGGTTCCCTTTTCAAACCCAATTTTTCCCAGAAGAGTGCCAAAACATTCTAGCATTGGAATGACTTCACCAAGCGTCCATGACCGTGGACACGGCTAATCGATTAGATTTTCACTCTGCAGAGGTGTACAACTTTACCCACAAGGAATGATCAACCTCTTTTGCCAGGCCAGTTTACACACTTCCTTTGGTGTGTCGACAAGGAGATCATACAGAGCCGTTACATTATCTAGATGTGGCTTTGAACCAGCCCGGGACGTTTGACCCTCGCCATGAAAACAGAAACACTCACCCAAGACGTGGATCCTTTCACATTACACCCAACACCACGTTTCTGTTCACGGCAAGGCGTACACCGTTGCATTGGTAAGTAAACCCCTACAGACAGACCGAACGGAATGCACGTGCATAACTCCCGCCTTCCTTAGATGCAAAGCCACACCTAAACAACTTAATAGGCTAAGACCCGCCCATACAAGCCCTCGTGGTTGTGCGAAATTCTTGGATCTATAGCGTCCCATTGCTCGGTCCTTAATCCGACACAGGCGATACTCCACCTAACTACGTGCAAATCCCTCGCACCTCGGCTATTGCCAATAATCGTCCGCATCAAAACCATAGTTTTAGTTTTGGGTTTTAATCAAAGTACTAGCAACATTTTCCCAAATGAGGATCATACATACGTTGAAAAGAATGAAACACGATCAACAACTTAAGGAGATATTTTATGCTAGCGGTTATACCCAAAATGACATTAAACATTGTCTAGCTATCCGACTAAGGCTTACAAGGTTCACATGTTCATACAGATTGAGGCAAACCATAATTTACAGGATTAACTACAGTTCTAACCCAAATTAGCAGTTTTTAAGGAGAACTATCCGGATGCACTGTACATAAGCAAAAACAACATAGAGTAGGTAAATTATTGGGTTCAACATGTTCAAGGAGGTGCTTGCCTTGCAGCTCACTGTCTAACTCAGGATCTGGATCGGCGATGGCGTCGTCTTCCTCTTCGATGACATCGGTCTCTACACGACGATCAAGCGGGAAAAATAGTAAAATATCCAAATTCGGAAAGGGCGAAAAGAAGACAAGCGATAAGTCAAATAAAGAATAGCTGCAGAAAAAACAGGTTATCTGCTAAGAGTTGAAGCATAGGTTTTACGATTTTACAAGGTGATTAATTATTCATTTGAAGCATTAATTCTTTTTCAAGTGAACATCTTAAGGTTGTCTTATGAATTGTTTATTTGGAAATTACAATTCAAGAGGCTAAAATTGTGTATTCTAGTATTTATGACTTGAATTATAGATGCTAAAATTATTTGAATTAAAAGAATTAGACACTAGTTCAGAGTTCGTCAAACACTTAACCTAAGTGATTTGCATAAGAAAGATTTTTAAATAAATTATAAGCGGTAGCTAGCTAATTAGATTCATTCATGATTTTTGAGAAGGTTACGTGATACAAATTTATTAACTACGAATTCCTTATCCAGCTAGGTTATTTAGGCTGCTCATGACTTGAACCAACTAAACTAGATTTTAGTTATTTAACCTACAAAGCACATATATATACATATATATGTGTGAGTGCATTGGCACAATAATGATTACATGGTTTAAAGTTAATTCAACCCAAAATTCCTATTTAATCAAACTCAACTATGCTACTGCCATCCTAGTATTTATAATTAACTTTGTTTCTTTTAAATTTCTTTTTAATACAATTATACATATTTGAATTACTAAGGTATTGGAAACAAGGTCTAAGTAGAAAGTAATTCAAACAAGCATGAAAATTAAATATCCTTATATATCTGGGTTCCTGGTACTATAAGGATTCTAGAAAAATTAGTTTCATAAATTTCCATGTTTATTTACAGAAATTTTGTATAGAGCATATTTCTAGCCTTTTAATTCAAATTTGAATTTCAAAATTTCCCAGAGATGGTATTCAAAATATTTTTGCATATTCTGAATCTATGGAATTTTTCATGAATTTAGAAATTGGTTTCACTATTTTTGGTCAGATGGTTCAAAAGTTATGGGCATTTGAATCTATTCGGTTTTTGGAATTTAACTAAAATTCAGAAATGCGTTTTCAAACTTGGAAAGCGTATTTCACCGTTTGGACTGGGAAGGCTTTGACCGGCTGACAATTGGGTCCCACGATCCAGTGAGACAAAAGCAGGGGCACGGCTAGGGCACGGCGGCGACGGAACTCCGGCGAATCTCCGGCCGAATGGGTAGCACGGCAAGCTCGAGAGTCCACAAGCGCACGCGGTGGGGTCACTCGCGGCGGCGGGGGCGGTGAGAGACCTGCCACCGGTGACGTGCGGCGGAAAGAGCTGCGGCTCGTCGGAGAAGACGACGAGTGAGTTAGGGACCGAATGGGTAGCATTTTAAGCATCAGTGAAGCTAGAGGATTCCATTTTACCGGTTGGTCGGGTCGGAGAGGCGACGGGTTGGCCTGCCACCGTCGGCCGGCCGTGGGGAAGAAGTGGCGCAGTGGTGGCGGTTGATCAGCAGAAGAAAGCTGAAATTGATGGGTAGTATGGACTCAGCGATGCCCAAAGATGCCTCGGTTGCAAAGAATTGGATTGAGACTTACCGGTTTGGCTCAATTGCGATGCCTCTCCATTTCGGTTTTTACGCGAAACGGCGAGAAAAGGAGCTATGGTTTGATTGTTGGTTCGGGAGTGAATGAGAAGAAGGGAGGTCAATGTGATGTACAAGAGCTATTTATAGTGGCGAATAGCAATTCACGGGGTTTGAGCGGAGGTGAAAAGAGCGGCTTAGTTACGGCGTTTTCGGTGAAATGGCGTAGCGTTTCGCCGGCAAGGAGATAACGCAAGGGCGACAGGGAATGGCGCACGAGTCTCGAGGATGGACGTGGCAGGGGTCAAGTAGAGGCGGCGTGCACCGGTCGGCGTTGAATCGGCGGTGGCGAAGGATCGGGAGAAGGTCGAGTTTGTCTCGGCGAGAGGGAGGAAGAGAGGAGGCAGCGAGATCGAGGCTGACGGGTGGGTCCGGGGCCACCGGTCGGCGAGTGAACGGTTTCCGCTCCTGCCAGCGCACGATTACGGAAAAGGGAGCGGGCCCACGAGTCAGAGAGAGAAAACAATTCCAAGGATAAGCACAGCGAGACATGCTCCATGTGACCATTAAAACGGCCGTCAAATCACTTTGAAAATTTTCCAAACTTTTTTACTGGGTTTATCTGGTAGTCCTCAGAGTCCAGTTAAATTTTCAGAGTAAAATGCATTATGGTTAAATTAAAAAAATTCTGACACTGTGGACGGGTACAGAAATTGAATTTCGGAAATCTATTTATTTAGAAGTGTAAAATTTATTAATTATTTTCTAAACTTTTTGGGGAGGTTCATTTTGTCACCAGGGCATCTCCATAAAAATTTCAAGACAAAAACTCGGGTGAATATTTTATAAAAATTCTGACATGAAGATTTCTTGTTTTTAATAGCCTCTGTTTTTGAATTTTTAGGAGGTTTTGCCGACATGATAAATTGCTGAGATTTTTACCAGATGTATCTACTGCTCTAAGGGTTCTTTGGTAATTTTTGGGGCTCCTGGTCAATTTCGATCATTTTTAATTAATTCAAACTTTACTGTTTTTAGTCAAAGGAAAGAATTGAAACATTTATTCTTGCTCCAATTCAGCACTAAAGATTTTTACTAAGTATTTTTACTGGTTTAACAGATTGGTCATGGTCAAATGGAATTTTTTATAATTTTTACTTTTACCTTCTTACTATTTTTCATTTGACCATTCTATTAATTGGATTTTTCATACAAAGCATAAATCCAAGAAAATCCAATAAAACCAATAACATCAAGAAAATCCAGAAATAAATATATTTTAATCCAAAATATTCATTTCCATTTTATTGTCTACTGTTTTTCATTTTCAGGCTGTTACAAATCTACCCCCCTTACAGAAATCTCGCCCCCGAGATTTGGCGGGTCTAAGGTAGAAAAGGTCTAAAAGAAATCAGGAAATTCTTCTTTAAGCTTGTCCTCTTGTTCCCAGGTTACTTCTTCTTCGGTGTGGTTACTCCATTGCACTTTTACCATTTTATGAACTTTATTTCGAGTGCGCCTCTGCTTCTTGAGGATTTTAAGCGGGTGCTCGCGATAAGTCGATCAGCCGAGTTCAATCTCTTCCAATTGGGTAAGTTCAGTAGGGATCTGTGAGACACTTCTTAAGCTGCGATACATGGAAAACATTGTGTACATCTGGATAATTGGGATGGCGGCTCCAACTTGTATGCTTTCTCTCCCATCTTTTCCGATTATCGATATGGACCAATATCTGAGGGGCTAACTTGCCTCGAACTTGGAATCGCGGATCCCGAAGAGGTGAAACCTTTAAATAAACATAGTCATCGATCTCAAAACTCAAGTCACGTCGGCGAGTGTCGGCGTAACTTTCTGGCGGGATTGGGCTTCCTCAATCGGCCAGTATCAAGTCTACATGTTCTTGGGCCTCATTTATTAAATCTGGGCCAAAGAATTGTCTTTCCCCCACTTCAGACCAGAAAAGTGGAGTTCGACACTTTCTTCCATAAAGGGCTTCAAATGGCGACATTTGCAGACTAGCTTGAAAACCATTATTGTAAGAGAATTCGCAAATGCTAAGCACTTCTCCCAATTGGTGCTATCGTGAGCACACAGGCCCTTAACATATCTTCAAGTATTTGATTTGTTCTTTCGATCGACCATCGGTGCAGGGATGGTAGCGATCGAAAGTCAATTTAGTTCCCAAGAGACCATGCAATTTTTCCCAAAAACGGGATGTGAATTGCGATCCCCGGTCTGAAACAATCGTTTTCGGAACCCCGTGCAAGCGCACGATATTGCTGATGTAAAGTTCTGCCAACTTATCTCCAGAATATGTGGTCTTGGCCGAATAAAATGAGCCACTTTGGTTAGTCGATCCACGACAACCCAAATGGAGTCATTTCCTTTTTGAGTCCGAGGAAGGCCAGTAATGAAATCCATACCGACATCATCCCATTTCCATTCTGGAATTTGTAGTGGTTGGAGTAACCCAGCTCGACGCTGATGTTCAGCTTTGACACGCCGGCATACATCGCATTTCGCGATATATTCGCGATATCCTTTTCATACCGGGCCACCAATATTCTCTTTTAAGGTCTTGATACATTTTGGTGCTACGGGTGAATAGATAATGGTGACTCATGGGCTTGGATAGAATCAACTTCTTGATATCAGAATTATTGGGTACGTAAATACGAGTTCCCTTCATAATTATTCCATCTGAACTTTCTATAAACTCTGAATTTATACCCCCAATTGAATAATTCCGAATTTCCTTAATGGCTTCATCTCGGAGTTGGGCATCTCTAATCTGGTTCTTGAGAGTTGGCTGAAGTTGGAGGGCGGCCACATAACCATCCTCCACTAGATTCAAATTAAGCTTTTGAAAAGCATCGATCAGGTCAGATTGGCGAGGATCCAATATGCAATCTGACTTAGACTAAGGCGTCGGCTACAACATTGGCCTTACCAGGATGATAATGAAGACCAAGGTCATAGTCTTTGATCAGCTCCAGCCACCTTCTTTGCCTCAGATTTAATTCTGGTTGGGTAAAGAAGTACTTAAGACTTTTATGATCAGTATAGATTTCTGTTCTATTCCCAATAAGATAATGCCGCCAGATTTTAAGGGCATGAACCACAGCGGCCAATTCAAGGTCATGAGTAGGATAGTTCTGCTCATGAGGTCGGAACTTGTCGAGAGGCATAGCGACAACTCGGCCTTCTTGCATTAATACACATCCCAACCCTTGGAGTGATGCATCACAATATACTTCAAAATCTTTATGAATATCTGGTAGTATGAGGACTGGGGCAGAGGTTAGCTTTTCTTTTAACTTCTGAAAACTCCGCTCACAATCGGAAGTCCATTCAAACTTCTTTTCTTTCTTTAGGAGCTGCGTGAGTGGCTTGGCTACTTTAGAGAAATTCTCAATAAACCGACGGTAATAACCGGCAAAGCCCAGAAAACTTCGAACTTTTGGGACTGATTGCGGCCTTTCCCAATCCAACACCGCTTGCACTTTGCTTGAGTCGACCGCAACTCCGCCTCCTGATAAAACATGCCCGAGAAATGCCACTTCTTTCAACCAAAACTCACATTTCTCGAACTTGGCATATAGTTTATTTTCTCGTAGTTTGCTGAGGACCAAGTGCAAATGTTGCTTATGCTCTACTTCAGTCTTGGAATATATCAGGATATCGTCAATGAATACCACTACAAATTTATCCAGATACTCCATGAAGATCTTATTCATTAAGCTCATGAAGCTCGCCGGAGCATTAGTGAGCCCAAAGGACATCACGGTGTATTCATATAATCCATAACGGGTAGTGAAGGCAGTCTTAGGAATGTCTGATGGCCTGACCTTCAGCTGGAAATACCCAACTTCAAGTCTATCTTGGAGAAAATTTGTGCCCCATTTAGTTGATCAAATAGGTCATCAATCCGGGCAGCGGATATTTGTTCTTAATGGTTACTTCATTTAAGGCACGGTAGTCACGCACATGCGTAAACTATCGTCCCTTTTCTTGACAAAAGAACCGGACTTCCCGTGGTGATGTCTTTGGGCGAATAAATCCTTGTCCAGTTGTACCTTGAGTTTTTTCAGTTCCACTAGTTCATTTGTGGGCATCCTATACGGACGCTTTGATATTGGTGCCGTTCCCGGCACCAAGTCAATGATGAACTCCATTTCTCGATCCGGAGGCACTCCTGGCAATTCAGCAGGAAATACTTCTGGAAATTCATTAACTATTGGCACATTTTCCAATTCAACTGTGGATGCTAAACACCGGACTGGCTGAGATGCTAACTCATTGACACTTGAGGCAAATTCCACAGATATTCCATCATGATTCACCAGTGATATAGATCGATTGGCACAGTTTATGCATCCCTTATGTTTGGCCAACCAATCCATGCCTAAGATCACATCTAGCCCAGATGTTTCTATCAAGATGAGATCAGCATAAAATGTAACCCCATTGATTTCTATTTTAACTCCAGAACCGAAACTAGCAGTTATAATAGTGGCTCCAGGTGATTGCACACTCATGCGAGTGGGCAACAGGGAAACTTCCAACTTGTTTTGTTCAGAAAACTTCTTGGAGATAAAAGAATGAGAAGCTCCAGAATCAAACAAAACCAATGTAGGCACAGATTGCACTAGGAACATACCAAGCACAACGTCTGATGCCTCCTGTGCCTCTTCAGTCGTCAGGTGGTGAAGGCGTCCAATATTCCCGCCTTGAGCAGGTGGCGGCGTCGATCCCCGAGTCCGGCCTTGAGCTTGTGGACATGGTTGCCCAATCTTCTTCTTGGGGCGAGGCGGCGTAATGTCACGCTCATTGCAATGAAAGCACGTGACATTGGCGCCTTCTTACGGGCAACAATGGCAGTCCTAGGCTATTGCCTTTGGCGAGCAGTCTTTGTGCGCCATTTACAAAGCGAGTAGCTTGCCCACAGGATCTCGAGCACGAGAAGCGGTCGTTGGGCTCTTGGTTTGGTGATGGCGGTGGTGGTCGGCGGAAACTAGTCGATTGCCACCCTTGTGGCCTAGATGATCCCGCTCGGATGAGCTACGCGCAAGCCACTTGCGCTGCGGCTCTCCATCCTGCCGCGATCGCCATGCTCCACTCTTACGGCCTTGTCCACCAAAGCTTGGAAGTCGTCAATGTCTTGGGCAATTAAAGCCCACTTGATCTCTTCATTTAGATTTTCCCTAAACCTCTCAATCCTTCTTGCCTCATCAGCTACTTCATAAGTGGCATATCGTGACAGCTGATTGAAGCGGTGCAGATACTCCATCACTGTCATTGATCCTTGCTTAAGGTCAAGAAACTCCCTCTTTTTCACTTCAATCACACCTTGTTTGGAATGTGTGTTCGGCGGAATGCAGCTCTAAACTCAGGCCATAGGACCACCCGTCCTTCTGGTAGCACTTGCTTGGTAGTTCTCCCACCAACCGGCTGCAGTTCCTTGCACCGATAAGAGGCATATAGGACCTTCTCCCTCTCATCACACTGAGCAATATCTAACTTGTTTTCCACAGCCCGCAACCAATCATCTGCATCAAGAGGTTCGGCAGAAGGGGAGAAAACTGGTGGCTGCATCCTTAAGAACTCATTCAACTTGGACACTTGCGGAGCTCCACCATTTCCTCCACGGGCAACACCCTGAGCTGCAGTGTTCTGGGCTATCTGCTGCGATGTCGTAGTATTAGCTTTGCCTCCCTTGCTCAATTAAAGCCAACACTTGAGCCATGGTAGGTGGTGGAGGCGGTGTTCTCAGAACTTCATCCCAGCGGGGAGATGGAATAGGGGCATCTTGGCGGGCTGTTCGGGATGTCGAGGCTCTTGTTACAGGATGTTGAGGATTAGGTCATGCGCAGCGTTGAGACACTCGCTCTGGGATCGCGAGTATCCTGCGGTGCATCAGTTTCCAGGATCCGATTGAGTGACCTGGTTGGCCTCATCCTGAAATCAGTACCATTTTAGTACGCGACAAAAACTTAGAGTAAAATTTCAAATGTACCCAGCACGTATTTGCTCTAAAGTTCTTAGTTTCACTATCGCCTCATTTGACATTTTATTTATTGCTCCATCATTTTTTTTTTATTATTATTATTATTTTTAGGATTTTCTCATCGAAAATTTTCACCCCATAGTTACAATTTGCGAGGGAAAATCCATTATTATTATTCATGCAAAAGAGATACAATTTAGAAAAACTTACAATACCAAAAGCATTTCATGCAACTATTAGGGATACATACACATACCAACTACTTTACAATATACTATTATAGCATAAGTTTCTAGGGAAGAACCTATCCGCTACCATTCCCCGGAGGCGTGAAGGGAAACGCGGTATGCTACGCTAGCAAAAAAAAAAACTACCGTGCAACCAGAAAGCTACTCGCAAGAAGGGGATCATAGATAAGATTACCACTAGACGCGATTGCGGAATCCTTCAGCGTCGATGTAGTGGTTCATCCTCGCCGCGATCGTTGCGTCGATGTAGTGGATCGTCCTCGCCCGCCGTGGATCGTCCTCCCACGCCCATGATCGCAGCGGCGTCACCGCATGAGTCCACACGTCCGAGAGATGGAGCGCCGTGCGTCGTGTGCAATCACCTAGTCGCTCGGCGAGGCGGCGAGAGGAGGAGGCTAGGGTTTCAAGTGAATCAAACCTAAACCGTGGAAAGCACACTCGCGCCTCCTCCTCCTCCTTATATAGCCACGAGATGAAACCTAAACCAGGCCCACCAGCATGCTAAGCCCACGAGGTTCATTAATTACGGATCCAATCCAAATTAATGCGTCCCAGCCCATTAAGTGTGTGACCCTGCAGGTTCACATACGTTTGGACATGGATTCGGAAAACTCCTTTTCAATCCAATAGTTGGTAGCGGCTTCTTGCAAAGTATGCCAACTCCCAAACATATTGTGATCAAATCGAACAGAACCTATCAAAAGAACTCATGTAATAATCCCTTTGCCAAGTATATGAAGATTGATCTCAAGGCGAGAAGCATGTCATCCTTTGATGATTCAATCCATCTCTCGTATCCGTGATATATTAATAAGTTGTGATTGACTCCTCAATCACGGCATGGCCATGCACTTTCTTAATCATATCACACGAGTGGCCTTGTCATATATCTCCGTTTCATTGGAGTGGCAAATTCCATCTTATCGCTCACTTCCCTCGCACGTTTCATAGTAAACATGAAAGCTACCTTTATAACTATCCGGTTAGGAAGTAGTGTTTGATAGCCCCAAGGAAAACTATTACACATGTAGGGAATATGACAATCTCAGGTCTAAGGATCATACATCTTCTAGGTATGAGATACACTGATGACACATAAGAATGAAACATTCTCGCGGTGTCCCATAGCGGGTCTATCTAACCCATGTTCTTCAACATGGTCCACAATGTAGAGATGATATCTCCATATCCCATGATCTATGAAGCATGATCATCGATCACTACATGTCTTGATCTATTCATCGTAGTCCTATACGATGATATCCGATCGTAGATATTTATCGAATTACATCATTAAGTAAAGAGCTTCATAATCAAGTCACATACTTGTTGATCAATACAATGATATACATTCATTGGACCAATAATCATATTATTATTCATAAACATAGTCATGTTACAATCATCTAAATGATTGCCTCAAGGGCATAACACTAACAATCTCCCACTTGCACTTGAGTCAATCAATTAAGTATCTAATACCAATAGACCTCGTGTGCGCCTCATGCTTAGGCGTGGCGGTGGCTTTGTCAACGGATCGGCCACATTGGCTTAGTATGTACTTTGCATATTCAGCGTCACCTCTATCCACAATCTCGCGAATAAGGTGAAAGCGACGAGTATGTGTTTAGACTTTGATGTGATCTAGGCTCTTTTGCTTGTGCAATGGCACCACTATTATCACAATAGATGTCCATTGGACTAGAGACACTAGCGACCACACCAAGCTCTGTGATAAACTTCTTAATCCACACGGCCTCCTTTGCGGCCTCGAAGCCGCAATGTACTCCGCTCGTCGTAGAGTCGGCCACCGTGTTTTGCTTGGAACTCTTCCACTTCGCTCCTCCATTAAGTGTAAACACAAACCCGGATTGCGATCGAAAATCATCTTTGTCGGTTTGGAAGCTTGCATCGGTGTAACCCTTTGCAACCAGATCTTCCTCACCTCCAAAAACAAGGAACATACCCTTAGTTCTTCTCAAGTACTTGAGGATATTTTTACGGCTATCAATGACCATCACCAGATCCGCTTGGTATCCGCTCGTGACACTTAGAGCATATGAGACATCGGGCGTGTCAGATCATGGCATACATGATAGACCCAATAGTGAAGCATATGGAATCTTGCTCATCTGTCTCGCTCATCGGATGTCGAAGGACACCGATTCTTGCAGAGATCGATGCCATGTGACATTGGCATGAAACCTCTCTTGGATTCATGCATATTGAACCTTTTCAATATCTTGTCAATGTACGTTTCTGACTTAATCCAATTAACCTTTTGATCTATCTCTATAGATTTTTATGCCCAAGATATAGCATGCTTCTCCCAAGTCCTTCATTGAGAAACTCCTTTTCAATGAAGTCTTAACATCTTCAAGCATAGGAATGTCATTCCCGATTAATAATATGTCATCCACATACAAAATCGTAAATACAAGTGCGCTCCCACTAGCCTTCTTGTAAACACAAGGCTCTTCTTCATTTTTGATAAAGTCAAAACCTTTGACTACTTCATCAAAACGAATGTTCCAACTCCTAGATGCTTGCTTTAACCCATAAATGGATCTTTGAAGCTTGCATACCCTTTTAGCATATTTAGGATCAACAAAGCCTTCAGTTGTATCATGTATACATCCTCGTAAAGATTCCCATTAAGGAAGGCTGTTTTGACATCCATCCGCCATATTTCATAATCAAAATATGCGCAATAGCTAAAATGATCCGGACAGACTTGAGCATGGCTACGGTGAGAAAGTTTCATCATAGTCAACTCCTTGAACTTGTTTGAAACCCTTTGCCACCAACCGTGCCTTATAGATCTGAACATTTCCATCTCGTCTATCTTTTCTTGAAAATCCATTTGCACTCAATGGTTTTACACCATCAGTGAATCGACCAAGTTCCAAACTTGATTGTCATGCATGGATTGAATTTCGGATCTCATGGCTTCAAGCCATTTTTGAGTTTGGGTCCATCATTGCTTCTTCATAAGTCGTGGGCTCATCATTGTCCAACAATAATATGTCATTCCCATATCTAATAGGTACATGGCGTGGCCTCCCGACCTACGTGGGGTGGAGTCTCTTCCACGGGTTGTACAACACTTTGTACATCTTGTGAAGGTTCGAGGTAGCTTGAACATATTCATGTGATTCTCGAACTTCATCAAGATACACATCACTCCTCTGATTTCTTTTGAAAGAAACTCTTTCTCCAAAAAGACACCATTTCGAGCAACAAAAACTTTGTTCTCGTTTCTTTTGTAAAAGTAATATCCTTTTGTTTCTTTAGGATACCCCACAAAAAAGCATTTTTCTGATTTAGGTGCGAGTTTATCTGATTGTAAACGTTTTACATAAGCCTCACATCTCCATATCTTGAGAAATGACAACATGGGTCTTCTCGATCCATATCTCATATGGCGTCTTCTCAACGGATTTTGATGGGACCCTATTCAAAGTGAACGCAGCTGTCTCTAGAGCGAAACCCCAAAAGGATAATGGCAGATCTGTTTGGCTGATCATTGACCGAACCATATCTAATAAAGTCCGGTTACGTCGTTCGGACACACCATTCCATTGAGGCGTTCCTGGCGGAGTAAGTTGCGGAACGATTCCACATTGCTTTAAATGATCACCAAACTCTTGGCTCAAGTATTCGCCACCACGATCGGATCGTAAGTGTTTTATTGTTTTGCCAAGTTGATTTTGTACTTCGTTCTGAAACTCTTTGAACCTTTCAAAAGTTTCAGATTTATGCCTCATTAAATAGATATAACCATATCTACTGAAGTCATCGGTAAAAGTTACAAAGTACTGAAACCCACCCCTAGCAGTCGAGCTCATTGGTCCACATACATCTGTATGTACTAGGGCCAATAATTCACTTGCTCTCTCACTAAAACCTGTGAAAGGGGCTTTTGTCATCTTGCCAAGTAAACAAGATTCACATGTTTCAAATGATTCAAAATCAAATGAGGTTAGAAGTCCATCACCATGGAGCTTCTTCATGCGCTTCTCATTTATATGACCTAGCGACAATGCCACAAAAGGTAGGGTTCAAATCATTAGGCGGTGCCTTTTACATTAATATTATAGACAGGTTTTCTTGAGTTCAGGGCGTACAACCCATCCACCATGGGGCAACGACCATAATACATATCATTCAAAAATATTGAACAAACAAAGTTCTTTATTTGAAATCATAACCTTCATGTTCCAAACAAGAAGATGAAATAATGTTTCTACTCAAAGATGGAACAAAATAACAATTATTGAGTTCTAAAACTAATCCCAAGGCAAATGCAATGGGTATGTGCCAACAGCAAGACCAGCAACTCTTGCTTTATTCCCCACGCGAAGATCCACTTCTCCTTTTGCCAAGTCTCTACTCTTTATCACCGCAACGAATTGCAAATGTGAGCAACCGAACCGGTATCATATACCCATGAGCTGAGTGAAGAAGTAGCAAGATTAATTTCTATAACATTAATACACGAAGTGGAAACCACATTTCCATTCTTCTTATCTGCAGTACTTTTCAGATTCGTTTCCAATGCCCCGATTTCTTGCAATAGAAGCATTGGGTATCGGGTTGAGGCCAACTTTAAGCTTCGAAGCTTAGTTTTGAGGCTCATGATCTCATCTTGAGCCTTGCCCTTGCCCTTGCCCTTGCTCTTTCCGTTCCCCCACCTTAGCCTTTCTCTTTTTGAAAGCGGTTGTTTTCGAACCATCATCACATGATTGGGTTTTTCTTAATGCTTTCCTCCATGACCTTGAGCATCCCATGTAGCTCGGTTAGGCTCTTCTCCATGCTATTCATATGAAAATTCATAATGAATGGCTCAAAGCTCTGAGGCGAGCGGAGAATAACATCTGTGGCCAAACCGAGGCTAAGGGAAACTCAAGTTTTCCAATCTCCCAATGTAACCAATCATCTTGATCACATGAGGATAATGGATTGCCTTGACCGACTTACAAGCAAATAAAAGCTTTGAGATACCATACCTCTCAGCTCTTGCTTGATTCCCAAACATGCCCTTCAAGCCCACAATCATATTGTAAGCATCCTGTCCTCATATTGCTTTTGGAGCTCGAGTCCATTGTGACTAGCATGAGACGGTGACTTCTCTGAAGCATTAACATGCTTTCATATTCAACCCTCAAATTGCGAGAAAGCATTTTGGTTTGGTTCATCAGAATTGGATTCTCTAGAACATAGTCCTTCTTTTCATGCTTGAGAACAATTCTCGAGTTGCGATACCAATCAACAAAATTAGTTCCATTCAGTTTTCCCTTTCCAAAACCGATCTCAAAGCAAAACCAGTGTAGCGGGGAGTAGGAGAAGGTGCCATTGAACTACAACAAAAATATGCAAAGATTCTAAGCACTATGTTTATGTAAAACTTTTATTAAACTTTTAATTAAAGACACTCCTATTTTATGTCCTTTTATAGACATATAGTGAGTATTCAAGATCCATATTCATTAAACACTAGTGAGCTTTGGCATCACTGCTAGAAATTTAATGACATAGGTAAGCAACACCTTTGCTAATTACATCATATGTAACTCTTGTTTGTTGAGTATGAAAACAAGTAATGAATGCCTCCATCAACTTGACTCATGGCCAGTCAACCTGCCCCAAGGGCTCACATGAGGAGGAGCACTTCCGATTCGGTGCCAATTAAGAAACCTGCCTCATGTGTGTTTTCCTAGACACCAATTGTCTTGTATAGGTTCCTTCATTATGAAATCAAATCCCAACCACTTATGTCCTCAAGCCCAAAACCGTTTTGATAGCTCGTTTAAATCGCCATTGTTATGCGTGATGTGTCCAACACATCCCTATCATCTATTGAGATAGCCATTGATATACTACTTTGGCGATCATATCAATAACGATCTAAATTCTTGATAGATGCAACAATTGGATGGACAATTTGATTTAAGATTTTTAACTATAAGGATGAACAAAGATTACTATGAACATAGCATCACATGCAATGAGCATAAAGAAAATAGCAAGGATAAAACACACATCCACGTAAAATCAAAATAAGTCGTGAAATAGCATGGCCCTTAGCATTAAGATCTCCATCATCATGCTTGGTTGTTCACCTAGCCACCTTGCTTGATTTGTTCACCTAGCCATCGTCTTCATCATTATGGATGCAACTCCTTACAACTTTTGATAATGAATTTTACATGAGGGTTTGAAGCATCACAAGTCGACACGCAGTGTCGTTATACAATTTAAATAGCCTTATGGCTTAACACGCACGCAGCCATGTGGAAATTACATGCATCACATACACATAGGCCATACTATTTCACATAATTCCTGCAAAAGCGAGTTAAACAAAAGCAACCCTACGACTCAGGGTCAGAGGCGGCGCCCACGCAGAATCAAGGGGCGCGCCCCTGGCGGTCCCATTGGCGGTCGTGGCGAGTCCGAGGGGGGCGTCGTACCATGAACGGACTCACCCAAATCAATATTGAATCATTTGCGCTTACCATGGATCAACCAGATTGACCCAATCCAACTCGATCCGATTGGCTTGGTCCCATATGGATACGTTTGAAACCACGATGGCGGTAACCCGACCGTAAGAACAACGTCGTACCATGAACAGACTCACCCAAATCAAGATTGAGTCGGTTTGCACTTTCTCAAACCCTAAATCGATCGATCTCATCGATGGTTGCCGTCACCAATTCATCACATGAAATTTGAACATGTAATAGATCCAATCTACTAACCTCACACATCATATGTGCAACATCCAGATCACAAAACTACGAGATGGCTCGATACCACTGAAGGGAAACGCGGTATGCTACGCTAGCAAAAAAAAAAAACTACCGCGCAACCAGAAAGCTACTCGCAAGAAGGGGATCATAGATAAGATTACCACTAGACGTGCAGTTGCGGAATCCTTCGCGTCGATGTAGTGGTTCGTCCTCGCCGCGATCGTTGCGTCGATGTAGTGGATCGTCCTCGCCTCGCCGTGGATCGTCCTCCCACGCCCGCGAGCCGCAGCGTCACACCGCAGAGTCCACACGTCCAGAGATGGAACGCCGTGCGTCGGTGTGCAAGCACCTAGTCGCTCGGCAGGGGCAGCGAGAGGAGGAGGCTAGGGTTTCAAGTGAATCAAACCTAAACCGTGGAAAGCACACTCTGCGCCCTTCCTCCTCCCCTCCTTATATAGCCACGAGATGAAACCTAAACCAGGGCCCACCAAAGCATGCTAAGCCCACGAGGTTCATTAATTACGGATCAATCCAAATTAATGCGTCCCACCCATTAAGTGTGTGACCTGCAGGTTCACATACGTTTGGACATGGATTGAAAACTCCTTTTCAATCCAATAGTTGGTAGCGGCTTCTTGCAAAGTATGCCAACTCCCAAACATACCGTGATCAAATCGAGCAGAACCTATCAAAAGAACTCATGTAATAATCCCTTTGCCAAGTATATGAAGATTGATCTCAAGGCGAGAAGCATGTCATCCTTTGATGATTCAATCCATCTCTCGTATCCGTGATATATTAATAAGTTGTGATTGACTCCTCAATCACGGCATGGCCATGCACTTTCTTAATCATATCACACGAGTGGCCTTGTCATATATCTCCGTTTCATTGGAGTGGCAAATTCCATCTTATTGCTCACTTCCCTCTGCACGTTTCATAGTAAACATGAAAGCTACCTTTATAACTATCCGGTTAGGAAGTAGTGTTTGATAGCCCCAAGGAAAACTATTACACATGTAGGGAATATGACAATCTCAGGTCTAAGGATCATACATCTTCTAGGTATGAGATACTCGATGACACATAAGAATGAAACATTCTCGCAGTTGTCCCATAGCGGGTCTATCTAACCCATGTTCTTCAACATGGTCCACAATGTAGAGATGATATCTCCATATCCCATGATCTATGAAGCATGATCATCGATCACTACATGTTGATCTATTCATCGTAGTCCTATACGATGATATCCGATCGTAGATATTTATCGAATTACATCATTAAGTAAAGAGCTTCATAATCAAGTCACATACTTGTTGATCAATACAATGATATACATTCATTGGACCAATAATCATATTATTATTCATAAACATAGTCATGTTACAATCATCTAAATGATTGCCTCAAGGGCATAACACTAACAAAGCGGTGATGGCGATCCGGCGTCACAACTACTCCCAGCTGGAGGGCTCGGAAGCGGCTCGGATTCTCACGCGAGGAAACCAGCGTAGATACTCCTGTCTATTTCCGATTCTGCGTCTCCTAGGTCTGATTCGATATCTTGGCCAACTATCGCGCTTCATATGAGCGCACGTATGCTCCCATCTCCACTTGATGCACTTGACAAATCTTTCTTGCCGACTTACGACTTGTCTCTTGGATGGCTTGGACTCTATTGAACTAAAATGCTTAACTTGATGGCACGCGACGCTCTCTTTATAGTAATAGCGTGCGATACACTTTGAATCCATTAACTATCTGCCTAACTGTGAGCATAGGGCGATGCTTTTCTTGCCCATAATTTTCCGCTAAGTCCCTAGCTATAGCCGCCCAACTGGAGGGGTTGGTCATCTGAAATTTTTAAAGTAAGATGAATTAGCATTAATATAATGCCAGTAATAATTAAAGAAGTAATGGCTGTGCTACTTTTTGCATGGGTCGAATTCATATCACAATTCTTATATACTTACTTCTTACAGCTTTTATGAACTAAGTTATTTCTATATTATTCTTTATCACATGGTTCTCAACCTTAATTTAACTGATTCCACATTTACTCACAGCAAAAGTACCACTTTATTTATTCCATACTTCCCATATTTACAACGGCTGTTACATCCATGCACTCCTACCTATTCTATCCCATCTAAAGTCCTACGGTGTAGGCTCTACACCTATACACTCGAGGGCTTCAGTTTGAAACTCACAAGTCTTTGCGGGATTTATGCCCTTATCATTAATAAGGCGGGCAACTACCTATGCAGGACATTCGGCTCCTCTGGGCACACGGTGTGGGTACATAGGAGTCGGTGGAGAGCGTTGCTTGCGGATGGGATTTGGAAGTACCCACGCTTAGCACCGTGCGTGGTATTGTACCTCTCGCCACACACGGGCCAAGCGGGCTTCAAATGCCATCCGTCGTCGAGTCTCCAACAGCTCCTGCGCTAACTGCACATAGTGCTTGTCTAGCTTATTTACAAAGTTCAACATAACCCTAAGACCATTATTTCTAACACTAGTGTGGTCTCTATACACATTATCTCCAGCTGGGGTCTTCGGGAAGATAGCGATATGCACGGGATCCAGTGCGGAATCACATGACGGAGGTGGATCATGGCACGATAAGCGAGTTCATTCATCGAAGCATCGATGGATGATCCATATCCTTCAAAAATCCTTTCACCCTCATTAAACGCCGGTCTTGGAGGTATAAAGACTCTAGTAGCATATTCCTTAGTCTCGAGCTCGGTATGCTTGGAACACCACATATCTTGGAACACTCTCATAATGACAATCCTTTAGCAGATGATGTAGTACCCCCATCATCCCACCTAGCTCTGGAGTGACCGACTCATGGCAAGGTACATAACGTGCCATCTACAAAATAACAGAAAAGAAGAGATTAATAATAATTATTTATGACTAGCTAAGAGACCACAAATAAGAAAATTAGCATATATGCTAAAATTCATTATTAGTAGAGAGTAGAGTTTGGTTTTATTCTTCAAATTAAGTTTTTATTCTAATAACTAGCGACCATTCACCCAAGGCTCCCACAGTCAGTGTGGCTCTGATACCAACGCTGTGAGACCCCGTTCTTGCAAACAGGAACCTCCATGTGAACACTGTACTAGTCCCATGATCAGTGGCTAGCACTCACATGTTTACAACATTCATATCACAACCACAAGATAAAAATCTGACGGACATATATTACAAGCAGTAATAATTATACAGAGTTAAATTTTTACAACAGCGGAAAGTAGAGGAATTAAAACTCCAAAAGCCACGTGGTATGCCCGCTAACCCTCAGGCAACTGACTTGGCAAACCTAAGGTAACTCATCGTCAAAAGTCCCGCACCCTGCGTGAAAGTAAAAGCCGTCTGGTGCTTCGCGGGTTTCATCCTCTGAGACAGCAGATGCAAGATTGAGTACTTTGGTACTCAAAGCCAAGACTTATAGTGTTTAATGTAATGCAATAAGATAATTATGCAGGCTAAACAAGGCAGGTTTAAGGTTATTTTGCAGTTGCATAAACATTTAAAAAGTATGACATAATAGATTGAAACATCGCATTTTCAAATGAGCAATTGGAATATAAAGTGATAACCAAATAACCAAGTCCTTCAACCCAGTCTACCCGACTGTAAAGATCCCTGAGTCTGTCCTTTGACCCAAAAGCTAGCTGCAAAATGGTTCCCTTTTCAAACCCAATTTTTCCCGGAAGAGTGCCAAAACATTCTAGCATTGGAATGACTTCACCAGCGTCCATGACCGTGGACACGGCTAATCGATTAGATTTTCACTCTGCAGAGGTGTACGACTTTACCCACAAGGAATGATCAACCTCTTTTGCGGGCGGTTTACACACTTCCTTTGGTGTGTCGGCAAGGAGATCATCTGAGCCGTTACATTATCTAGATGTGGCTTTGAACCAGCCCGGACGTTTGACCTCGCCATGGCGAAACACTCACCCAAGGCGTGGATCCTTTCACATTACACCCAACACCACGTTTACATTCACGGCAAGGCGTACACCGTTGCATTGGTAAGTAAACCCCTACAGACAGACCAACCGGAATGCTGTGCATAACTCCCGCCTTCCTTAGATGCAAAGCCACACCTAAACAACTTAATAGTCTAAGACCCGCCCATACAAGCCCTCGTGGTTGTACGAAATTCTTGGATCTATAGCGTCCCATTGCTCGGTCCTTAATCCGACACAGGCGATACTCCACCTAACTACGTGCAAATCCTCTGCACCTCCGGCTATTGCCAATAATCGCTCGCATCAAAACCATAGTTTTAGTTTTGGGTTTTAATCAAAGTACTAGCAACATTTTCCCAAATGAGGATCATACATACGTTGAAAAGAATGAAACACGATCAACGACTTAGCGGATATTTTATGCTAGCGGTTATACCCAAAATGACATTAAACATTGTCTAGCTATCCGACTAAGGCTTACAAGGTTCACATGTTCATACAGATTGAGGCAAACCATAATTTACAGGATTAACTACAGTTCTAACCCAAATTAGCGGTTTTAGGGAGAACTATCCGGATGCCTTTGTACATAAGCAAAAACAACATAGAGTAGGTAAATTATTGGGTTCAACATGTTCAAGGAGGTGCTTGCCTTGCACTCCACTGTCTAACTCAGATCTGGATCGGCGATGGCGTCGTCTTCCTCTTCGATGGCGTCGGTCTCTACACGACGATCAAGCGGAAAAATAGTAAAATATCCAAATTCGGAAAGGGCGAAAAGAAGACAAGCAAGAAGTCAAATAAAGAATAGCTGCAGAAAAGCAGGTTATCCGCTAAGAGTTGAAGCATAGGTTTTTACGATTTTACAAGGTGATTAATTATTCATTTGAAGCATTAATTCTTTTCTCAAGTGAACATCTTAAGGTTGTCTTATGAATTGTTTATTTGGAAATTACAATTCAAGAGGCTAAAATTGTGTATTCTAGTATTTATGACTTGAATTATAGATGCTAAAATTATTTGAATTAAAAGAATTAGACACTAGTTCAGGGTTACGTCAAACACTTAACCTAAGTGATTTGCATAAGAAAGATTTTAAATAAATTATAACTGGTAGCTAGCTAATTAGATTCATTCATGATTTTTGAGAAGGTTCGGTGATACAAATTTATTAACTACGAATTCCTTATCCACTAGGTTATTTAGGCTGCTCATGACTTGAACCAACTAAACTAGATTTTAGTTATTTAACCTACAAAGCACATATATATACATATATATGTGTGAGTGCATTGGCACAATAATGATTACATGGTTTAAAGTTAATTCAACCCAAAATTCCTATTTAATCAAACTCAACTATGCTACTGCCATCCTAGTATTTATAATTAACTTTGTTTCTTTTAAATTTCTTTTTAATACAATTATACATATTTGAATTACTAAGGTATTGGAAACAAGGTCTAAGTAGAAAGTAATTCAAACAAGCATGAAAATTAAATATCCTTATATATCTGGGTTCCTGGTACTATAAGGATTCTAGAAAAATTAGTTTCATAAATTTCCAAGTTTATTTACAGAAATTTTGTATAGAGCATATTTCTAGCCTTTTAATTCAAATTTGAATTTCAAAATTTCCCAGAGATGGTATTCAAAATATTTTTGCATATTCTGAATCTATGGAATTTTCATGAATTTAGAAATTGGTTTCACTATTTTTGGTCAGATGGTTCAAAAGTTATGGGCATTTGAATCTATTCGGTTTCGAATTTAACTAAAATTCAGAAATGCGTTTTCAAACTTGGAAAGCGTATTTCACCGTTTGGACTGGAAGGCTTTGACCGGTGACAATTGGGTCCCACGATCCAGTGAGACAAAAGCAGGGCACACGGCTAGGGCGCGGCGGCGACGGAACTCCGCGAATCTCCGTACCGAATGGGTAGCACGGCAAGCTCGAGGGTCACAGCGACACGCTGGTGGGTCACTCGCCGGCGGGACGGCCGAGGAGACCCGCCACCGGTGACGTCGGCGGAAAGAGCTGCGACTCGTCGGAGAAGACGACGAGTGAGTTAGGGACCGAATGGGTAGCATTTTAAGCATCGGTGAAGCTAGAGGATTCCATTTTACCGGTTGGTCGGTCTGAGAGGCGACGGTTGGCTCGCCACCGTCGGTCGGCCGTGGGGAAGAAGTGGCGCGATGGTGGCGGTTGATCGCCAGAAGAAAGCTGAAATTGATGGGTAGTATGGACTCGTGATGCCCAAAGATGCCTCGGTTGCAAAGAATTGGATTGAGACTTACCGGTTTGGCTCAATTGCAATGCCTCTCCATTTTCGGTTTTTACGGCGTAAACGGCGAGAAAAGGGAGCTATGGTTTGATTGTTGGTTACGGGAGTGAATGAGAAGAAGGGAGGTCAATGTGATGTACAAGAGCTATTTATAGTGGCGAATGACGAATTCACGTGGTTTGAGCGGAGGTGAAAAGAGCGGCTTGGTTACGGCGTTTTGGTGAAATGGCGTAGCGTTTCGCCGGCAAGGAGATAACGCAAGGACGACAGGAATGGCGCACGAGTCTCGAGGATGGACGTGGCAGGGGTCAAGTAGAGGCGACGTGCACCGGTCAGGCGTTGAATCGGCGAGGCTGGCGAAGGATCGGGAGAAGGTCGAGTTTGTCTCGGGCGAGAGGGGAGGAAGAGAGGAGGCAGCGAGATCAGAGGCTGACGGGTGGGTCCCGGGGCCACCGGTCGGCGAGTGAACGGTTTCCCGCTCCTGCCAGCGCACGGTTACGGAAAAGGGAGCGGGCCCACGAGTCAGAGAGAGAAAACAATTCCAAGGATAAGCACAGCCGAGACATGCTCCATGTGACCATTAAAACGGCCGTCAAATCACTTTGAAAATTTTCCAAACTTTTTGACTAGGTTTATCTGGTAGTCCTCAGCGTCCAGTTAAATTTTCAGAGTAAAATGCATTATGGTTAAATTATAAAAATTCTGACACTGTGGACGGGTACAGAAATTGGATTTCGGAAATCTATTTATTTAGAAGTGTAAAATTATTAATTATTTTCCAAACTTTTTGGGGAGGTTCATTTTGTCACCAGGGAATCTCCATAAAAATTTCAAGACAAAAACTCGTGTGAATATTTTATAAAAATTCTGACATGATGATTTCTTGTTTTTAATAGCCTCTGTTTTTGAATTTTTAGGAGGTTTTGCCGACATGATAAATTGCTGAGATTTTTACCAGATGTATCTACTGCTCTAAGGGTTCTTTGGTAATTTTTGGGGCTCCTGGTCAATTTCGATCATTTTTAATTAATTCAAACTTTACTGTTTTTAGTCAAAGGAAAGAATTGAAACATTTATTCTTGCTCCAATTCAGCACTAAAGATTTTTACTAAGTATTTTTACTGGTTTAACAGATTGGTCATGGTCAAATGGAATTTTTTATAATTTTTACTTTTACCTTCTTACTATTTTTCATTTGACCATTCTATTAATTAGATTTTTCATACAAAGCATAAATCCAAGAAAATCCAATAAAACCAATAACATCAAGAAAATCCAGAAATAAATATATTTTAATCCAAAATATTCATTTCCATTTTATTGTCTACTGTTTTTCATTTTCAGGCTGTTACAAATCTACCCCCTTACGTAAATCTCGCCCTTAGATTTGGCGGTCTAAGGTAGAAAAGGTCTAAAAGAAATCAGAAATTCTTCTTTAAGCTTGTCCTCTTGTTCCCAGGTTACTTCTTCTTCGGTGTGGTTACTCCATTGCACTTTTACCATTTTATGAACTTTATTTCGAGTGCGCCTCTCTGCTTCTTCGAGGATTTTAACTGGGTGCTCGCGATAAGTCAGATCAGGCTGGAGTTCAATCTCTTCCAATTGGGTAAGTTCAGCCGGGATACGCAGACACTTCTTAAGCTGCGATACATGGAAAACATTGTGTACACTGGATAATTGGGATGGCAGCTCCAACTTGTATGCTTTCTCTCCCATCTTTTCCAGTATACGATATGGATCAATATACCGAGGGGCTAACTTGCCTCGAACTTGGAATCGCCGGATCCCGCGAAGAGGTGAAACCTTTAAATAAACATAGTCATCGATCTCAAAACTCAAGTCACGTCGACGAGTGTCGGCGTAACTTTTCTGGCGGGATTGGGCTTCCCTCAATCGGCTTCGTATCAAGTCTACATGTTCTTGGGCCTCATTTATTAAATCTGGGCCAAAGAATTGTCTTTCCCCCACTTCAGACCAGAAAAGTGGAGTTCGACACTTTCTTCCATAAAGGGCTTCAAATGGCGACATTTGCAGACTAGCTTGAAAACCATTATTGTAAGAGAATTCCGCAAATGCTAAGCACTTCTCCCAATTGGTGCTATACGTGAGCACACAGGCCCTTAACATATCTTCAAGTATTTGATTTGTTCTTTCAGTCTGACCATCGGTCTGGGGATGGTAAGCAGTACTGAAAGTCAATTTAGTTCCCAAGAGACCATGCAATTTTTCCCAAAAACGGGATGTGAATTGCGATCCCCGGTCTGAAACAATCGTTTTCGGAACCCCGTGCAAGCGCACGATATTGCTGATGTAAAGTTCTGCCAACTTATCTCCAGAATATGTTGTCTTGACCGGAATAAAATGAGCCACTTTGGTTAGTCGATCCACGACAACCCAAATGGAGTCATTTCCTTTTTGAGTCCGAGGAAGGCCAGTAATGAAATCCATATCGACATCATCCCATTTCCATTCTGGAATTTGTAGTGGTTGGAGTAACCCAGCTAGACGCTGATGTTCAGCTTTGACACGCCGGCATACATCGCATTTCGCGATATATTCGGCGATATCCTTTTCATACCGGGCCACCAATATTCTCTTTTAAGGTCTTGATACATTTTGGTGCTACGGGTGAATAGATAATGGTGACTCATGGGCTTGGATAGAATCAACTTCTTGATATCGAATTATTGGGTACGTAAATACGAGTTCCTTCATAATTATTCCATCCGAACTTTCTATAAACTCGAATTTATACCCCCAATTGAATAATTCCGAATTTCCTTAATGGCTTCATCTCGGAGTTGGGCATCTCTAATCTGGTTCTTGAGAGTTGGCTGAAGTTGGAGGGCGGCCACATAACCATCCTCCACTAGATTCAAATTAAGCTTTTGAAAAGCATCGATCAGGTCAGATTGGCGAGGATCCAATATGCAATCTGACTTAGACTAAGAGCGTCGGCTACAACATTGGCCTTACCAGGATGATAATGAAGACCAAGGTCATAGTCTTTGATCAGCTCCAGCCACCTTCTTTGCCTCAGATTTAATTCTGGTTGGGTAAAGAAGTACTTAAGACTTTTATGATCAGTATAGATTTCATTCTATTCCCAATAAGATAATGCCGCTTGATTTTAAGGGCATGAACCACAGAGCCAATTCAAGGTCATGAGTAGGATAGTTACGCTCATGAGGTCGGTTGTCGAGAGGCATAGCGACAACTCGGCCTTCTTGCATTAATACACATCCCAACCCTTGGAGTGATGCATCACAATATACTTCAAAATCTTTATGAATATCCGTAGTATGAGGATCAAGAGGTTAGCTTTTCTTTTAACTTCTGAAAACTCCGCTCACAATCGGAAGTCCATTCAAACTTCTTTTCTTTCTTTAGGAGCTGCGTGAGTGGCTTGGCTACTTTAGAGAAATTCTCAATAAACCGACGGTAATAACCGCAAAGCCCAGAAAACTTCGAACTTTTGGGAGTGATTGCGGCCTTTCCCAATCCAACACCGCTTGCACTTTGCTTGAGTCGACCGCAACTCCGCCTCCTGATAAAACATGCCCGAGAAATGCCACTTCTTTCAACCAAAACTCACATTTCTCGAACTTGGCATATAGTTTATTTTCTCGTAGTTTGCTGAGGACCAAGTGCAAATGTTGCTTATGCTCTACTTGATCTTGGAATATATCGGGATATCGTCAATGAATACCACTACAAATTTATCCAGATACTCCATGAAGATCTTATTCATTAAGCTCATGAAGCTCGCCGGAGCATTAGTGAGCCCAAAGGACATCACGGTGTATTCATATAATCCATAACGGGTAGTGAAGGCAGTCTTAGGAATGTCTGATGGCCTGACCTTCAGCTGGAAATACCCAACTTCAAGTCTATCTTGGAGAAAATTTGTGCCCCATTTAGTTGATCAAATAGGTCATCAATCCGGGGCAACGGATATTTGTTCTTAATGGTTACTTCATTTAAGGCGCGGTAGTCCACGCACATGCGTAAACTATCGTCCTTTTTCTTGACAAAAAGAACCGGACTTCCCCAGGGTGATGTACTGGGGCGAATAAATCCCTTGTCCAGTTGTTCCTTGAGTTGCTTTTTCAGTTCCACTAGTTCATTTGTGGGCATCCTATACGGACGCTTTGATATTGGTGCCGTTCCCGGCACCAAGTCAATGATGAACTCCATTTCTCGATCCGGAGGCACTCCTGGCAATTCAGCAGGAAATACTTCTGGAAATTCATTAACTATTGGCACATTTTCCAATTCAAGCGTGGATGCTAAACACGGATGGTGAGATGCTAACTCATTGACACTTGAGGCAAATTCCACAGATATTCCATCATGATTCACGATGATATAGATCGATTAGCACGCTTTATGCATCCCTTATGTTTGGCCAACCAATCCATGCCTAAGATCACATCTAGCCCGGATGTTTCTATCAAGATGAGATCAGCATAAAATGTAACCCCATTTATTTCTATTTTAACTCGCAGCGAAACTAGCGATTATAATAGTGGCTCGGTGATTGCACACTCATGCGAGTGGGCACAGGAAACTTCCAACTTGTTTTGTTCAGAAAACTTCTTGGAGATAAAAGAATGAGAAGCTCCAGAATCAAACAAAACCAATGTAGGCACAGATTGCACTAGGAACATACCAAGCACAACGTCTGATGCCTCCTGTGCCTCTTGATCGTCGGTGGTGAAGGCGCCCAATATTCCCGCCTTGGCGGTGGCGGCGTCGATCCCGAGTCCGCCTTGAGCTTGTGGACAAGGTTGCCGATCTTCTTCTTGGGACAGAGGCGGCGTAATGTCCACGCTCATTGCAATGAAAGCACGTGACATTGGGCGCCTTCTTCTGGGCAACAGCGGCAGTCCTAGGCTATTGCACTGGGCGAACAGGCTGCTGCGGCTGCCGCTGTACAAAGCGAGTAGCCTGCCCACAGGATTTCGAGCACGAGAAGCGGTCGTTGGGCTCTTGGTGCTGGTGATGGCGGTGGTGGTCGACGGAAACTAGTCGACTGCCACCCTTGTGGCCTAGATGATCCAGCTCCAGATGAGCTACGCGCAAGCCACTTGCGCTTGCGGCTCTCCATCACACTACGACTGCCATGCTCCACTCTTACGGCCTTGTCCACCAAAGCTTGGAAGTCGTCAATGTCTTGGGCAATTAAAGCCCACTTGATCTCTTCATTTAGATTTTCCCTAAACCTCTCAATCCTTCTTGCCTCATCAGCTACTTCATAAGTGGCATATCGTGACAGCTGATTGAAGCGGTGCAGATACTCCATCACTGTCATTGATCCTTGCTTAAGGTCAAGAAACTCCCTCTTTTTCACTTCAATCACACTGGCTGGAATGTGTGTGCGGCGGAATGCAGCTCTAAACTCAGGCCATAGGACCACCCGTCCTTACGTAGCTTGCTTGGTAGTTCTCCCACCAAGCAGTGCAGATTCCTTGCAACTGATAAGAGGCATATAGGACCTTCTCCCTCTCATCACACTGAGCAATATCTAACTTGTTTTCCACAGTCCGCAACCAATCATCTGCATCAAGAGGTTCGGCGAAGGAGAAAAGCGGTGGTTGCATCATAAGAACTCATTCAACTTGGACACTTATGAGCTCCACCATTTCCTCCACGGGCAACACCACGAGCTGCGGTGTTACGGGCTATCTGCTGCAGATGTCGAGGTATTCGCTTTGCCTCCCTTGCTCAATTAAAGCAAACACTTGAGCCATGGTAGGTGGTGGAGGGTATTCCTCGTGAACTTCATCCCGGCGGGAGATGGAATAGGGGCATCTTGGCGGGCTGTTCGGGATGTCGAGGCTCTTGTTACAGGATGTTGAGGATTAGGCTGTGCAGGCGTTGAGACACTCGCTCTGGGATCACGAGTATCCTGCGGTGCATCAGTTTCCAGGATCCGATTGAGTGACCTGGTTGGCCTCATCCTGAAATCAGTACCATTTTAGTACGCGACAAAAACTTAGAGTAAAATTTCAAATGTACCCAGCACGTATTTGCTCTAAAGTTCTTAGTTTCACTATCGCCTCATTTGACATTTTATTTATTGCTCCATCATTTTTTTATTATTATTATTATTATTATTATTTTTAGGATTTTCTCATCGAAAATTTTCACCCCATAGTTACAATTTGCGAGGGAAAATCCATTATTATTATTCATGCAAAAGAGATACAATTTAGAAAAACTTACAATACCAAAAGCATTTCATGCAACTATTAGGGATACATACACATACCAACTACTTTACAATATACTATTATAGCATAAGTTTCTAGGGAAGAACCTATCCGCTACCATTCCCCGGAGGCGGTGATGGCGATCCGACATCACAACTACTCCCTTAATGGAGGGCTCGGAAGCGGCTCGGATTCCCAGCGGTAAACCAGCGTAGATACTCTGTCTATTTCGAGTTCTGCGTCTCCTAGGTCCCGATTCGATATCTTGGCCAACTATACGCGCTTCATATGAGCGCACGTATGCTCCCATCTCCACTTGATGCACTTGACAAATCTTTCTTGCCAGCTTACGACTTGTCTCTTGGATGGCTTGGACTCTATTTGAACTAAAATGCTTAACTTGATGGCGCACGCGACGCTCTCTCTTTATAGTAATAGCGTGCGCATACACTTTGAATCCATTAACTATCTGCCTAACTGTGAGCATAGGGCGATGCTTTTCTTGCCCATAATTTTCCGCTAAGTCCCTAGCTATAGCCGCCCAACTGGAGGGGTTGGTCATCTGAAATTTTTAAAGTAAGATGAATTAGCATTAATATAATGCCAGTAATAATTAAAGAAGTAATGGCTGTGCTACTTTTTGCATGGGTCGAATTCATATCACAATTCTTATATACTTACTTCTTCTGACTTTTATGAACTAAGTTATTTCTATATTATTCTTTATCACATGGTTCTCAACCTTAATTTAAGCGATTCCACATTTACTCACAGCAAAAGTACCACTTTATTTATTCCATACTTCCCATATTTACAACGGCTGTTACATCCATGCACTCCTACCTATTCTATCCCATCTAAAGTCCTAACGGTGTAGGCTCTACGCCTATACACTCGAGGGGCTTCAGGCTGAAACTCACAAGTGCTGCGGGGATTTATGCCCTTATCATTAATAAGGCGCGGGCAACTACCTATGCAGGACATTCTGGCTCCTCTGGGCACACCAGGTGTGGGTACATAGGAGTCAGGTGGAGAGCGTTGCGCGGATGGGATTTGGGAAGTACCCACGCTTAGCACCGTGCGTGGTATTGTACCTCTCGCCACACACGGGGCCAAGCGGGCTTCCAGAAATGCCATCCGTCGTCGAGTCTCCAACAGCTCCTGCGCTAACTGCACATAGTGCTTGTCTAGCTTATTTACAAAGTTCAACATAACCCTAAGACCATTATTTCTAACACTAGTGTGGTCTCTATACACATTATCTCCAACTGGGGGTCTTCCAGGAAGATAGCGATATGCAGGATCAGTGCGGAATCACATGACGGAGGTGGATCATGGCCTGATAAGCAGCTTCATTCATCGAAGCATCGATGGATGATCCATATCCTTCAAAAATCCTTTCACCCTCATTAAACGCCGGTCTTGGAGGTATAAAGACTCTAGTAGCATATTCCTTAGTCTCCGAGCTCGGTATGCTTGGAACACCACATATCTTGGAACACTCTCATAATGACAATCCTTTAGCGAGATGATGTAGTACCCCATCATCCCACCTAGCTCGAGTGACCGACTCATGGCAAGGTACATAACGTGCCATCTACAAAATAATGTAAAAGAAGAGATTAATAATAATTATTTATGACTAGCTAAGAGACCACAAATAAGAAAATTAGCATATATGCTAAAATTCATTATTAGTAGAGAGTAGAGTTTGGTTTTATTCTTCAAATTAAGTTTTATTCTAATAACTAGCGACCATTCACCCAAGGCTCCCACGATCGGTGTGGCTCGATACTGTATTTGTGAGACCCGTTCTTGCAAGCAGAACCTCCATGTGAACACTGTACTAGTCCCATGATCGGTGGCTAGCACTCACATGTTTACAACATTCATATCACAACCACAAGATAAAAATCGCGGACATATATTACAAGCGGTAATAATTATCTGAGTTAAATTTTTACAACAATGGAAAGTAGAGGAATTAAAACTCCAAAAGCCACGTGGTATGCCCGCTAACCCTCAGGCAACTGACTTGGCAAACCTAAGGTAACTCATCGTCAAAAGTCCCGCACCCTGCGTGAAAGTAAAAGCCGTCTGGTGCTTCGCGGGTTTCATCCTCTGAGACAGCAGATGCAAGATTGAGTACTTTGGTACTCAGCAAGACTTATAGTGTTTAACAGAATGCAATACAGTAATTATGCAGGCTAAACAAGGCAGGTTTAAGGTTATTTTGCAATTGCATAAACATTTAAAAAGTATGACATAATAGATTGAAACATCGCATTTTCAAATGAGCAATTGGAATATAAAGTGATAACCAAATAACCAAGTCCTTCAACCCAGTCTACCCGACTGTAAAGATCCCCGGAGTCTGTCCTTTGACCCAAAAGCTAGCTGCAAAATGGTTCCCTTTTCAAACCCAATTTTTCCCAGAAGAGTGCCAAAACATTCTAGCATTGGAATGACTTCACCAAGCGTCCATGACCGTGGACACGGCTAATCGATTAGATTTTCACTCTGCAGAGGTGTACAGCTTTACCCACAAGGAATGATCAACCTCTTTTGCCAGGCCAGTTTACACACTTCCTTTGGTGTGTCGGCAAGGAGATCATACAGAGCCGTTACATTATCTAGATGTGGCTTTGAACCAGCCCGGGACGTTTGACCCTCGCCATGAAAACAGAAACACTCACCCAAGACGTGGATCCTTTCACATTACACCCAACACCACGTTTCTGTTCACGGCAAGGCGTACACCGTTGCATTGGTAAGTAAACCCCCTACAGACAGACCGAACCGGAATGCCTGTGCATAACTCCCGCCTTCCTTAGATGCAAAGCCACACCTAAACAACTTAATAGGCTAAGACCCGCCCATACAAGCCCTCGTGGTTGTACGAAATTCTTGGATCTATAGCGTCCCATTGCTCGGTCCTTAATCCGACACGGGCGATACTCCACCCTAACTACGTGCAAATCCCTCTGCACCTCCGGCTATTGCCAATAATCGCCCGCATCAAAACCATAGTTTTAGTTTTGGGTTTTTAATCAAAGTACTAGCAACATTTTCCCAAATGAGGATCATACATACGTTGAAAAGAATGAAACACGATCAACGACTTAGCGGATATTTTATGCTAGCGGTTATACCCAAAATGACATTAAACATTGTCTAGCTATCCGACTAAGGCTTACAAGGTTCACATGTTCATACAGATTGAGGCAAACCATAATTTACAGGATTAACTACAGTTCTAACCCAAATTAGCAGTTTTTAGGGAGAACTATCCGGATGCACTGTACATAAGCAAAAACAACATAGAGTAGGTAAATTATTGGGTTCAACATGTTCAAGGAGGTGCTTGCCTTGCGACCTTTGTCTAACTTCAGATCTGGATCGGCGATGGCGTCGTCTTCCTCTTCGATGGCGTCGGTCTCTACCACGACGATCAAGCGGGAAAAATAGTAAAATATCCAAATTCGGAAAGGCGAAAAGAAGACAAACGATAAGTCAAATAAAGAATAAGCTGCAGAAAGCAGGTTATCCGCTAAGAGTTGAAGCATAGGTTTTACGATTTTACAAGGTGATTAATTATTCATTTGAAGCATTAATTCTTTTTCAAGTGAACATCTTAAGGTTGTCTTATGAATTGTTTATTTGGAAATTACGAATTCAAGAGGCTAAAATTGTGTATTCTAGTATTTATGACTTGAATTATAGATGCTAAAATTATTTGAATTAAAAGAATTAGACACTAGTTAGTGGTTACGTCAAACACTTAACCCTAAGTGATTTGCATAAGAAAGATTTTAAATAAATTATAAGCGGTAGCTAGCTAATTAGATTCATTCATGATTTTTGAGAAGGTTACGTGATACAAATTTATTAACTACGAATTCCTTATCCGACTAGGTTATTTAGGTTTGCTCATGACTTGAACCAACTAAACTAGATTTTAGTTATTTAACCTACAAAGCACATATATATACATATATATGTGTGAGTGCATTGGCACAATAATGATTACATGGTTTAAAGTTAATTCAACCCAAAATTCCTATTTAATCAAACTCAACTATACTACTGCCATCCTAGTATTTATAATTAACTTTGTTTCTTTTAAATTTCTTTTAATACAATTATACATATTTGAATTACTAAGGTATTGGAAACAAGGTCTAAGTAGAAAGTAATTCAAACAAGCATGAAAATTAAATATCCTTATATATCTGGGTTCCTGGTAATATAAGGATTCTAGAAAAATTAGTTTCATAAATTTCCAAGTTTATTTACTGAAATTTTGTATAGAGCATATTTCTAGCCTTTTAATTCAAATTTGAATTTCAAAATTTCCCAGAGATGGTATTCAAAATATTTTTGTATATTCTGAATCTATGGAATTTTCATGAATTTAGAAATTGGTTTCACTATTTTTGGTCGATGGTTCAAAAGTTATGGGCATTTGAATCTATTCGGTTTCGAATTTAACTAAAATTCAGAAATGCGTTTTCAAACTTGGAAAGCGTATTTCACCGTTTGGGTGGGAAGGCTTTGACCGGTGACAATTGGGTCCCACGATCCGGTGAGACAAAAGCAGGGCACGGCTAGGGCACGCGGCGACGGAACTCCGCGAATCTCGGCCGAATGGGTAGCACGGCAAGCTCAGTGGTCACGGCGCAAGACACGCGGTGGGGTCACTCGCCGCGGGGACTACCGAGAGACTGCCACCGGTGACGTGTGGAAGAAGCTGCGGCTCGTCGGAGAAGACGACGAGTGAGTTAGGGACCGAATGGGTAGCATTTTAAGCATCAGTGAAGCTAGAGGATTCCATTTTACCGGTTGGTCGGGTCGGAGAGGCGACGGGTTGGCCTGCCACCGTCGGCCGGCCGTGGGGAAGAAGTGGCGCAGTGGTGGCGGTTGATCAGCAGAAGAAAGCTGAAATTGATGGGTAGTATGGACTCAGCGATGCCCAAAGATGCCTCGGTTGCAAAGAATTGGATTGAGACTTACCGGTTTGGCTCAATTGCGATGCCTCTCCATTTTCGGTTTTTCTGGCAGAAACGGCGAGAAAAGGGAGCTATGGTTTGATTGTTGGTTCGGGAGTGAATGAGAAGAAGGAGGTCAATGTGATGTACAAGAGCTATCTATAGGTGGCGAATGGCGAATTCACGTGGTTTGAGCGGAGGTGAAAAGAGCGGCTTAGTTCGGCGTTTTCGGTGAAATGGCGTGGCGTTTCGCCGGCAAGGAGATAACGCAAGGGCGATAGGGAATGGCGACGAGTCTCGAGGATGGACGTGGCGGGGTCAAGTAGAGGCGGCGTGCCGGTCGAGCATTGAATCGGCAAGGTGGCGAAGGATCGGAGAAGGTCGAGTTTGTCTCGGGCGAGAGGGAGGAAGAGAGGAGGCAGCGAGATCGGAGGTCGACGGGTGGGTCCCGAGGCCACCGGTCGGCGAGTGAACGGTTTCCCGCTCCTGCCAGCGCACGGTTACGGAAAAGGAGCGGGCCCACGAGTCGAGAGAGAAAACAATTCAAGGATAAGCACAGCCGAGACATGCTCCATGTGACCATTAAAACGGCAGTCAAATCACTTTGAAAATTTTCCAAACTTTTTGACTGGGTTTATCTGGTAGTCCTAAGCGTCCAGTTAAATTTTCAGAGTAAAATGCATTATGGTTAAATTATAAAAATTCTGACACTGTGGACGGGTACAGAAATTGAATTTCGGAAATCTATTTATTTAGAAGTGTAAAAATTATTAATTATTTTCCAAACTTTTTGGGGAGGTTCATTTTGTCACCAGGGAATCTCCATAAAAATTTCAAGTCAAAAACTGGGGTGAATATTTTATAAAAATGCTGACATGAAGATTTCTTGTTTTTAATAGCCTCTGTTTTTGAATTTTTAGGATGTTTTGCCGACATGATAAATTGCTGAGATTTTTACCAGATGTATCTACTTCTCTAAGCGTTCTTTGGTAATTTTGGGGGCTCCTGGTCAATTTCGATCATTTTTAATTAATTCAAACTTTACTGTTTTTAGTCAAAGGAAAGAATTGAAACATTTATTCTTGCTCCAATTCAGCACTAAAGATTTTTACTAAGTATTTTTACTGGTTTAATAGATTGGTCATGGTCAAATGGAAATTTTTATAATTTTTACTTTTACCTTCTTACTATTTTTCATTTGACCATTCTATTAATTGGATTTTTCATACAAAGCATAAATCCAAGAAAATCCAATAAAACCAATAACATCAAGAAAATCCAGAAATAAATATATTTTAATCCAAAATATTCATTTCCATTTTATTGTCTGCTGTTTTTCATTTTCAGGCTATTACAATGATATTTAAATATTTTTATATATTTGGGTTTTTCGTAGTGTAAGGATTCCAATAAAATTAGTTTCATTCAATTCGTAGATCATTTGCAGCATTTTTATGTATAGCCTATCTTTTAGCCTTTTTGGTAAATCAGTGCTCTTTTTCAAAATATTTTTGCATATTATAAATTTAATTTATTTTATATGAATATAG
Organism: Otatea glauca; assembly: GCA_036346275.1. Taxonomy (NCBI): domain Eukaryota; kingdom Viridiplantae; phylum Streptophyta; class Magnoliopsida; order Poales; family Poaceae; genus Otatea; species Otatea glauca. Next base: position 152,111 of record JAYEVK010000354.1, read on the forward strand.
AAATTTAGTTCATCCTTTTTGGATCTATGTATCAAAAGTCATACAGTTTGAATTTCAGGCTGTTCAAAAAATCTGGTGGAAATTAGGAAATCCGTTTTCGCTTAACTAAAGACGTAATAATCGATTTGGCGCATTCCTTTGAGCTTGGCTTCAGCCACTGGTCTTCGGGGCCCACTCGCTAGAGACTTCGAAGCAGAGCTTCGGCTAGGGCATGCTGGCGATGGAGCTTCAGCGAGGCTCTGGGCAGGCGAGGGCAGAGGGAGCACGAGCTCGCCAAGTCACATTAGATAGATGGGGTCTCACTGGCCAGCGGCGACTAGAGTGGTGTGCTACCGAGCTCACACAGTGGCAGCTATGGCTGACAGAGAAGAGGAAAAATTAGGTGCTCCCGAGATTGAATAACACTTGGATGAGCATTAGAGGATCCTCACGATTCCATTTTACCAGCTATTTGATGTGGTGTAGGGTGAAGGAGCTGTGCCACCATCGGCCGATCGTGAGGAAGAAGGGCCACGGTGGCGGTGGGTTTTTGCATGAAGTACTCCAAATGTTTTTGAGGGTTTTGGTCCTTATGGCTTGTTGATGCTACGGTTCAAAGCAATTTGGATTTGGTTCAGTGCTTCATTGGATTTTTTATTTTTGCCCGAGCTCTGGAGTTCTCAGCAATGGTGGAATTGGGGTGGCTCAGAGGCTTCTCGGTCGAAACTAGCAGAGGAGAAATGGGAGAGATGAGGGTGCAGTCTCACAGCAAGCCTTAGGCGCCTTTTATAGCCGGGGAATGACGCGAATGAGCCCGGCTCTAGTTGTGTTCTTCACTGGGTTCTTGCGGTGATTGAACAGAGAAGAGGATGGGCCTAACAAAGTTTGAGGGTAGGGCAAAACCGCCGTGGCAGCGTGAAGAATGGGAAGGCTGCCGCGTGGCGACGAGGTGGCGGTTAGGCACTGGCCAGGCGGCACAACTGGCAAGGGATGACGAAGCTATATTAATGGTGAGCTTCGACTATGCTTTGGGAGCCAGCGCCTGGAGGAAGGAGGGAGCAGTGGCTGCCGGGTGGTCCCAACAGACTTTCGGTCCCACCAGCCAGAGACACGCGCGCAAAAGGATTTTGGGACAACAAGCTGAGCCAAATTGGTTCAATGGATCGGTTATCAATATTCTCAAGAAAGTTTTTGAGAATTTTTCTGGGATATCTTTGGATAATGATAAATGTACTGTAGAAATTTCAGGAAAAAATAAGCTGTACAGAATTTATAAAAATTCTGACAAGGCACTATGCTCAAAATTGTATTTTCTGTTTTTAATTTATCAGAGGATTTATATCTTACCAAACCTTTTTGAAACTTTTTATAGTAGTTCCTATTGACCATATAAGCCTTCAGTAAAAATTTCACTTCTATATCTTTTATATTTTATTTATAAAAATTATGACATTCTGATTCTTAGATTTTCAAAATTTCTATTTTTGAATTTTTAAATATAACCAAATTGATTATTTATTTTTAATATTTTTAATATATATTTATTTATCTATCCATAATATAATATTAAATTTTCAGATCGTGATAAGATCGGATGATTTTTTTTAAATCTGACAAGTTTACTATTAGTAGTCAAGAAACATTAATTGGGCATTCATTTCGTGTTTAATTGCTTTGATATGACTTTTAAAATTCAGAATTGAGGTTCTAGTTTTTGTTGAGATTATCCAGAATTTTATGTATTTTATTGTGGTAAGATTTTATTGTTGTTTTTCATCTATTACTTATAAATATTTTTCCATTAGAACAAAAATCAAGGAAAATCCAATAAAATTCAGAAAAAGCATCAATAAATATAATTAAATCCTAAAATTTAATTTCTTAATTTATTTTATGTTACATTAGTTCTGGAGGTATTATTATGGAGTGTGAAGGATTATTGCGTACTAGCGGATACCGGAAACTTATAAACGTGCTTCAGCTACGACGAGTCCTTGTGTGGCCCTCCACGAGCTCTATAGACATTGAACAATGTCTCGAGTAATTTTGCGATATGTGTGAAGTTGTGGGTGCTGCCCTTTTTGGAATCAAGGTAAAATATCTCGTTCTGTCTTGGTATAATTACATGTAGAACCCAGTGAAACCTATATAGCTATATCTTCAGGGTCATTCCAGCTAAGATGAAGCTCCGTATAAAGTACAAATCAACAAGTATAGCAACTGGATGAAGCACTTACCCCGGGTTGTGGGGTAAAAGTATGAAATCTTTTTCCCGTTGAGCTAGCAATTCGTTTTCCAGTACTCCTAGACGACTTGCAAATTTTCGTCCATGGTTTGCTTGGACACCATCTGTGGGTCGAGGAAATCGATCGGTTCTTTCTCTTTTTTTTGTTTTAATGATCATGAATCTATATATATGTAACGACCCCTATTTTTGCATAAATGCAAAAATGGAAATCTCATGTGCATTCCGTACTAGTCCCATGATCAGTAGCTAGTACGCACATTTTCAACAATTGGGATCACAAGCATACATCATTATATTAAAGTGGAAGTCATTTGTACAATGTATTCTTACAACTCAGAGTATATATATAGTACAGAGGAAGCAAAGTCTTATAGTGTGCCCATCCAATCCCTCAGGCAACTGACAAGGCATAATCCCTAGAAAGATCGCGTCATTAGAATTCTCGCATCCTGCGATGAAAGATATTCTTCAGAGCTTCGCTTTCTTAACAACCTAAAATAATAGATTAAGCAAGGTTGAGTACTTTCGTACTCCGCAATACTTAAGTAGTATTTGCAAATGCAATAATGCAGGCCATATCAAAGGAGGCTACTACAGTTAATTTGCATAAAGCGATATTGAATTTGTAAATCGAGTTGTTATTTGTAAGCGGGATTTGTAAGAGCAAATTTGACTGATAAGAAATAAGTAAAGCATAAGCAATACTCACAGCCCTTCGTGACCATTGAATAATTCAATGATCCAATAATCCAATCCTGCCATAACCATTCCTTTGCCAACACATAACCATTCATCCAATAATCCAATCATGAAGTCCAACAATGTCGGTCCTTTGACATAAATAAACAGTTGCTAAACAAGTTTCAAACCAAAACCCATTTTTAGAAGATACCAAAGCATTTAACTAGTGCCAGTTCACCAAGTTTTCCATAACCGCGGGTACGGCTAGTCTATTAGATTTACACTCTGCAGAGGTGTACAGCTTTACCCATAAGACATGACTGACTCTTTGTGCAATCGATAATTAGCACACTACCTTTGGTGCGCCGCAGAGAGTCATAACATGTACCGTTACATTACATAGACCTAACTTTGCACCAGCACCGGTGACGAAAAACCTTTGCTATGGCAGAAGAAACACATATATATATAAACATGGTATCATCATCATCATCAGAAAAATAGTCGGGCACCATTTCTCCCCATAACAAGGCGTACACCGTTATATCAGCAAATGTTGCTCCCAACACCTCAGTGTGGGCACCCCTTCGAGCAAACCTTGAGAGGAGAGCTCGTACTACTTCGGCCTACCAATGTGCAAAGCTAAATCTACATAACTTAATAGGTTAAGGTTGCCCATAACAGCACCTGTGGTTTTACGGATTTATCTTGGATCATACAACACTATGTTCGGTCCTTAATCTAACACGGGCAATAATCTCCCCCTACACTACGTACAAGTCCATCTCTTGTATAATCGGCTATTGCCAATAATTGCCCGCATCGAAACCATATTTTATTTTGAGGTTTTTAATCAAAATACCAACAACTGACATCATGTCATGACCAACCTTTTTCAATTCTCAATAATCAATTTCGATCTAATCATATTCAACATTGGTTCTAAAGCATGGCTAAGCATGGTTAATAATCGCATATACCCAAGTTGACATTATGTATTGTCTAACCTGTTTATATGGTTATCAAGGTTCACATGTCCATACTTATCAAGGAAGTTTCATGAATCAACAGGTATATCTACCAGTACCACAAAATAGCGTATTTACAGAAAATAAACGCATGCATGAAACAGTTTGATAAATATAAGGAAAACTAAATACTGGGTTCAATATGATCAAAGGGGTGCTTGCCTTGCTTAATCGTTGTTTATGGTGAAGTTGTAGACGTAGTCGGCGTTGTCGACGAGGGAGTTAGCAACGTCGTGCTCTACACGTCGTTTACGAAAATATAGCAAATAATGAACTTTAATAAGGGAAAAAAGAAGACAGACAAAAAATCAAATAAGGACTTGCTATAGAAAACATGTGGGGTTTTAGGGTTGCATGATTTTGGGTTCTCGTGTTTTAGTCGAGTATATATATTGTCAGCAGCTTTTAAGTTAAACGATGATGCGGTTTCTTTCATAGTTTAATTATTCTTATTTTATGAATTCAAGAGGCTAAAATTATGTATTATTGTATTTATATGCTCTAATTCTAGATGCAAAAATTATTTGGATTAATAAAAGTAAACATTAGTTAAAGGTTTTGTAAACAACTATTCACTTACTGCGCTTTTAGCTACCTTATCACTTAAGGTTATTGCATTAGCAGGATTCAGATGAAATGCAAGATGAAATAAGAATATTTTTCTAGATTAATGTAGATCACATCTTAAAGATCATTTCTGGGCTATTTTTCATAAAATTTGCATTTAGACGAGATGATTTACAAACTGCCGAAAAGGCATAATCGTTTCTAAAGTTCAGAAATCATAATACTTAGGGTTATTTTGCTAGCAAGATTTATATGCAAACCATTATATAATGAACTTGTTTCTTCAGAATATGGCAGTATTAACTTTGTACATCATTTCTAAACAAATTTTATAAATTTTACTATAGAGATGAGACGCTTTATTTGCTGATGAAACAGCATCAATGACAATAAAGTTAACATTGCAACGAGTCAGATTTCGATTTAAGTTGCGACTACACTATACATGATCAGTCACTCATTTTTCTGCCATTAGCAGGTTACAAACCTAGGAACATTATAAAACTATTTTTCCATTATTTTGATTTTAACCGCGATAAATTATACATACATCTATTGTTGCGATTTGCATTTCCTTTTATTAAAAGAATTTAAATTATGTCTTATTCTAAATATTTTTACATAAATGAGCTTCTACTATTCCAGGAGCTTATATAAAATATTTTATTATTTTATGAGCTATTATACATTTATTTTTATTAATGGCCATATTAGGTTTTGTTGGTATTTGCAAAGCAAATAATTCAAGCTTAGTTTTGCATATTATGAAACTAAATGATTTTATATGAATTTAGGAATTTATTTTACTAGAATTGGAATTAAATTGCAATAGATATTAAAGTTTGATTTTTAGCCAGTTAGAAAAATGAACTGTAAAACTGAAATACGTTTTCTGAACTGGAAAGCGTCTTTTCGCATTGAACTGGCTTTACCTCGTGCCACTGACAGAAGGGCCTCGCCGATCATACACAGAGGGCAGGGGAGATGGCTTCCACGGCTGCCGGCGGCGGAAGAACGCCGGAGACGATGAGCCGCTAGTGCAGCGAGTACCAGAAGACCTTTGTGCACCCAAGGATGGCTTTTATTACAGCTAGAGATGACCGGAAGGGCTCGGCCACCATGAGCCAGCGGCGAAACAAAGGGCGGCGAGCCGCGCCGGCGATAGGGAGCCGATCAAATGGGATGGGTTTTAGAATTAGCATCAGGGATATCTAAGAGTTGCATTTTACCTGCTAGAAGTTGAGGAAGACAATCGGGTTAGCTTGTCACCGTGCACCGGCCATGAGGAAGAAGGGCCACGGTGGCGGCGGGTTTTTGCATGAAGAACTTCAAAGGATTTTGAGGGGTTTTGATCCTTATGGTCCGCTGATGCTACAGTCTAAATCAATTTAGAAATGATCAAGCGCTTCACCGAATTTTGGTTTTTGCCCAAGCTCTAAGGTTCTAGCAATGGCGGAATTGGGGGTGAATTGAGGTGTTTGGCTTGATGGAAAGAAGAGGAAGTAGAGGGGGATGATGCCTGGCTTCTTACGACTATGGGGTGCTATTTATAGGCAAGGAGACACTGCGAATGAGCCTGCCTCAGGTGCGAACTCACCGGGATGTTTCATGGCGCTACACAGGAGAGGGCATGGGTGAGGAGAGGTAGCTTTGGAACCGCGACAGAGCTCAAGCGTAGGATATAACTGCCTTGGCAGCAATGCGACAGGGTTGTAGTCATGCCATGGCAACGATCGAACGAACTTCTGCTTGTGTCGCGGCACAAACAGCAGAGAAGGAGCGGCACTTGATCGCAAGGATGATGGCGGCCACAGGAGTTGGTATGGCCATGGCAGCGTGAAGAACGGGAAGGGCAGCCGCGGGGCAAAGCCGTGGCGTGTAGGCATTAGCTGGACGATGCAAGCGGCAAGGAATGACGCGAGCTGCAGCGCGCGCGAGAGCGACGGGAGTAGAGCTTTGCTCGGGGGCGCCGAAGGCTGGAGGAAGAAGATGAGTGGCACTGGTGGCTGTCAAGTGGGCCGTACAGTGGTTTGGGACCCACATGGCAGCGAAGGGAAGGAGGACTTCAAGCAATTCTTCAATCAGAGCTGAGTTTGGTTCAATGAATCAGTTGGGTATCATGTCTGAAATTTAATGAGTATTTTAATGCACGTACTAGAGATAAGTAAGATTATCTTGTCAAATTTTCAGCTTGAGATATTATGTGTAGATTTAATAACAATTCCGACAATCTACTGTGCACAAAATCGGGTTTTCTGTTTTTTAATTATCAGAGGACTTATGTCTAATTAAAACTTTTTATAGGAGTTTCTCTTGACCATATGAGCCTTCAATAAACATTTCACTTTGAGATATTTTGTATTTTATTTATATAAATTCTGACATTACGATTCTTAGATTTTCAGAAAGTCTATTTTTGAATTTTTAAATATATTAAAAATGATTATTTATTTTTAATATTTTTACTCTAGATGTCTCTATCCAGGATGAAGATAACATAAAAAAATTTACATCGAATTTATCGCCATTTAATTTCTGACATATTTACTATTGTTAGTCATCATTCATTAATTAGGCATTTATTGTATATTATGATTACTTGGCTTTTAAAAATTCAGAAGTAGGACTAGAGATCTCTCATGATTATGCAGGGAATTTTTTTATTCATTTTATTAATGTAAGCTTTTATTATTGTTATTCATTTGTTACTTATAAAGGTTTTCCCATTAGAGCAAAAATCAAGGAAAATCCAGAGAAAAAGCATAAAAAATATAATTAAATTATAAAATTTAATTTACTACTTTATTTTAATTTTTGGGATGTTACAATATACAAAAGAAAGGATCATATATATATATATATATGACATCTATCGGTATGACACGAATGTAGACCGTGATTGCACACACTTACAATGTCCAGCATCTGATGAGTGAGGCATCGAGGGCATCGAGGTTGTAGAGATCGAACAATTCATTGAAGCCGACCACGAAGAAGCCCCCAAAAACTGATGAAAGAAATGATCCTCCTTAAAGCTGACCGAGGTACTTGATACCCGTTGTGCCACCAGCTTGTTGGCTTATTCTATGCACCAATTTTGCAATCTAACACATGCTATTGTAAGCATCTCCTAGTGCTCTACCGGTATGAATGGCTCTCCTAGCTTGAATTTCCGCACCAACGGGGCCAACGGAAAGTCATGGGCCTTTGTTGTCCACTTCGATTTTACCTTGTCGCCTATCATAGGAGGTGACTGGGACTGAAGTGAAGTATCGGCCTATGCCGTACAGGACATGGTAGCCAATTTGGTGGCCTGCTTCGGTGCAGCAAGTGGCTCTGGTAGTGCCGGTAGCTCCGACATAGTAGGTGGCTCATGTTGTTTGTGTAGCTTCAGTACTGCAGGACGGTCGTCGAAGGAGATGTTCCTCTTGGGTGTGGCATCCCCTAGTGTCACGTTCTCGTAGTTTGGGGCATCTCTAGCGTGACAGCCTTGCAAATTTCATGTACACCATCGACACGAAACTTCGTGTAGCCCAAAGCTACCGTGTGACCGTGCACAATCGCCCATAGACCGGATGGATACACACGCCCCCAAGCAGCCTGCAGGAGAACGGAGCCATTATCAAGCATTACTGAAGGACCGAGATGGTGAACAAAGGGGGGGGTGAATGGTCGCAAATAAAATTTCCCCCAAAATACTCCAACAAAAACCTCGATAAGATCGCTCAAAGGAAATCGTGAAAAACCTGAAAAACTAGACAACTATGTGTACCCCAAGCTTGCATGGATAAGTACCATAAAATATGTGGGGATTTTTGAGTCACAATACTGGTTGTCTAGTGTCCAAGATAAAGAGGAATAAATTCAAACTCTTGCTTTTAGAAAGGACATCAATTCAAATCACAAAAGTCACTTTCAGAAAAGCAAAAGCAGAATTTCCAGAACTTGTCTTCAATTTGCACAGGAGGTTGGTGGGTTTCTGCAGCTCACAAAATTTTTAGACTTTTTCTCCCTATGAGCATCAGAGTCATGAAGAACTCCACCAAAGTTCTCCTCAAAAAGCCGTACAGACCAAACAGGAAAAATCTAAGAACACAGTCTGGTCAAGAACTTCGAGCAGAAATTTTGGGGCTCGGTTTTCACCTCATGGCGCCCAAAAGGTGGAACAAAGGAACTCCAAAATTTTTTTGCAAGTGGATATCAGAGTCCTGAACCTCCTCCAATAAGAATCACTTGAAAAATTTTTCTATATTTTTATAGAAATCAAACACTGACTGCTGCGCGAAGAACAAGTTCTGAACAAAGTTGGAACTTGAAAGAAAAGATGTTCTCTACTCAATCCAAGAGTGCAAAAGAGATGTAAAACCATATGAACACACTCAAAACATCCAAGATCAGCAGAATTTAGAAGCAGGGGAGGCAAATCCAAATTACATGAAAGTAAATTGCGAGAAAGTAATTGCGGGAAAGTAAATGCTGAATTTAAATTGCGTAAAGTAAAGACATAATGTAAATGCGCAAAATAAATTCAGAGGTGGATGGATAAAACTTTCATTTCTGGAGGGAGAGGTTACAAAGCCTCACTTTCATGTGGGCAAAGCTCAAAGGAGCATTCACAAACCTCAAAACCTTCAAGGGGAGGAGGCTACCCCTCCACCCCTATTTATTCTACTCTTGGGCCACCTACCACCCTTGGATGAGTCCCTCAACCCTAGAGCACTCATCTAAGGGCTAGGATTAACCCACACACACAGTCATGCAAGGGCAAACCCAAAACCCACACACATACCGGGTTTTCTTGCACGGTTTTCAAAGCATACTACCTAGACCCGCTAACCTATCAACTAGACCTCAATCCGATGGCCCTCATTGATCCACGCGGCATCTAGCTAGCATCAACTCCTTTCCTTGTCTTCTTGACTTGCCCGGACTCCATCTCTGATCATCTTCCGGCGATCTCCCAATCGTCTGGACCTCCGACGCTCCTCGCCTAGTCCCGGTCATCCTTCGCCTCACCATGACCTAGCACCGTCGTCCTGCAACCATCAAAGACAAGGAAAAACCTTTCACATAGCAATTCCCAAAATGATATGCAATAAACCATCCAACTCATCTCTACCGTGCCCATACAGCCGGTACTGCCACTCCTGGCAGAGACAGCTCAAATTACTTCATTTTGGAAATCAATCCAAATCAAACTCAAACTTGAGCACACCTTGCTCAAATAAAGTCAAATACTCATCACAAACATGGATGGACCTCCACATGGTCCTTCAATCTACCGCTTGATGAGTATATTGACAAACCACACAAAAGGCATAAATTTGAGTTTGAATGAGAGAAGAAGAAAGCAATTTGATTGCAAAGCCAAACTTGGTCCAGAGATAGAAATTAGAACCATGACCAAGTTGATGAAGAGGAATTTAGATTTTAGAGTTAAATTTAAGAAAAAGCAAATTTTCAACAAAAACTCTAAAATCCAACTAAACATGTCAAATGTGATTATGAGATTATGATCCAACAGAAGTAGTAGCATAGTTTTACAAAGATCATAATAACCAAATAAGCATTCACATTTTTATCTTTTTAGTGATGCCTTTTCTATGTTTTCTCCCCCTTTTGGCAATATAGGCATCAATTTTTTATGTATGCATGAAATGCAATCGAAAGAGCTTTAAAGATTATCCAATTGATCAAAATGGAAGGATATTACACCAAGCTTGTCAATTTCAGAAGATGACTAAACTAAGACATGTCCACGTGCAAATACGAGCTTAGTTTTGAATATTTCATTTTTAGCAAGATTTGACAAGTGCAACACTTAGCTTTAGTTTCAAAAATAGAAGAATAGCCACTCTAAGGATCAAAAGGAAAACCTAGAGTTCAACCTACTCAACACTTTGGGGAATCTAGAAGAGCATACAAGGTCCTTCGGGCTCATTTATCACTTAATGCAACTTTTGATTTATCATCATACAAGACATAAAGGGGTGCAAATGTTTGACATTATTTGCATTCTTTACCCACATATATCTTTGTTTTTAATTTATTTGCATTTTCTTTTGACAACCAATTGACTCAAGCCATATGCGACCATCTCAAGATGAACTCTTAAGAGGATGGTCTAGGTCAAACACGATGTATTCCAAGTTCATCCCAAGTGCAATGGGAAGCGATCTTGTGAATGCAAGGTGTTGAGTCGTATGTGCACAAGAAGAGTCAATTTTGTTTAATTTTCATTTTTAGCACAATGATTCATGAGCAATTGAAGGACTCTAGCATGGATCAAACTAGTTTCACCCAAGTTGCTATAGGGACTCTAGAGAACTCCAAAATTTCTCAAATTATGGCACAAACCTCTAGAGAAGAAACCTAGCAAATAAAAACAACAAGTTTCATCAAGTTTTTCATTTAAGACTTTTTTCATTTTAAAGCTTAGCAAGTTAAATGAACTTGGACATATCTGAGCTAGTGATTTCCTCCATATGATGCAGCATGGTGTATAGCATGAAGAAGAAATCAATTGCATAATAGACAAAGCTCATTAAACAGGAAATGCAGTCTATATGCAATGCACGAACATATTCCCAAACTCCCCCTCAACAAATTAATCAATTTTAAGCTCAAATCTGGTTAAACTTGAGTTATTATCAAGATTAGGCACAAAGAAAAACCGAATGAACTCAATAATAACTAGAAAAACAGAATGAGGAGAAGAAGTCGAGAAACTGCAAAACTGGATGGCTATAGAGCATAGAAAGATATAAGAGACTCACTACGGCTTAGACTCGCTCTAATCTTCCCAAAGTGGTGACATAGGAAGATGACTCTAGATCCCAACTAAGGAGTGCACAGGACCACTGTCTACCCAGGAGGCCCAATACCTGCTAGACTTATAAGGCGTGAGGAACTCAACCTAGAGAGAAGAGAGCGACTAATCACGCATGATAGCAACCTAAAGCACAAGATAAGAGGTCCATGGAAGGCATGCTGAAGTCTAAGTGAGTGAACTCAACTCAAGAAAACAAGCCCAAAGTCACCCAAAGAAATACAAAGAAAAGAAAAGTGGAAAAAACATATAATACATAATATACAAACCGGCTCCCCTCACGAAAGGCCGTAAGGGCTCATGACTCCAAGCTCACTCCTCAAGGCAACAAATCTGGAGCTATCCAAAGGCTTGGTGAAGATATCGGCTAATTGAAGGTCACTCTCTACGAACGGAAGCGCGATATCTCCCTTCTCCACATGGTCTCTAAGGAAGTGATATCTAATATCAATGTGTTTGGTCCGGGAATGTTGCACTGGGTTTTTAGCAATGCAAATAGCTGAAGTGTTATCACAGAAAAGTGGTACACTCTCTATCTCTAACCCATAGTCCCGTATGGTCGATCTCATCCATAACACCTGGCTATAGCAACTGGCTGCAGCAACATACTCGACCTCAGTGGTGAGTGTGCAACCCCAGACTGCTTCCTAGATGACCAAGAAACAAGAGAAGTGCCAATGAATTGGCAAGTGCCATAAGTGCTCTTCCTATCTATCCTACAGCCAGCAAAGTCGGCATCGGAAAAGGCTCTAAGAGAGATAAAAAGACGAAGAGTACCAAATACCATAATCAGTGGTAGCACGAAGGTACCTGAAGATGCGCTTGACCGCCTGTCGGTGAGAGGCGCGAGGAGAAGCTTGAAATCGAGCGCACAGACACACATCGAAATGTATGTCCGACCTCGAAGCAGTGAGGTACAAGAGGGAGCCGATCATGTTCCGAAACTCCTTTTGATCAGCAGGCTCACCATCCTCATCGGGCTCGAGGATAGCAGTGGTGGCCATAGGAGTCATCATCGGCTTCCCATCAGACATATAGAAGCGCCTCAAGAAGGTCACGGGTATACTTGCCTTGATGCAAGAAAGTACCCTCCCAGTCTGCTTGATTTGGAAGCCAAGAAAGTAGCTCAACTCGCCCATCATACTCATCTCAAACTCTGTGCTCATCACCTCAGAAAACTGAGACACAAGCGGATGAGATGATCCACCAAAAATGATATCGTCTACATAAATCTGGACAAGAAGAAAATGAGACTCATGGTGTCTGATGAACAGAGTTTTGTCTACTATACCCATTTTGAAGTCATGGCTGAGAAGATAAGACTTGAGCCTCTCATACCATGCTCTGGGGGCCTGCTTGAGTCCATACAAAGCTTTGGAGAGCTTGTATACATGACTCGAAAACTTGGGGTTCTCGAATCCTGGAGGTTGTTTGACATAAACCTCTTCCTCAATATAGCCATTGAGGATTGCACTCTTGACATCCATTTGATAGAGCTTGAAGCCCTGGGATGCAAAGAATGCAAGCAGGATCCTAATAGCCTCTAGTCTAGCTACAGGGGCAAAGGTCTCCTGAAAGTCAAGACCCTCAACCTGAGAAAAGCTCTGTGCAACTAGCCTAACCTTGTTGCGAATGACAACCCCATCCTCACTCTGCTTGTTTCTTAACACCCACTTGGTCCCAATGACATTATGACCAGATGGGGGCTCGACAAGCTGCCATACCTTTTTCCTCTCAAAGTTCTCAAGTTCCTCATGCATAGCATTAATCCACGATTCATCGGATAATGCATGAGAAACATCCTTCGGCTCAAAGGAGGCAACAAAGGCGAGTGGAGGCGGCTGGACAAACCTAATTTTGAGCGAGTGACCGCTCAAGCAGATCACCAATGATCGATCGGTGGATGAGCTTTCGGATATGTCGGGAGGACCGAAGCGTAGTGGCCTCTACCTCATGCAGAAGAGGTAGGAGCAGAGCCACTCTCTGAAGGAGAGTCGGAAGGCAAGGGTGGTCTCCCGAGGTGCGTAAATGGAAGCAGGAGGCACCTTAGGTGTAGAGAGGCTGGATCCGGTGGAACACCATCATCTCCATCATCCTCATCTTCTACAAAGATGGTCTCGGAGGATAAGAAGAGCACAAACATCGAGGTCTAGCTCCGGCTAGCCTCATCAAAGGTCACATCATAGGTCTCTATGATCCTATGCGCATCAACACTCCTGGACCCTATAGCTACGAGAAGAAGTCGAGTAACCTAGAAAGATACCATCGAAGAGCGAGACTCAAACTTGTCTAGGTTACTGGACTTCAAGATAAAACACTTGCAACCAAAACGCAAAAATGAGACACACCTGGGCTTTCGCCCATACCTCGACTCATAAGAAGTGCGATGCGGATGTGCTCTCAAAACACGCGATTAGAAACATGGCAAGCGTAGCTATAGCCTCACTCAAAACTTCCTAGAGTCTTGACTCATCTAGCATCGTCTGGCCATCTCAACCAAGGTCCTGTTCTTCCTTTCCACTACGCCATTCTCACTGAGGGCGTAGGAGAAGAGAACTGATGCTCTAAACCGGACTCCACACGAAACTCTCAAAGTAGGAATTCTTGAACTCCGTACCATTATCACTGCAGTATAGCTCATAATGCACACAGGAGCTCAATAGACAACCTCTTGACCAAACCCCAAGTGAGAAAAGTCTCATCCTTCGAGGCCATGAAGAATACCCAAGAGTATCTAGAAAAATCATCAACGATGACAAGAACATACCACTTCCCTCCTGCTGACTGCACTCTAGCTGGACCAACAGTGTCCATATGTAAAAGCTGTCCTGGTGCATCAGTCATCACTACGGTGACTGAAGGATGAGAAGCAGTAACCATCTTGCCATGTCGGCAAGGAGAGCAAACTAAGTCTTTGACCATCTTGAGTTTGGGCAAACCCCGAATGAGATCGTGACTGCTAACTCGAGTCAAATGATCAAAACCAATGTGACCAAGTCTCCTATGCCAGAAGGAGAGATCACAGGACTCAGAAGCAATCAAACATCGAAGAGAGTCTCCAGAAGAAGCAGAAGAATCAGCACGAAAGACTCTCCCAAATCTAGAAATCCCGCAAACTAACCCTTCTGATGAATCAAGAATTCTACAGGCATTACTCTTGAAGCTTACCTCGAAAGAGTCATTGATAAGCTGAGAAACAGAGAGTAGATTGTATTGCAGCTTACTTACTAAGGCAACATCTTTAAGAATGAAATTTTGGTTAATGCAGATGGTACCTTTAGCAATGACTCTACCTGAAGATGCATCCCCAAAAGTGATTAACTCATCACCGGGGGCTCGGACTAGGGAAGAGAACCAACGAGAATCTCCGGTCATATGACAAGAACAACCGGAGTCAACAATCCAAACATCGCCCTTCCCCATCCGACGAACCTGATCAAGACACAAGAGAGAAAGATGACTCAGTACCGGGATAGAGTGAAGACTTAGGAACCCAATATTGAACCATACGACACCTTAGAGTACCAGCCACAGAAGAAGACTGGACTCGAGTGTCTCTCTGACGCTCAACTCTCACACGATCAGGAGCAACTCTGGTAGATAATCTAGGAGTCAAAACTGGGTTGGCACGCCGTGGTGCAAAAGTCGGACCATCCCAGTAAGGCTGTCTGGATCTCCTACCGAAAAACACATCACGCCGCTGATATCTACCTCGATGGAAAAAACGAGGAATATCAAGAGGACGGCGGAAAGACTGACTACGAACAGCTCCAGGACTAAAACTCGAAGAACTAGCATGAAAACCAAGTCTTGGACGCTGCCCAAAAACAGGCGACTCTCTAACCTGTCTAGAAGCAGTGTGCGTCTTAGGAGCACTCAAAGTCTGGGGATGACCCTGAATACCCCTAAGAGCAGCAACACGCTCACGCCGAGTGATCTTGGCGCGCCTGAAGCAAAAATCTACTAGGTGACCATCCTTCTTACAAAAGGTGCATGTGTACTTCGCCTTGTTAGAGGCAGAAGCAATAGGAGTAACACCCTTCTGGTCAGAAGTCCTATGGACAACCCCAGCGGACCTAAACATGGTGGTACTCACTCTGGGAGCTACCACAATCTCACCACTCTTGGAACCGCGCACAATGGTGGGAGGATGCGCCCGAGCGTGCTCCAAGGGATCAAATCATAGACCTTGATTGAATATACTAATCTTGGATTGGTCTAGAATAAGATTGAGCTTCTTCTTGCCTCCAACAAACTTCTCGAGAGTGCTCATAAGATACTGGCAATCTCGGAAGAAAGAAGCACAAGAAAAACAGGGGGAAGGAGAGGAAGAAGAAGAACCAGAAAGAGAAAGAGAAGATCTCTCAACACGTGCTTTTTGTTCCCCAAGCACGGCTGCCTCAATCTTGAGGGCCTAACAAGAAACGCAAGGAGCATCTCTAATCCTAAGGGTTTGGTCTTTTAACTTCTTCCTAAGCTCAACATGGATTTGATCCACATCATCCTTAACCCCAACACACAGCAATCAACCAGTTTTTGACTTAACTAGTAAGTCCTTAGCAAGTTGATCACACTTGACATTCAAAGCATCATTGTCAAGTTTTAGTTGCCTAAAGCCCTCACATGAGCTGACTGGGTCCTTAGAAGCATGCAATTCAAGTTCATCATTTCTAGCAGAAAGCTTTCTAAGGTGTTCGCTCATGGCATCAATTTCGGCAAGCAATTTAGGGCAATTAGCACATGATGGAGTGGAGTGAGCATGAAGAAAACTAGCCTCAACAGGACTAGCATCAACAGAACTAGTGCTAGCATTCTTCAACCTAAGACCATCAAGTTCAGCAAGCACACTATCATGTATGGTCCTTAGGTTCTCCAACTCCACAAGAATAGCATCACACAAAGAGCAATCATCAGTGATCAGTGACTCGGGAGGGAGAAGATCTAAGTGAAGCTAACTCCCGAGTCAAGGTACCTACTTCCTTCTCAAGCTCCGTACACCTAGCTCTAGCTCTAGCATGAAATTTTCCTAATTTGCAGAAAGCTTCGTTGAGCTGGTCATAGGAGGGTACCTCATCCGAGTCGCTGTAGAGCTCGGAGTCACTGATGTCGTTGGTGTCGGCCATGAAGCACATGCCGGAGAAGTCGTCGCCGCCCTTCTTCTCTTGCGGATCATCCTCGCCCTCGTCGCTCCATGTCTCCATGTCGGAGAGGTTGATGTCGTCAAGCGCGGCGAGGACGCGGTGGAAGAGCTTCTTGTTCTTGGAGAAGTTGCGGTACTTCTTCTCGTGTGCCGGTTCACGAACTGGAGGCTTCTTATTGCGGTTCTTGTCGGTGTAGTCGTTCTTGCCCTAACCGCCAACATCGTTCTTGCCCTTCTCCAGCTTGGGACAGTTCGCCCGAATGTGGTTGGGGCCACCACACTCGAAGCAGGTGATCATGCCACCTCTCTTCCTCTCTCTCACCCTCTTGTATGCATGAGAAAACATGCGAGCGAGAAGAGCAAGCTCATTTTCTGGAAATTTTTCCAGTTGGTCATCGCTTAGCTCGCAAAGGACAGAAAGAGAGAAACCAATAGAAGGATCAGAAGAAGAAGATCCAATGGGATCGGTGACCAAAGCCATCGACAGAGATTTCGTCTTCCGAGAGATGACATCGATCTCATGAGTCTTGAGGCGGGAATAAAGCCCGTCAAGAGTCAGAGTCGATAAGTCGGTGGTGTCCTTGATGGTGGTCACCTTCATCTCCCAAACCCGAAGGTCGAGTGCGGTCAAGAAATGCCGAGCATTGTCCGAGTCAAGGTATATGCAACCAACTGCTCGGAGGTCACTCAAAATCTTTGTAAACCGACCAAAACACTCGTCGAGACTCTCACCAGCGCATTGATCAAATTTGTTGTACTCGCGCTTGGCTGAGTCTGCCTCACGTCTTGATTTGAGTAGAGCCCTCATGGTAAGCATCGAGGGTTACCCAAATCTCGTGAGCGGAGCGAAGGTGAAAATCCTATCATACTCACCGTGGCTAAGACCTGTATGAGAATGTTCCTTGCCATAGCATTCGCCTCAACGTCAACCATATTGATGGCCGTGACATTTTCATCGCCAGAACCTCATACGGAGTTTCACCTTACGCCATATCGGGTAACCCAGGCAGTGATGTATGACTCCATCCTGGACTTCCAAAAAGGAAAATCAACTCCATTAAAGATGGGAGGCTTGGTGGAATATTTGATCGTCGCCATGGCTCTTGAGACCGGTCAAGATCTATGGAAGAGAAAAACTAGCTCTGATACCAATTGAAGGACCGAGATGGCGAACAGAGGGGCGGTGAATGTTCGCAAATAAAATTTCCCCCAAAATACTCCAACAAAAACCTCGACAAGATCGCTCAAAGGAAATCGTGAAAAACCTGAAAAACTAGACAACTATGTGTACCCCAAGCTTGCATGGATAAGTACCACAAAATATGTGGGGATTTTTGAGTCACTATACTGGTTATCTAGTGTCCAAGATAAAGAGGAATCAATTCAAACTCTTGCTTTTAGAAAGGACATCAATTCAAATCACAAAAGTCACTTTCAGAAAAGCAAAAGCAGAATTTCCAGAACTTGTCCTCAATTTGCACAGGAGGTTGGTGGGTTTCTGCAGCTCAAAAAATTTTGAGAATTTTTCTCCCTATAAACATCAGAACGCCACCAAATTTCTCCTCAAAAAGCCTTACAGAAAAAACAGGAAAAATCTAAGAACACAGTCTGGTCAAGAACTTCGAGCAGAAATTTTGGGGCTAGGTTTTCACCTCATGGCGCCCAAATCTTTTTATGAAAGTGGATATACGAGTCCCGAACCTCCTCCAACAAGAATCACTTGCAAAAGAGTTTTCTAGATTTTTATAGAAATCAAACACTGACTGCTGCGCGAAGAACAAGTTCTGAACAAAGTTGAAACTTGAAAGAAAAGATGTTCTCTACTCAATCCAAGAGTGCAAAAGAGATGTAAAACCATATGAACACACTCAAAACATCCAAGATCAGCAGAATTTAGAAGGAGGGGAGGCAAATCCAAATTACATGAAAGTAAATTGCGAGAAAGTAATTGCGGGAAAGTAAATGCTGAATTTAAATTGCGTAAAGTAAAGACATAATGTAAATGTGCAAAATAAATTCAGAGGTGGATGGATAAAACTTTCATTTCTGGAAGGATAGGTTACAAAGCCTCACTTTCATGTGGGCAAAGCTCAAAGGAGCATTCACAAACCTCAAAACCTTCAAGGGGAGGAGGCTACCCCTCCACCCCTATTTATACTACTCTTGGGCCACCTACCACCCTTGGATGAGTCCCTCAACCCTAGAGCACTCATCTAAGGGCTAGGATTAACCCACACACACAACCATGCAAGGGCTAACCCAAAACCCACACACATACCGGGTTTTCTTGCATGGTTTTCAAATCATACTACCTAGACCTGCTAACCTATCAACTAGACCTCAATCCGATGGCCCTCATTGATCCACGCGGCATCTAGCTAGCATCAACTCCTTTCCTTGTCTTCTTGACTTGCCCGGACTCCATCTCCGATCATCTTCCGGCGATCTCCCAACCGTCTGGACCTCCGACGCTCCTCGCCTAGTCTCGGTCATCCTTCGCCTCACCATGACCTAGCACCGTCGTCCTGCAACTATCAAAGACAAGGAAAAACCTTTCACATAGCAATTCCCACAATGATATGCAATAAACCATCCAACTCATCACTACCGCGCCCATACAGCCGGTACTGCCACTCCTGGCAGAGACAACTCAAATTACTTCATTTTGAAAATCAATCCAAATCAAACTCAAACTTGAGCACACCTTGCTCAAATAAAGTCAAATACTCATCACAAACATGGATGGACCTCCACATGGTCCTTCACTTACTTGGAGATTACATGGCATGGCCAAGTACATAAGGGTACACAATTAGTTAACACGTCCAACAGGTCTATGTAAGGAGCATTGCAAACATATATACTAATTACCCGTATGTCATCGACAGGAAATTTGTAGTCGTCCACGTTTGACTCAGGGGCGAACGCGCAACTATTCCGATGGTTAGTTGGGCTGAATTATGTCTGTGCTTTTGGGGCTTGCACGTTCCGTACATGCCTCTCTGTAGCCACCTTTTTCTTCATCATTTCCTCAAGGCTTCTTAGCTGATCATCGAATTGCGTTCTTAGCCTTTCCTCATCCCTTTCCTCAATGAGTACTACTAGCCGTTCCTCACGCTCGACTTTGCTTCTCTGACTACTCCGGTACGTGTCGAAGTCTTGTGGGAATCTCATTTTCAATGGAACGAAAACACCTTTGCCTCACGTGCGACCCAGGTATCCCTTGTTTTCCAAGGCCGTGGAGAGTATATCTTTGTCTCTATCTGCCTGGAAAGAGTCCTTGGAAGATTATGTACTTAATGCTATCTGCATCGAAGATCCCAACATGTTATGTCACTTATGAAGTTATATATGGACCTATAGAGTACTTGAAGATAGGTTTCACATGTTTTAACATTTGCTCATGAGGTTTATTCATTTTCTACTCTTATGTTTTATATTACATGAAAGCATGCTTCAATTATAGGGTTAGTGCAAATCATATCTAAACGTAATGATTTCTACAGTAGTGGGTAGTATTAACCTATAAAGCACTTTAGAATTGGTTTTACATGTGTTTTAATATTGGTTTGTGAGAATGAATTATATTTTGATTGTGTATATGTGTACCAAGGTCTTTTATTAAAGTTATATGCAAAATGTATCTAAGTATAGCCATTTTTGCATAATTAGACGGTCTTGACCTTAGGAGAGTTCTTAAACTAGTTTTGCACATTTTAACTTTTATTTGTGTAATCTGGCTTTATATACTAGTTACATATGCATTGCAATTTATGTTTTTTTATACACTTGGTTTATACTTAATTAAACACCAAATAGTTTTGTATAACTAGGAATATTATGGTCTTAACAAGGTTTAGAAACTGGTTTTACTATATTTTGAGTTTATTTGCATAAATTACAACTATTTGAATCTTCTATGTATTGAAATTAATCTATTTATGCATTTGGTACAAACTAGGTTAAAATCTAAATATTTTTGCATCTTTGGAACATTCAAGACCTCAGGAATATATTAAAATTTATTTCATTAATTAAGGAGCTAGGTTTTATATGTTTCCTATAGTAACTGTATTAGGGTTTACCCAAGTTTTAATTCAAATAATTCAAACTTAGTTTAAAGAATAAATATTTTTCTATATTATGAAAATTAATGATTTGATATGAATTTAGTAATTTAATTGGCTAAATTCGGAGATAAATTGCAAAAGTTATTAGCATGTCAATTATCTCAGCTTTCAAAAATCCCTAGGAAATGAGAAAATACATTTTCTATACAGGAAAGCATATTTTGTATTTTGAACGTGCTCTGCCTTCGCGCCGGCTAACAGGGTGGTCCCACCCGTCATCCCCACGAAGCAAAGCCGAGCTTGAGTGGCCTCGCCGGCAGCGAGGGGATGCCGAAATCGATCGGCCGGTGGGTTCAATGAGCGACAAGGGGTCACAACAAACCTAGGGATGGGCTCAGATGTGGTCGGTGGACTGGAGATAGGCCACCACCACACCTGTGCGGCAACGCCCATGGCCGTATGGCCACAAGCTCGATTGACAGGTGCTTAACCTTGGGAAATGGTTGGGCGAGCTTCAAAGGGGCATGTGAAGTTCGTTTTACCTGTCGGTTGGGTCGAAGAATGGCCGGAGGGCTCTGCCACCAAGCATCGGCCGTGGGGAAGAAGAGTAGACGTGCGGCAATATTGCAACTGAAGGGAGATGTAAACAAGGTTCGAGATGAGTTCTGGGATGCCCTAGGATGCTCCAAGCGAAAGGAATTGGAGGGCACCTTACCGAGCAGCATCAATTGATCTTTCCCCTTTTCAGTGGAAATGGTGGTTGGAGACAAAAATGAGCGGGCTTGACTGGGTGAAGAGTGATGGAAAGTGCAAGGGGCTCAGCAGGAGCTTGATGGTACTTAAAGACAGCGAGAGGTGGTGGCTATAGGGCTCGTGAACCCGACCGTAGTGTGAATGGTGGATCGAGTTTGTAGGCGGTGTCACTAAGTTCCCAAAGCCAGTACATGATACAGGGCATGGCAAGGTTTGCCAGGGTATGGCGATTGTCTTGTCATGGCAGTGTGGCACTAGTTATGGGCAGCAAGTCAGCGCCTCAGTTTTCCTTGTGATGACTGCAATTTGGTTAGCTTGGGTTTGCCGAGGTAGCATACGGGCAGGGAGGGGGCTAGGCACTACCTTGTGGGCCAAAGCACAGGGATGGTCCACATGTCGATGAAGGCAAAAGAAGAACCAGAGTTCTCCACATCGGTAGGCTTAGGTTTTCAAATTAATAGAGTTTTCAATCATTTTTCAAAAATTTAAAACTTTTTATGTGCGTTCACACAGTAGTATTGGTGCTCTTATAAAATTTTCATATCATAATCTTCTCTGTATAATTTTTAAAAATTCTGGCATTGCCACAATTACAATTAACTATTCTCAGCTTTTGATTTTTTGGATATTTAAATGGAGTCCATTTTTTTTGTAACTTTTTATTATTGATTCCATATATATCCAGATGTTACCATAAAATTTTCATTGGAAGATCAAATCTGAAAATTTTTCTTAAATTCTAAAACTGATCTGATGAATTATTTACCTTTTCTATTTTGATTTTTCAAACACATCAATTGAGCTTTTATTTTCCTAAAAATATTTATGTTAGTTTCCTAGGTTCTGTGCATGAAGACAAAGAAATTTCAAAGGATTATCTCATTCGTACATTTTTAATAAATTCAAACAAGCCCATTGTTCTTAGTCTCCATCACTATTCTTGTTTCTTATCATGGTTAAATGCACTCACATTGCTTTGAAACTTCTTGAGTAGGCTCTGGACATGCCTTAGGGTCTGGACAAATTTTATCCCTTTGGGCTTTGGCCTTCATAGATTAAAAGAGATGTTTTTGATATTCTTTTGAAGGACCGAAATGGCGAACAGAGGGGGGGTGAATGGTCGCAAATAAAAATTCCCCCAAAATACTCCAACAAAAACCTCGACAAGATCGCTCAAAAGGAATTGTGAAAAACCCGAAAAACTAGACAACTATGTGTACCCCAAGCTTGCATGGATAAGTACCATAAAATATGTGGGGATTTTTGAGTCACAATCCTGGTTGTCTAGTGTCCAAGATAAAGAGGAATCAATTCAAACTCTTGCTTTTAGAAAGGACATCAATTCAAATCACAAAAGTCACTTTCAGAAAAGCAAAAGCAGAATTCCCAGAACTTGTCCTCAATTTGCACAGGAGGTTGGTGGGTTTCTGTAGCTCACAAAATTTTGAGACTTTTTCTCCTGTGAGCATCAGAGTCTTGAAGAACTCCACCAAATTTCTCCTCAAAAAGCCTTACAGAAAAACACTAAAAATCGAAGAACACAGTCTGGTCAAGAACTTCGAGCAGAACGTTTAGGGCTCGGTTTTCACCTCATGGCGCCCAAACGGTACAACAAGTGAACTCCAAAATTTTTCTGCAATCGGATATCAGAGTCCCGCACCTCCTCCAACAAGAATCACTCAAAAAGGATTTTTCTATATTTTTACAAAAATCAAACACTGACTGCTGCGCGAAGAACAAGTTCAGAACAAAGTTGGAACTTGAAAGAAAGATGTTCTCTACTCAATCCAAGAGTGCAAAAGAGATGTAAAACCATATGAACAAACTCAAAACATCCAAGAACAGCAGCATTTAGAAGGAGGAGGCAAATCCAAATTACTTGAAAGTAAATTGCGGGAATGTAATTGCGGAAAGTAAATGCTGAATTTAAATTGCGTAAAGTAAAGACATAATGTAAATGCGCAAAATAAATTCAGAGGTGGATGAATAAAACTTTCATTTCTGGAAGGGAAGTTACAAAGCCTCACATTCATGTGGGCAAAGCTCAAATGAGCATCAAAAACCTCAACACCTTCAAGGGAAGGAGGCTACCCTCCACCCCTATTTATACTACTCTTGGGCCACCTACCACCCTTGGATGAGTCCTCAACCTAGAGCACTCATCTAAGGGCTAGGATTAACCCCACACACAGCCATGCAAGGGCTAACCCAAAACCCACACACATACGGGTTTTCTTGCACGGTTTTCAAAGCATACTACCTAGACCCGCTAACCTATCAACTAGACCTCAATCCGACGGTCCTCATTGATCCACGCGGCATCTAGCTAGCATCATCTCCTTTCCTTGTCTTCTTGACTTGCCCAGACTCCGTCTCCGATCATCTTCCGCGATCTCCCAACCGTCTCGGACCTCCGCGCCTCGCCTAGTCCGGTCATCCTTCGCCTCACCATGACCTAGCCGTCGTCCGCAACCATCAAAAATAAGGAAACTCCTCACATAGCAATGCCCACAAAGATGTGCAATAAACCATCCAACTCATCACTACCACGTCCATACGACCGGTACTGCCACTCCTGGCAGAGACAACTCAAATTGCTTCATTTTGAAAATCAATCCAAATCAAACTCAAACTTGAGCACACCTTGCTCAAATAAAGTCAAATACTCATCACAAACATGGATGGACCTCCACATGGTCCTTCACTTTTGATTTTACATCTGCATTACATATATTCACATTGCTTTGAAACTTTTTATGTTAGTTTCTTAGATGCTTTAAATGAAACCCTAAAAATCTCAGAGGATGGTCATGTTTAGACATTTTTAAACAATTCTGACTAGGTCCATGTTCCTTGTTTAAATAATGTTTTTGATTTTCCTAATGCATTAAATGAATTCAAACTCCTTTGAAACTTTTTGTGATCATTCTGGTGATGGATTAGGATTTAAAGAATTTTTCTCCAGATTTTATCTTTTGGTGATTTTGGTTTTCATATTTTGGAAAATAGGAGACTAATCAATGTAAATGATTTTTTAAGATTTTTCATGTTTTCCAATGTTTCTAAAATTCTTTGGGAAGGTTTAGTGTTATCCTTGGATTTAAATATATTTTTTTGGTTTTTATCTTATATGATTTTAGTCTTCATTATTTGGAAAACAAATTTTTAAATCAAGAAAATTGATTTTCTTAAAGACTAAAATCCAAGAAAAATTTAGAAAAGGTGAAAATTCAAAACTAAACCATATTTCAAACTCATATTTTTTCATATTTAAATTTTGAAATTTTACTTTATTTGTTTTTGAATTTTTCAGGATGTTACACGTGGCTACCTAGGCACTCACTGAGGATGCCCTAATGGCTTGAAGACTGGCTGCTAGACTATGAGCCCATGTCATCCTATGGCTATCTTGCCTGCCGCCCGCCCCCACCACTCGTCGTACCCTTCACCATACTACCGGTTTGCCTCTGTGAGCCTTTCATCAAGGCACTTCCCCCTGTTGCGATCCTCCTGGTGACCGTGGCTATGTACGGGGTCGGAGGGAGTAGCGGCCATTATCGCCTCTAGAGTCTATCACCGAGCTGCTATCGGTGGACTCCTGGAATTACACCTTCCCAAGGGCTGTCTCCATGTTGTTGCTGCTGCCCACATTCGGCTTGTGATCGCTTTGGGCATTTCCTTTTCCCTTGACACACGAGCTAGCCGAAAACTTCGCCAACCCACCTAAAGCGCCCGCCGACCTGTCCTCCTAGTCGTTATCACTGCCAAGCTTCCTCTTCCCTTTGTGGGTGTCATCGATCGAGAACTCGACCCAATCTGGGAGGCTCTTCCCATGTGCGACCATTTCAAAATAATATTAACACTGATGTGAGATACAACACATACATCATAACCAAATAGAACAAAACATAATTACATGTTACTTGTGGCCTTGTTAAGCTTTGCGGCAGGATGTCATCAACGCAAATTTTATCGGGAGGGGCGGGTTGTACGCCGTGTCCTCATCGAGCAGAGGATCCTCCCAAACATAGACAAATCGAACCAGTCTAGAATCGGGTCCCTACCCAAATACATCGCACCCTCAATGAGGCGATCAAAAGGGTTGACATCCTGTGCCTGGTGGGTGGATTCGTAGTCCCTCAGGTGAAGTCATAAATTGTAGTGCACGAACACGAGCTATTGGAGTTTTGTGTAACTTAATTGGTTCCTTACCTGCGTGTGAACTAAGGCAAATGTGCTCAAATTTTTCTTGCAACCGCTCGATGATGCATGCTGTGACACCAACCTCATGGCGTACTTTTGCAACACCGACATCTCATCCCGAATTCTATCCACCATTGTGCTACAGACAACACCAAAAAAAGTACGTTAGTCAGTGCAGATAACAACATTAAAGTACTAGTTCTCCACCCACATGATACATAACGAACATTATGTGAAATTAGTAATATACCAGTCGACATGTCAAGGTCGGCGGTGCTGCTCTCCGCATGCTGGGTGGCTAACCATTTGCTCCTAAGATGGTACATGTCATCCTCCCTTAAGGCCTACACCGCACTGTTGTTGTCATCAACTAAAATACCTAGGGTAGTGGAGAGGTGGCCCATTAATATCATAGTGCTAGAAATACCGTACTTGTAGTGAGACCGTGGGTCTAGCACGGAGGCTGCAATGCACAATACATTATAGAGTTAGCACAATGCAAACGAACATAGCAATGTCGTGTGAGAAATATGAATTTTCTAAACCTACCGAAATGAAGGTGTTATTTTTTAGGTTGTTCATCCTCTTCTCTAGGGTTTTACGGAATGGCTTGTACACGTCACCAAACTATTGCGTGTGTTGTTTGTAGTCAGCCTTCACAAGCTCGTACTGCAGCATGACAACAATGATCGTTGGCAACTTGTCTTGATCTGTTAGCCTCAATATCTTGTACATGGGTTCGACGGCCTTCATGCACCACTTCAAAAGGTCGCACCACTCCCTGTTGACGAGGTGGTTGTATGCCATTTTTTTCTCCTCCATCCCAGCCCACCTTCTACATGTCTAGTTTAGATGGGTCATCCACTGTTGGAACTTCTCCTTGTTATGGCCGAAGCTATCCAGGAAAATGAAGGTCGTGCCAAACGGCGTGGCATTTGGTCTCACCAACTCTCTGCCTATGTGCTCCCTCATCTGCATGTGTAGATTCTTGTGGTTGTACAAAAAGAAGCAAACCCTCTTCGCCTCTACCATGATCGCATTGATGTCGGCCTGATCGCACACGTCTTTGAGTGTGAGGTTCACCATGTGTGCCACGCATGGCTAAAAGATAATCCATGAGTACTACACTCATAACATCTTGCAGGCTTTCTTGAAGTTTGTTGCATTGTCAGTAACTACCTGCACCACATGGTCGGCCCCAATTTCCTACGCCACCACTTTTGTAATCTCCTATAGCAGGTAATAGTGGTCCTGGATCTTGCCTGTCGAATGTAGACACTGTAAATTAGTATGTACATTTGCATTATTACCAACACATCGAAATATTGTACCTATGGCATCAACGGACTTGTGGAAAAATATGACCCCACTATAGTACACCATTGTCGGGACCCGAATTTGCAAATCCGGACCCTCTGTGTATACCGGACTAGTCCAGGATCACGCTAATGCACATAGGCTCAACATAGATGCTATCATAGTCATACACAGCGGAATATAGCATAACTTTAATAATTAATAGTAACTGTTGTCTTACATGATTATTGCCACACAGGGCTAATAAAAGAAATAGCAAATAAGCAGCAGCGGAAAAAATAAATAAGCGTAGCAGCTCCCCAGTTCACCACAGGCAACTGATGAGGCTCGGACCCTAAGCATTTGCATCCATATAATCCGCCTCCACGAAGGGCGTAGATTCTTCCTCTTCTAAAGTTGTTGTTGTTGAGGTGAGTACATAAAGCACTCAACAAGTTGTGCACAGCAATGCAACTCTAATATTCTATATGCTTGGCTTAATCCAAAGGAATGGCTAATATGGCTATTTTGCGAAAGCAAAGACATTTAACAAGAATCTGATAAATAGATTGAAAAGCGATAAAACAATAACAATAATTAATAGATTCGGCATTTATGAAGTAAACCAAGTTTCCAATCCTAAATCAATTTTCCACTTCCCATGGCACCCTGCCATCCCAACAAGTTTTTGTTTAACAAAAGTCTAACCCTTAACTGTAATTCCCGAGCATTGCCCAATACTGTGAGCACGGCTATTCGAATAGATTGTACACTCTGCAGAGGTTATGCACTTTACCCACACGATACAACCAAACACCACCAAGGCGAGTGATCGTAACAAAGCCTTTACAATGCTACACCTAGACCCGATCTTGCTCGCTAAGGTTTCAACACTGAAGGGTTAAACCACCACAACAGGGCCCCCCTCTTGCGCCATGTGAGTTAAACCGTAACCCGGGACTC
Source organism: Otatea glauca (assembly GCA_036346275.1). Taxonomy (NCBI): domain Eukaryota; kingdom Viridiplantae; phylum Streptophyta; class Magnoliopsida; order Poales; family Poaceae; genus Otatea; species Otatea glauca. The sequence goes on from JAYEVK010000354.1 coordinate 179,868, forward strand.
ACTATTCACCACGACAGTACCGAAATCTAGGTTTCACAAATTATTCAGCTAGGTTGTCCCATTCCAGACATGTGGTTGCAAGAGAGACTCAGGTCAAAGGCTTGCAAGGTTAAGTCCTTAAAGTGATTAAGGCAAGACTTCCACATAACCATGCCAATCCTGGCCCACCTAGGCATACTGCCCCTTGCCACTTCCCCTAAATCATTACCACCCCAGTTGATTACCAAGCACCACGTGCCCCCCTCACATTTCAATCTAGTTGTGTGACCTCCTCGCCACGACAACTTGATGGCACTGTGTGACAACACATGACACACAAATTCTTAAACATTGTTCCATATTCCATTAGTCAAGATTAAGTAACAACATTCGGACAAGTGTGATGACGTGGCATGGCTAAGCAATCTACGACGGTCTAACTAGTCCCATGTTGATTATTAATATTAACCAACTATAATTCCACATCCTAGGGTAACAATTAGATCAAGGCATAAAATTGACAAGGTGTGATTTGATTCAATTAGGCATATCATCTAATTCCCAGATTAATTGAAATCATTTATACACATAAAATATCATGCATAATTTAAAAGACAAAATAGCAATTTGGTGAAATTGGGTGCAACATGATCAAAGCACAACTTGCCTTAGAGTAGGTGCTGGTCTTGTTCTGAGCTTGGGTCTTGGTGACGAATCTTCCTCCGGATCACCGAGCAGTTCAACGTCTACGCGAAACGATGCTAAAATAGCAAATAAACACCAAACTAGACAGCAAACAAACTCCAAAAATAAAATAAAATTCACCAATAAATAGATATTGATTTTACAAATTTTTAGAAATTTGAATCACTCAAAACCGAGTTAAAATGCAAAAGATATAGCCTTTTGAAGTTTGAATAAATACTGAAAATACAGAAATTAGAAAAACCGATTTTCCCGAATTATTTTTCTACTGGAAATTACCGATTAATGCGCAAGCGACACGTGGACCAATCAGAGACGGACACGTGGCCTCGGCGCATGGACTTAGTCCACGAAAACACGCTGGTCCACCGTGGACTCGAGATCTTGTCTTGTGTGGACCTACCGATATCGCGCCAGCGTCATCGCGTCGTGGGCCAATCAAATTGCGCCACATCGCTCGGTCTATGGATCAACTCCACGGCACACGCCCGTCCACGGTGCACCCGGTGCACGATGCTTCGGTACCTGCACCGACACACGTCGCACATCTGCGAGACGATCCAACGACTGACACACTACGCACACGCGTCTCAATCCCGAACGTCTATTCGAATCTAACGGTTAGAAAAATACCCGAGCAGAACACTGCTGAAGAAGCGACGTGGCTTGATCCGGACGGTTCGGCGAAGATCCAACGGCTGCGCGAAGCTCCGAGACACGACGGCGGGTTTGCACCGGAGCGGAGGAAGACGACCACCCGAACGGCGTTTCGGCGCGACTCCGGCGAGAAGAAGTGGCGGCCTCGACGCGTCTTGGAATGACGACCCCGGATCTGGAACCGATTCGGCGGGAGGAGGATCGACGGCGGCGGAACGGCGCAAAAACTCGCGGCGGCGCTGCAAAGAACTACGGCGAGCTCTGGCGACGGCGGCAATGAAAGCAGCGAAGAGGCTAGAGCCTCGGCTACGCAAGGGAACGAGGAACATTGGAGTGCGGCTGCGGCTTTATAGCCTCGGCATGCGCGCGAGGAACGAAACCCTAAATCATGCGGCGGCAAGAGCGGCGGCGGATTCGAAACCGAATCGGAGACGATGACCAAGAGCGATCCGATCGCAACGAGCGCCACGATTAGATCTCGCCGCCCAATCCAATCCGCACCTTCCAAAATCAGCGGATGCGATCAAATCTTTCCAAACCAACACCGCATGATCTTAACCGCACGATCTTGATCTAACGGTGGCGCCGGCGGCGACGGCGGTGAATGGGGTCGCGACGACTGGCTCATGCACGCAAAGGTCGTGCTTGGCCCAAGATCGCTTCAAGATTTTTCAAAAGCTTTTTGATTTAAAATAATTCCCGAAATTAGATTAATTCATTTAAGGCAATTAAAATATCAGAAAAAATCCAAGAAAATTCTCATAAATACTTTGAAACATTTTGAACTCAAATAAAATATTTTTGACAAACTTCATATTATTCTTATCTATATATAATTAGTTTTCACCAAAGGTTCAATATACTTAATTAAAATAAATTCAAATAATTTGTGGGAAAAATCCAATAAATTCAGAAAATCACAAAAATGCACGTGAGCGAAATTATAGGTCAAATTTTGGGATGTTACAAACCTCCCTTAATGAATCTCGACCCGAGATTCAAGGTCGACTAGGAAATAGGTTTGGAAATTCTATATTCGTGTCCTCTTCACGCTCCTGTGTTGCCTCATTCTCGAATGGTTGCTCCATGAACTCTGCAAAACGAATCGACTTGTTCACGGTTCTGCGGTCCATGACATCCAAAATTTTCATTGGATGTTCTTTGTAGGTCAAATCATACGCAACTCAATCTCTTCCATAGGCGTCGCTCTGCTGCACCAAGACACTTCTTGAGTTGTGACACATGGAACACATCATGCACGCCGCCAAGAATGCGGCAATTCCAGCGATAAGCAACCTCCCCTCGACGGCTCAAAATTTTGAGCGGTCCAATGTATCTTGGGGCAAGCTTTCCTTTAGCGTGAAACCTCTTAACTCCTTTCGGAGGGTAACTCTAAGATACACGAAATCGTCGGGCTCAAAACTTAGATCACGACGTCGATTATCAGCGTAACTCTTTTGCCTTGACTGCGCGATTTTCAACCTCTCTCTTATCATAGCAACTTGCTCTTGACTTCCTTGAGAATATCGGGGCCAAATATCATACGCTCTCTGTCTCATTCCAATTCGTTGGAAGTACGGCGAGCACGACCATATAAAGCCTCAAATGGCGACATCGCAAACTAGCTCAGTAATGTTGTTATATTTGAACTCGCATACGGTAAGCATTTGTCCCATGAAGTGGTGTAGGCTAAAGCGCAAGCTCTTAACATATCTTCCAAAATCGATTTACTCTTTACGTCCGACCATCGATCATGGATGATATGTTGTGCTAAAGTTCAAAGCTGCGTTCCCATGGCTTCATGCAATTTATCCCAAAATCTCGAGGTGAACTGAGTACCTGTGTCTGACACTATTTTCTTAGGCACACCATGCAAACACACGATTCTGGCTATGTATAATTCTGCTAACCGGTCTCCTGAGTAAGTTGTCTTAACCGGGATGAAGTGAGCAACTTTGGTCAATCGATCCACAATGACCCATATAGAATCATACCCATTTTGAGTTCTTGGCAATCCGGTGATGAAATCCATACCGATTTCTTCCCACTTCCATTCGGGACTTTTAGCGGTTGTAGCAAACCCGCTGGTCTCGATGTATTGCCTTAACTCTCGGCATACATCGCACAAGGCAACGTGCTCGCGACTTCACGCTTCATATTCGCCACCAAAACCTCTCCTTTAAGTCTGGTACATCTTAGCGCTTCTGGATGAATTGAATACTTGGAATCATGAGCCTCTTCCAAAATCAAGCTGCTTAAGTTACGTGCATTTGGCACACAAATGCGACCCTTGAACCACATGGTACCTTGGTCATCCACGGAAAGTCCTTTGCTAATCCTTCATCCTTTTTAGCCTTGATTGGTTGACTTTCTCATCATCTTTTGTCCTTCCCGAATTTGATCTTGAGCATTGGCTTTACTTCCAAAGCAGCTAGGAATCATACGAAACTACTTCCAGTTTTAAATTTTGCAATTATACGCATAGATTCGATTGTCCTTCTGCACCATCATATTGCCACGTAGCTCTTGCGACTTAAGGCATCAGCTACCACATTTGCTTTTCCCGGATGGTAATGAATTCCCATGTTATAATCCTTGATTAATTCCAACCATCTCCTTTGCCTCATATTGAGATCTGATTGAGTGAAAATATATTTCAAACTCTTATGGTCCGTATATATCTCACATCTATTTCCAATGAGATAATGACGCCACAATTTCAAGGCATGCACAACGGCAGCCAATTCCAAGTCATGCGTAGGATAATTTCCTTCATGCGGTCTTAACTGCCTTGACGCATATGCGACCACTTTACCCTCTTGCATCAATACGCATCCAAGACCCTGTCTTGACGCATCACAGTATATATCAAAGCTGTTCTGAACATTAGGCAAAACCAACACTGGGGCTGTTGTCAAACGCTTCTTTAATTCCTCAAAACTCTTATCACAACCTGGTGTCCATGAAAATTTCTTTTCCTTTTTCAATAACTGAGTAAGAGGTCTCGCAATCGTCGAAAATCCTTCTATGAACCGGCGATAATATCCTGCCATTCCCAGAAAACTACGGACTTGAGTGACAGACTTTGGTTGCTCCCAATGCAACACTGCCTCCACTTTGCTTGGGTCGACAGCAACTCCTTCTGCAGTCATGACATGACCGAGAAATTCCACCTTTTCCTTCCAAAAGTCGCATTTACTGAATTTAGCATACAGCTGTTGCTCACGCAGCTTTTCCAACACTAGCCTCAGATGATTTGCGTGCTCTGCTTCGGTCTTTGAATATACCAAAATATCATCTATGAACACAACAACAAACTTGTCCAAGTATTCTATGAAAATCTTATTCATCAAGTTCATGAAATATGCTGGCGCATTGGTCAATCCAAAAGACATGACCGTGAACTCATAATGTCCGTATCTTGAAGAGAATGCGGTCTTTGGAACATCTCCCGCCCGAATCTTTAGTTGATGATATCCGGAACGAAGGTCTATCTTGGAGAAAACCCAGCTCCTCTCAAGCTGGTCGAGCAGATCATCAATCCTTGGCAGCGGATACTTATTCTTAATCGTCACTTCATTAAGTGCACGGTAATCAATACACATTCTAAGGCTTCCATCCTTTTCCCGACAAACAAAAGCTGGCGCTCCCATGGCGACGAACTTGGTCTTATAAAACCTTTCACTAATAACTCGTCGATGTGTTTCTTCATCTCCACCAACTCATCGGTAGGCATCCGATAAGGTCTTTTTGCTATTGGTACGGTTCCCGGTGCTAACTCAATGACGAACTCGATGTCACGGTGCAGCGGCATTCGGCGGATCTTCCGAAATACGTCTGGATATTCCACGACTCATCGCACGTCCTCTATGACGACGGTTCTCATGCTATTAACCATTAATTGACCACCACGAATCTTTGTCGCTTGAAATTTCACTTTCTCTCCTCTAGAGCTCTCAATGGATACAACCCTTCGACCACAATCCAAAACTGTCTTATGCTTGGTTAACCAGTCCATTCCCAAAATGACATCTAAAGCTTGGGCATCTAGAATAATCAAGTTCGCTAGAACTCTACCCCATTAATTATTAGCTTCACCCCAAACACCCAAGGTTAGATCTTAACTCAGATCCCGGGCTTGGACTAGCATCACACACTTAAGATTTTTCATGCTCAAACCATTTTTAGATGCAAAAGCTCGAGAGACAAAGGAATGCGAAGCTCCTGAATCGAATATATCTTGTTGCAGAATCGAGTTTACCAAAAACTTACCCAGTACGACATCGATGCTTCACGGCTCCATCGGCGGTGATGTGGTTGACTCGCCTCGAATAGTAGCTTGAGGCGTCGCTCCCCGCTGTCCGGCTCCTCGATTCGCTCCGTCGCATCGGTGCCTTAGCGGTGTCGTTCCAAGGTTGAAACGCACTGGCGTGATACCTCCTTTCTGGGGACATCTATTAGCATAATGCCCCAGCTCATTGCAACTATAGCACCTTCTGGCGGCTGACTGCTGCATTCCTCCTTGAGCATTGTTACCTTGGGCCGGCGTCTGATAACTTTGTCACGGTGGTCACGCAAGCAGTGTTCTTTGGTTTGTTAACAGCTTGCGGTTGGAACCTAGCAAACTGTTGCGGTGTCAACCTCATTCGCAGGTGGTTAGGGCGTCCACCTGGGTTAGTCATCAAGCGCTTACGATTTTCCCCAAGCTCCTTGCGCTTATCCTCCAGAATCAAAGCCTTGTTTACCAATTCTTGGAAATCTGGAAAAGTGCGGGTAATCACCCCACTTGCGACCACGAGTTTAGTCCTTTCATGAAGCGGATCGCTGGCCTTGTCCGTCGCTACGTCCTCAGAAGCATAGCGAGCTAACTGCGTGAATTTGTTCAAGTAACCGCCACCGGTTGGCCTCCTTGCTTAAGCGCCCTGAACTCTTCCTTTTTCAGGTCCATCATCCCTTCCGGTACATGGTACTGGCGGAAGGCCGTTGCTAATTCTTCCCACGTGATTTCCATGGGTGCCTCATGAGTAGCACAGTAGTTCTCCCACCATTCTGCAGCTGTTCCCTCAAGCTGATGGGATGCATAAAGAACCTTCTCATGCCCTTCACATTGCGTGATGTACAACTTCCTCTCAATGGTTCTCAGCCAATCATCCGCTTCCAAGGGGTTGACGTTTCCTGAGAATGTTGGCGGTCGGGTCCTCATAAAGTCGGACAATTTGGAATAAGGACGAGGTTCGCCATTATTGTTCTGAGCAGCGGGGTTGTTGACTGCAGCCATATTGGTCATCTGCTGCATCATAGTCTGCATCAACTGAGTTTGCTTGTGAGAAAAGCTCCCAAGTTACGCATATCCATGGCGGTGCTTGCTGCGGTGGTGCTCCTTCATTGGGATTGTTTTCTGAGCGCAGACCACTTCCTGAAGCCCCATTGTTGCTGCGAGTGTTCACCATCTGCTTGATTGCTTCTTGGGTTAGGAAAGATAGATGTAGCATAGATAAGATGCAAGAATTTCTAAGGCGGGGGAAACAGGTTAAACCCAACTTAAATAATCTTTATTGATACTTAGTATGGTTGCTTACAATGCCTAAGGGCTTTGCAACACATACTGCACACTCAGCAAACAATTAAGAACCAAACTAAACATGCAACCTTAACGTCTACTAAAAGGTAAAGGCTAACTTAAAGACGCGACTCAACACTCGAGTCTCAACACAACTCTAAGACCGACTCTCACTCATCCAGCCACCCTGGCTGAGACTGATTCGGTGCATACACCGGTGGGTGGGCTGGCATGGGTGCGAACCTATCTTGGTGACCCTCTGCTGGCTCCTCAGGCTCCCACTCACGTTCTTCCGGGTCTTCTTCTTCCTCTTCTTCTTCTTCGGCGACCTCATCCGGCTCCTGGACGACCTGGTCTGCTATCTCCTCGGCTACCTGCAAGGCCTCCTCCAACTCACCGATGACTCTGGCTGCGGCGTCACGGGTCTTTTGAAGCTCTCGCTCCGCCACTCCCAGTGCCTCACACGCTGTCTCCAGCTCCTGCGCAGTGTCCCTCAGGTGATCCTCCTGGGCGGTGGCAAACTCAGCAGGTGTCTCGCAGAGCACTCCCCCTCCACGATCCGCCAACGCCGCACGCTCGCATCGTCGGGTGAAGTCGAACACGGTGTCGCTGGCTCGTAAGCGTAGTCGTGGCGGATCCATCGAGAGCAAGTCCGCAGCCTCCGAATTCCGCCGCCGACGTGAACCTTCGGGTGGTGATGTGGATCGATCAGTGGTCTCGCCGCACTCTCGGCGAAGATGGTCGACTTGCGTAAGAACCCCGATGCACACCGCTGGCGTTCCAATTGCTTCCTCGGTAGAGCGGACGATCGAAACCTCCAATCACTTGAAGAACTCTCCACAGCTCCATGGCATAGCCACCCTGTCTTGACTCGAAGGACTGGAAGATCGGCATCTATTCAAAACAAAATTTTGAATAAGATCTCCACTCGAAACGGCAACGAAAAGAAGGTAATTTAGCAAGGATGAGAGTAGAGGGATGAGATAAGCCAAGAGTTTCTTATTAGTCAATTTTACCTTTTTCTTTAGAAAATAATTTTGGACACTCCTAAGAGATACCAACTACCTAGGGCCAAGACCTATAGTCAGTATGGCTCTGATACCACCTCTGTCGGGACCCGAATTTGCAAATCCGGACCCTCTGTGTATACCGCACTAGTCCAGGATCACGCTAGTGCACACAGGCTCAACATAGATGCTATCATAGTCATACACAACGGAATATAGCATAACTTTAATAATTAATAGTAATCTGTTGTCTTACATGATTATTGCCACAGGGCTAATAAAAGAAATAGCAAATAAGCAAAGATGAAAAAAATAAATAAGCGTAGCAGCCCGATTCACCGCAGTAACCGATGAGGCTCGGACCCTAAGCATTCGTGCATCCATATAATCCTCCTCCACGAAGGGCGTAGATTCTTCCTCTTTCGAAGTTGTTGTTGTTGAGGTGAGTACATAAAGCACTCAACAAGTTGTGCACAAGAATGCAACTCTAATATTCTATATGCTTGGCTTAATCCAAAGGAATGGCTAATATGGCTATTTTGCGAAAGCAAAGATTTAACAAGAATCTGATAAATAGATTGAAAGCGATAAAACAATAATAGTAATTAATAGATTCAAAGATTTATGAAGTAAACCAAGTTTCCAATCCTAAATCAATTTTCCACTTCCCATGGCACCTGCCATCCCAACAAGTTTTTGTTTAACAAAAGTCTAACCCTTAAGCTGTAATTCCGAGCATTGCCCAATACCGTGAGCACGGCTATTCGAATAGATTGTACACTCTGCAGAGGTTATGCACTTTACCCACACGATACAACCAAACACCACCAAGGCGAGTGATCGTAACAAAGCCTTTACAATGCTACACCTAGACCCAGTACTGCTCGCTAAGGTTTCAACACTGAAGGGTTAAACCACCACAACAGGGCCCCCCTCTTGTGCCATGTGAGTTAAACCGTAACCGGGACTCACTATTCACCACGACAAGATCAAATCTAGGTTTCACAAATTATTCAGCTAGGCTGTCCCATTCCAGACATGTGGTTGCAAGAGAGACTCAGGTCAAAGGCTTGCAAGGTTAAGTCCTTAAAGTGATTAAGGTAAGACTTCCACATACCCCTGCCAATCCTGGCCCACCTAGGCATTCTGCCCCTTGCCACTTGCCCCTAAATCATTACCACCCCAGTTGATTACCAAGCACCACGTGCCCCCCCCACATTTCAATCTAGTTGTGTGACCTCCTCACCACGACAACTTGATGGCACTGTGTGACAACACATGACACACAAACTCTTAAACTTTGTTTCATATTCCATTAGTCAAGATTAAGTAACAACATTCGGACACATGTGATGACGTGGCATGGCTAAGCAATCTACGACGGTCTAACTAGTCCCATGTTGATTATTAATATTAACCAACTATAATTCCACATCCTAGGGTGACAATTAGATCATGGCATAAAATTGACAAGGTGTGATTTAATTCAATTAGGCATATCATCTAATTCCCAGATTAATTGAAATCATTTATACACATAAAATATCATGCATAATTTAAAAGACAAAATAGCAATTTGGTGAAATTGGGTGCAACATGATCAAAGCACAACTTGCCTTGGAGTAGGTGCTGGTCTTGATCTGAGCTTGGGTCTTGGAGCGACGCATCTTCCTCCGGATCACCGAAAGCGGTTCAACGTCTACGCTAAACGATGCCAAAATAGCAAATAAACACCAAACCAGAGAGCAAACAAACTCCAAAAATAAAATAAAATTTACCAATAAATAGATCTTGATTTTACAAATTTTTAGAAATTTGAATCACTCAAATCCGAGTTAAAATGCAAAAGATATAGCCTTTTGAAGTTTGAATAAATACTGAAAATACAGAAATTAGAAAAACCGATTTTCCCGAATTATTTTTCTATCGAAATTACCGATTCATGCGCAAGTTTACACGTGGACCAATCGAGACGGACACGTGGCCTCGGCGCATGGACTTAGTCCACGAAACACGCTGGTCCACCGTGGACTCGAGATATCTTGTCTTTGTGGACCACCGATATCAGCATGACGTCATCGCGATACGTGGGCCAATCAAATTGCGCCACATCGCTCGGTCTATGGACCAAGTCCACGGCACACGCCCGTCCACGGTGCACCCGGCGCACGATGCTTCGGTACCCGCAACGACACGCGTCGCACATCTGCGAGACGATCCAACGACTGACACACTACGCACACGCGTCTCAATCCCGAACGTCTATTCGAATCTAACGGTTAGAAAAATACCCGAGCAGAACACTGCTGAAGAAGCGACGTGGATTGATTCGGACGGTTCGGCGAAGATCCAACGGCTGCGCGAAGCTCCGAGACACGGCGGCGGGTTTGCACCGGAGCGGAGGAAGTCGACCACCCGAACGGCGTTTCGGCGCGACTCCGGCGAGAAGAAGTGGCGGCCTCGACGCGTCTTGGAATGACGACCCCGGATCTGGAACCGATTCGGCGAGAGGAGGCTCGACGGCAGCGGAATGGCGCAAAAACTCGCAGCGGCGCTGCAAAGAACTACGGCGAGCTCTCGAGCGGCGGCGGCAAATAAACAGGCGAAGAGGCTAGAGCTACTGGCTGCGCAAGGGAACGAGGAACATTGGAGTGCGGTGCGGCTTTATAGCCTCGGCATGCGCGCAGGAAGGAAACCCTAAATCACGCGGCGGCGGCGGCAAGCGGCGCGATTCGAAACCGAATCGAGATGACGATCGAGAGCGATCCGATGCGCAACGAGCGCCACGATTAGATCTCACGATCCAATCCAATCCGCACCTTCCAAAATCAACGGATGCGATCAAATCTTTCCAAACCAACACCGCATGATCTTAACCGCACGATCTTGATCTAACGGCGCATAGTGCTGTGCTTGGCCCAGTACTGTTCCAAGATTTTTCAAAAGCTTTTTGATTTAAAATAATTCTCGAAATTAGATTAATTCATTTAAGGCAATTAAAATATCAGAAAAAATCCTAGAAAATTCTCATAAATACTTTGAAACATTCTGAACTCAAATAAAATATTTTTGACAAACTTCATATTATTCTTATCTATATATAATTAGTTTTCACCAAAGGTTCAATATACTTAATTAAAATAAATTCAAATAATTTCTGAGAAAAATCCAATAAATTCAGAAAATCACAAAAATGCACGTGAGCGAAATTATAGGTCAAATTTTGGGATGTTCCAACCATGAAGTTGATAATACTTTGCATTGTTGGGCCAGTCCAAGAGTCACACATGACTGTCACACCAAATGTGGCCTAGTCGGACTTGAACTTTTGAATGTACATGACAATCTTCTTCTCATTCTCGTTGAGATACTTCCCATCGATCTCATGGCCCCGTGGTGCACAAATCCCTGGGCCGAGCTCCTGAGCCATCTTAAGTGCACTTGTTCACAGCGGATGTAAGAGGTTAGTACAATCAATGATCAATTTTTAACTTCAAAACCCTCAGAGCGTTGCGTACCTGTGAAGTACGGACACTCGAACTTCCTTCTTGGAATTGCATTTGCATGGAACCACTTTGATCAAGCCCTCCCAAGCTTCTGCCTCACCCCCTTCTTGAATGCAGTGTCAATACGGGGTTGCTACGGGGCACCATTCCGTGCAAGGTCAAGATCGATGGAGCCATGTCTTTCCCGTGTCGATTTGGACCTACCGAATATTCGGCTGATAGTGGATTGGATCGAGGGTCTCGCTGCACCACTCCCAGATCCCAATCCTGGGGTCAAACCTTGGCTCTTGAGGTAAGTCTCTTCTTTGGAGACCCTTAGGGCCATCTTGAGCTAGTCCTGCTCGTTACGGTAGTTGGTGGCCCAGTTGTCCCTGTCGTCGTAAGTCTCCTACTAACGAAGACGCTCCGCCTCCCTCTCCTTCTTCTCCCAACCTCTGTGGAGGTCCGTGAGCATAGCCTACCTAACCTTTTTAATCACGCTAGGGCAAGCCCTCACCTTGCTGGAGTGGCCAGCAAGATGTTCATTCAGATGGGTCTTACCTCCCCCTTTATAACATAGGGACATTAATTGCACGTAGACCCTTGGCCGATGCGCTCCCCATGCTCCCAGACGGTACCCACATGATCTACCATCACTTGAATCTACAACGAAAGGAAAAAGATGTACATACATATAAGAATTAATAACCCATGGCACATACATACAAAACAATTACTTGAATCATGCATGCATAGTTGTCACATGGTTGAGTTGCATACTTGAATCAATGCATCATATAACTTATAGAACACTAAACCATGGCACATACATACAAGAATTAATAATCCATAGCACATACATACATAATATTACTTGAATCATGCATGCATAGTTGTCACATGGTTGAGGTGCATACTTGCATCGCACATGCATATTTGAATCAATGCAGGAGCAAGATGGACAGTGAGCAAGATGGATAGTAAGCAAGACGGTTAGTGAGCAAGATGGGTCGTGAGCTGCCATACAAGCATCAAGCAGGGTTTAACATTATTTTGACCAAGTGTTTATGCTGTCAAGCAAAATCTGCTAGATCCGCCATCTAAAGGCTTTATTTTGGACCATACTAGCAAAATCTCGGTCCTAAGTGACAAAATTTTGAGGTAAAAGACCGAGATTTCACTAACCTATGCTGGCGAAAAAAAACCAAAATTTGTGTTACCTACGGAGAGATTTCCGCTTAGAGACCCGAGATCTCGTTTTCCCCTGCCGAGATGCATCATTTCCCTCACCGGAGATGGCTAGATTTGCACCAGAGCCGAGGGAGTAATGGAGGACTGTGGGCGAGTGAGTGAGCTAAAGTGACAGAGAGGGAGTGAATGCCGGATGTGAGCTCAAGTGAAAGAGGGAGTGAGCTAAAGTGATAGAGAGGGAGTGAGTGCTAGCCAGTCAGTGCACATGGGCTAGCTAGCTCTTGCTTGGCTTTGAATCAACCAAAGGAAAAGCAAATTAAGCACTACAAAGTTGCATTACAATATGATGAAAAACAATGAGCATGTATCTTTCTTGACCATGTAACATCATGTTATTTGTCATTGTGAAATTTTGAAGGTACAAGCATGTTCACAAAAATAGAAATAGTTTTTCCTTACACATAGTCATTCATTTTGCAAAATGCTTTAGGGTTTAGGATTAGGGTTACATGATTTATATATGTATTTTTTTTGCAAACTTTTCGCATGTATTCGCACATAAAATTCCCAAGTTAGGGTTTAGGCCGAAATACAATTTAAGGCTGAAATCCAAGTTAGGGTTTAGGGTTTAGGCCGAAATACATCATTTAAGGCTAAAATCCAAGTTGCGTTTTAAGGTTTAGGCCGAAATACAATATAAGACCGAAATCCAAGTTAGAGATTAGGGTTTAGGCCAAAATCCAATTTATGGTTTAGGGTTAGGGTTACATAATTTGTATAGGTATTTTTTGCAGAATTTTCACATGTATTTCTCATAAAAGGTATTACAATTCTCCACAAAAAATTGGTCCAAAATCCGGTCCATAAACCATGCAAACCGGTCCAAAATGCCAAAATTTCGAGCAAAATCACCGAGATTACGTCAAAATTATCCAAATAATTGTAGCAAACCCTAATTCTCTATTTTTTTCATTTCGCTAGGATTTTGAATCTCGTCCCCGGCCAAAATCCAAAACTTCACCAAGATTTTTTAAAATTTCACTGAAATTTTCATACCTAGGAGAGATAAAGCACCTAGGTTTTGGGGCTAAGCTGGAGGGGTCCTGTAGTGATGGAATGTATCTCAGTTGAAGAAGAGGACTATCCATCAGAAGACTAGTGGTGATCCTCTTGTTTAAATTCATTTTATTTTCTTTGTAGTCTAGTACTCCCTCCAATATAAACCATATTTTGACTTTGCATAAGGATTATTGCTACTTTAAAATTGAGAAAAGTACGAGAGAAATTGACTTAAATACCCCCACTTAATTGTCTTAGAAGATGGGAGATAATACTTTATGCAGGTGTGTGGATGCCAAAAAATGTGATGAAGGATTGATCGACTCAAACTCATTCAAACAACAAGTTTAATTTGTTCATAGCATGCCAACCAATTTGAACCTACAATCAACAAGAAAATTATGATCTAAACAGTTGTTTTAGCTGATTAAGTTTTCAATAGAAATATAATCCAAATAGCTATTTAGTCCATTATGTCACAAGTGACGATAATTCTCAATAGCTTGTCATGGTTGATTAGATGATTCGATAAAGCTAGATTTTCCCAAAAATGTGATGCACAAAAAGATCAGAGAAAAGCGAACCTAGGTAAATTAGAATAATCAGAGATGATCAACAATCAACAATGCGCAAATTTATTGATAAAAAATGAGTTACAAAGAGATTCTAAATTACAAAGGCTACTCCTAGTCGACACAAAGTAAATAAAAGTAAATGCTAGTTGTTTGATTGATTGTTGGATATTTCTTTAGCTCGCCTTAGGCCCCCTTTTATAGCGTGCAGGCTGATCGTATCCTTCTCTGATTTGTCACAAATCATGAACTTTATAATCATCTATCTCTAAAGATAAAATTCCTTTCTTGAACCGACGTCGGCTAGACATCCAAATTTAACTCGCCTAACAAATCGGTCATATATCTTGCCAAATTCTGATGCTAACATATGCCCCCTCATTTTTGGGAGATGATATTAATCTTCCAAAAATCTTCTTTTGTCAGCTTAATCATTAATTACCGTATTACTGTTGTTGTTTTGTATAAGTAACCGCTCCATTTATTTACGTCGTAAATTCCTCGAAACGCTTACTTTCACCATAATTACTCATAAAATTTCGAGAAAATTACTCGCCAAATGCCACTGAGTTTTACCCCCTATAAATACTGCACCATACTCCTATCATTCTCACGCACTCAAGCTCTCGAAACCCTCATCATGGGCTTGCTCCCTCATTTACTCCATCACTTCCTTCTGCCAACATCCCATTTCATTGGCTCATTCCTATTTTTGGACTCTCATCGGCTTAACAAACTCCTCAATGGACCCTCATCAGGTATTCATCCCCATACGTGATAGTAACGACCAGTGTTATTTTGGTCCAGTTGGAAACCTCGACCCATCGGTCGTCATAGAATAAGAAATTCTTCATTTTCCATTGTCGGTTCCTGAATATAACATAGAAGGGTGGAGCAAATGTTTTAGGGCTTGGCTGACATATTTCAACGGTCGGAGGGATTGGTATAATTGGCTGACATCATAGAAAATGGCTGTGGGGGAGCAGATGGGAATAGCAAAATGTCTTCCCTTATCTTTAACTAACCCTGATGCTAATGAACCCTTATTGACCACGACATATTAGTTTTGGTCGGATACATTCAATGCTTTTATGTTTAGGATAGGTCCGATCGGTCCAACTCTATTGGACGTAGCAGAGCTTTGTTGTTTGAGACTGGACGAGTACCAAGTGTTGGCCTTTAGGGCCATACCTCAGCACAAGTTAATCCACTCCAAGGGAGAAGGTTAGAGCAAATATATCAGCAATAACAAAGGAATTGTTCTATGTCTGACAAGAAGCATGTAGCTTTTTTGAATATGTGGCTTGACCAATTTTTGTTCTGAAGTGCTTCTCTTGGACCCACTCAGGTGTATCAAGTTATAGCTAAGCAGTTTGTTGAGGGTTGTCTGCCAGCACTGCGAAAATTGTTCTTAGGGGCAGTCTATCAAATGATGCACATAATTCGTAGTCGGCTTTTCACTAGAATGGGGTCATACATGGTCAGCAATGTGGGTGGTCCATTACGGTTTATTCAAACATGGCTTTATTGTCTATTTAGCCTACCATTTAAAATAGATTCAACAAAAATGACCCCTTTCTTTGCAAAGAAACTCCAAAAGACCAAGAAATAAAATACAAAAATAGCCGATCCTTTGGTGAGAGGTTTATTCTCTGTTCTGGTAACGAGGCCAATTACACTCCCGTCGGAGCAAGAAAATACGTGGCCTTCTTCTAGCTTGAATGAGGACTTCAGTCAGCATGACTTTTACATCTACAGAGAAGCCGATAATTATCTATGTCCATCATTTCTCCATTTGACAACTGATAGTAATGACATGCTTGAAGAGACAATGGACTTATATAAGATTTTTCTTTCTCGAAGTGTATTATCTGTCAGCTTGCGCGCCAAAAATCGAACTTACTAGCAATCCTATGAGCTTTATCACCCATCAGTGTATGCTAGACAGCTTGGATTCGGACAAGTTCCCTCGAGCTTTCACCTGTTTGATCGGATTAGACTAAGAGATCATATCTGTGGTGCATCAGTACCTCTATTGCTCTACACATCGGTGATGATCTTCAAGTCCAAGATCTGTCACATTTTTCCTTGCATACTCGGAGGGCATGCAGCTTCACCACTTGGTGATTGGCTATTTGTGCAGTATTATATCCAGCGGAGCATACTATATAGGCAGTGGTTGCCAAATTCTTTCCAAACCTGCCCGAATAGCTGACGATTACTAACTCCGCTAGTAGTAGCTCGACATCTAGCAGTGTTGCTAGTTCATCAGGCCGTACTAACACAAGTTTTGTTAATATTACTGGTGAGGTATCGGCTAAAGTAGACTCTTGTTTAATACTCAAATAATTTTGAACTTCACTGATCGGCTTCTTTTATTTCACAGACTAAGGCAGCAGGGAAGAAGCCCGCCGAGTCCTCGGGTATTGGCCAACCAAGCAAAGACCATAACCCACTAGGACGTCTTTGACAGGATATTCATTAGGTACCCTAGGTATCCAATCTCCCTCCATCTCCGATTTAGACAAACAGACCAGTAAGTCTACGAACATCGGCTATACTTCATAATTTCCTCATCTTTGTATAAACTAACATATGTAATCAATTTCTCTACAGAGAAGAAGCGTGGCCGACCGAATGAAAAGGTCTTGGCTTCTAGGGGGCACAAACCCTAAGAGCAATCAGGTGAAAGCTCTCCACGTGGTTCAAGCACAGACCAGATAAAATACTTTTTAAGACAATTTCAACTTCAATTTAATTAATCGACTAACAAATGCCACTAGTATCCTTTGCAGTGCTCACTTTATCCACCTGCATCCATCACTAACATTCTGGCCGACCTACCATCAACGAAAGTCAATCTCCCTCCTCCATCATAGCCGACGCCTCAGGCCAATATCCCTCAGGGTACACCAACAGCAACTACTGTTGCTAAGTTGGCCAATAAGGCAATCGAGCCCCTCACCAATGTGCTCGGATTTGATTGGTCGGACTTGGAGGACAAGTGGACTTTTCCACGGAGAGTTTTCCAGAAGAAATTTAGAAAATCCTAGCCATCTCCAAGGATGTGTCGACTAAGGTGGTATCGACTCTAGGCATGAAGGAGAGGCTGAACAACTTTTTCAAACTGCTCTTCAGTCCATCAGCCAACATTCTAGAAAACGCCCAACCCCTTAGGGATGCCATGGCAGCGGTGCAAGCCAATCTCCCCGAGGAAGCCATGGCTACACTGGTGAATGTATGCTATCTCGATGAAAAAAGAGAAGCAGTGTAGGCGGCTAAGTCCAGGACTGATAGTCGGGAGCCCATCGTAAAGACCAAAAATCGCTTGATAATATGATAGCCGACACCAAAGCCCAAAAAGACAAGTATGATGAGGATATGAAATCCCTTAAAGCAATCAAAGAAATGAACTTAAAGCCAAAATCGGCCAAGAGGTCCCTTGAAGAAGAAATTGCAAAGGTTAATGAGTCTTTAGCCGATGCTCACAAAGACATGACTACTTCTTCGTTGGCTCTGAAAGCCCAAAAGGTCGACTGAGAATGGCTATAGCATCGATGAAGAAACAAACAGCCAAAGTCGTCCCCGTCCCTAGTACTGCTAAAGAAGATAATAAGATCCTTGAGGACGTGGAGCACACAATTGCCAAGGCTGCAGTCATGCTATTGGGTCTTGGGGCCACTCTGAATCAAATTGTAATCAGCCATGCTTTTGAAATGAATGTTTGTAATTGGTTATGCTTTTGAAACAACGCTTGGGAAGCTTTGTAAAAATATTTATAATCGGCTGTTTAACCGATTAAGATTTCATGTTTTCCTTATGTTAAGTGTAGTAACCTTCATCGGTTGTAATTTATTTATCGTTACAGCACATAGCTAGAATTAACTGCAATAAGTTAATTTGGATTTTCACAATCGATATTTTAACCGATTAGGATACAATCCAAATACTTGGGTGATACTTCTTCAAGTATTTGCCATTGATCGTCTTAGGAAATACCACCCCTTTCACCGTTTCTAAAATATAAGAATTACCATCCACAAGTTGATGCATTTATAAAATCCTTCCCAAGTTGGAGACCATTTACCAAATCGGTTATCCCTAGAGCCAACAGGCAATATAGTTTTTCAGACTTGATCGGCTTCGTAGAATGATTTTGGCAATACCTTCCTATTATAAGCCCTTGCAACTCTTGCCTTATTTTTCTGTAGCCAATCCAATGTATGTAGACTTAATTCTACCAAGTCGTCTAAATTATCAAATATCAAATCCTTCTAATCCTGAGCCGACAGTCCATTTTGCCTAGCTATTCTTATCGAGTCAATATTGATCTCCACAAGCAACACAGCTTCTTGTGCATAAACTAATTGATAAGATGACAGCTTTGTTGCACCATGGCAAGCAATCTGATAAGTCCACAAGGACTCTGATAATGTTATATGCCAATTCTTTGGTTTTCCTTGATTTTTCTTTTGAATAGCTTGATAAATGTTTTATTTGACGATTCGGCTTGACCATTGGCTTGTGCATAATAAGGATATGAATTCAATAATTTTACACCCAAACTTCGAGCAAAACCTTGAAACTCATCGGACATAAACACTATGCCTGATTAGTTGTAATAGTTTGGGGAATTCCAAACCGATGAACAATATGTTCTGTAACATATCCAATAGCTTCAACAGAAGTTACCTTTCTCAAAGGTATCGCCTCAACCTACTTAGAGAAATAATCGATCATAGCTAAAATATACTTATGGCCTTCAGTCGATGCAGGATATATTCGTTCGATTATGTCTATTCCCCATCCTTTAAACGGCCAAGGCTTGATAATTGGGTGTAAAGCCGATGCTGGAGCTAATTGCAAATTGCCAAATTTCTCACAAGTCTACCACCCTTTGTAATACTTGAAGAAAATCCTCCAACATTGTCAGCCAGAAATATCTATTTCTCCTTAATAGCCATTACATCTTATGAGCCGACTAATGGGTTCCACAAATACCTTCATACACTTCTCCCATCACCACCTTAGCTTCCTTAATCTCCAGACATCTTACAACAAACCCTCAAAAGTCCGATAATAAAGTGTATTATCAAGCAAGACATATTTTAAGGCTTGTCCTTTAATTTTCCGATCTATGGGTTTCGAATGATCGATCAAATAATCAATTATCTTTTTCCTCCATTCATCTATACTGATACACAAGACCATTTTCTCCATCGGCTCATAGTTTCCAAATTGGCCAAATACCTTATAGCTTGATGCCTGTTAAGCTAACAAGTTGGCCTTGCTATTCATCTCACGAGGAATATGGAAAATTGAAAAAGAGGTAAACGAGCCAATTATAATGAGGCACAGCTCTAAATATTTGACCAAGACCTCATCATAGCATTGTATTCCCCTTAACCTGCTGCACCACCAATAAAGAATCACCATAAGCCTCAACAGATTCGACTCCAATGTTATTGAGCAATTGTAGGCTCTTAAATAGTGCTTCGTACTCGCTTGATTATTAGAACATTTGCAATCCAGCTTGAACACAAACTCAAAACTATGTCCTTTTGGTGAAATTAAAACTATTTCCAATACCATCACCCTCTAGGCATACCAATCCATCAAAAAAAATGCCAAGGGGCAACAGATACTAGATCAGCATTCATATCAGTTTCACGCCCTGTTATAAAATCGGTAATCGCCTGACCCTTGATGGATTTAGCCAATTCATATTTTAGGTCAAACTCGATGAGCTTTTATGCACATTTACCAAGTCAACCTCTTAAGATTGGAGTTGACAGCATGTATTTTATAACACAAATGACTTTACAAGTCGACGTTGAAATGTAGTGCCTTAGTTTGGTGCAAGCAAAATATAATGATAGCAAAGTTTTTCTACAAAAGGGTACCTAGTCTCTACATCAATTAACCGTCGACTTAAGTAGAAAATGACTCATTCTTTACCATTGATTTCTTGCACCAAAACAGTTCTAATCGTTGCCTCTTCAGCTGATATATATAATTTAAATGGCATGTCCTTCTGAGGTGCAGCCAATAGCGGAGGCCTAGACAACACTCCTTTATGCTCTCAAAAAGCCTTATGTTGATCGGCTCCCGAGATAAATTCTTGATCTCCTTTTTAATTTTAATAATGGGGTAAATGAACTGATTTGGCGAGACAGGTTTGAAATAAAACACCGTAAATAATTAATCTTGGTGATCAACTTCTGCAAATACGCCAAAAGAACACTTATATGGCTTCATCTTCAAACCATGTGCCTTTGTCTTCTTGAACACTGTTTCCAAATCAGCTAGATGCTGAATATCTTCCTTAAATTTCATAACAACATCATCAATATAGATCTTCATAATATGGTCGATTAAATCATGGAAAATCAAATTCATAGCACGTTGATATGTTGCACTAGCATTTTTAAGCCGAACATCGTAACAACCCACTCGAACAAACCTAAGGCACTAGGGCACCTAAAGGCTATTTTAGGGATATTGGCTTTCGCCGTGAATATTTGATTATATCCGGTATTACTATGAAGAAAACTAATAATCTTACTCCTTGATGTAGCATTGATAAGCATATCGGCTCTAGGCATCGGAAACTCATCTTTTGGTGTGATTTTCTTTAAATTTTTGAAACCAACGCACAATATAACTTTACCATTTTTCTTGATAACAAGAATGATATTGGAAACCCACTCAGCATATCGACAAGGCCTAATAAACTTAGCCTCCTACAATCGCTCAATCTCTTCTTTTATTGTATTACACATGGTTGGATTAAATTGTCTAGAAGACTGTTCAAACGGCCTATAACCCGATTTTATTGGTAGCTGATGCTCGAGTAACTATCAGCTTAAACTAAATATTCATGGTATTCCCAAGAAAAATAATCTTTATAATTTCTTAACAGCATGACCAACTCTTCTTTATACTCTACAGCAAGTTTTGAACTAATAAAAGTTGGTCTTTTCCTATCACCACCATCTATAACGACTTCATCTAGCAAATCAGTTGACATGAAACCCTGGCCCAATTTTTGTAACATCCCAAAATTAAAATAAAGTAAGAAATTAAATTTTATAATATTTTTTATATTTATTAATGATTTTTCTTCATTTTTTGGATTTTCCTTGATTTTCACTCTAATGGAAAATCTTTATAAGTAATAGATGAATAACAATAATAAAAACTTACATTAATAAAATGTATAAAAATCCCTCCATAATCTTGATAGATCTCTATAATCCTACTTCTGAATTTTTAAATCCAAGTAATTATCTTGTGCAATAAAAGCCTAATTAATGTTTCTTGACTAGCAACAGTAAACTTGTCAGATTCAAATAAAAATAATACTGCATTCATTCGACCTGAATTTTTATATTATCTTCATTCTGGATCAGCCCATATACAGTAAAAATATTAAAAATAAATAATCAGTTTTAAGATATTTAACAATTCAAAAACAGAATTCTTGAAAATTTTAGAATCTTAATGTCAGATTATTTATAAATACAATACAAAATATATCAAAGTAAAATTTTTACTGAGGTCCTATATGGTGAAGAGGAACTCCTATAAAAATTTCAAAAAGTTTTGGTTAGATATAAGTCCTCTGATAATTTAAAAACAAAAAACCCAATTTTGAGCAAAGTGCCTTGTCAGAATTTTTATAAATGCTGTACAGCGTATTTTTGCCTCAAATTTCTATAGTACATTGATCATTATCCAACCATCTCCCAGAAAACTTATCAAAATTTTTTATGATAAGACGGATAACCGATTCAATGCATTCAACATCGTTCTGTTTTCAGTCGGTTCCAGTTTTGCCTTGCTGCACCTTCTCTTTGACTTACTTGTGGGGTCATATCTCTGTTTGGGACCACCCGGCAGCATCCTCTTCTATTCATCTTCTTCCTCCAGTTGCTAGTGTCCCGAGCCAAATTCGTGCACATTGTAGCTATGTCATCCTCTGTCGCCGATTAATGCTTCAATAGAAGAACAACCAAAGAATCCCTACCAATGATTCATCTCGCGCGAAGCTTCAACTGCCCATCATTTCCCTGCCCATAACATCTCCAGTGGCCGACGCAATCTCGGCAATCAAGAACCGCGCCTTCGTTGCCACTTGCGCCGGAACAGGAAGAGCTCCGCTCGATCGTCTCCACGGCTCGGCGCTAACTCATCTAGCCTAGCACCTATCCCTATCTCCGCCGTACCCTGCCGTCTGTTCGCGCATTCACTACCTCTGCCTTGGCCATCTCCTCTCCTATGCCGAGCCGCAAGAACCACCCTGAGTTCACACGGTGATCGAGCCCAGCTACACCCCCGCACCGGCTATATAAGGCATCACTCGGTTCGCAGAAACCGCGCCTTCACTTCCCCGCTCCTTCCCCTCGCCATTCTTCAACTAAAACACCTCAATTCACCCCCAATTCTACCATTGCCAGAGAACCTTAGAGCTTGGGCAAAAACAAAATTCTGGTGAGGCATTTGATCATTTCCAAATTGCTTTAGACCGTAGCATCGGCAAGCCATAAGGATCAAAACCCCTCAAAAATATTTGGAGTGCTTCATTCAAAAACTTGCCGCCACCATGAGCCTTCTTCTCCACGGCCGGCCACCGGTGGCACAGCTTCTCAGCCCGTCTCTACCTCAAACGACCGATAAAATGGAACACTGCCAGGTCCCTGATGCTCTTACGACACTCCTTTTCAATTGATCTTACATCGTTTTGGCTCACACCTATCTAGCCATTTCTGCCATCGCTCTGCTCCGGTGGCAGCCCTGCTCTGGCTACCGCCGAATCAAATTGAGGCATCCCCTGAGTGCGCGCTACTCCGCTGGTGCTCCTATGCCCGCCGACCATCTGATTCCGGCCGCCGCTCGCCGCCGCCGACGCTACCCTGGTTTCCCTCTATTTTGTGCGGCCGACAGTGGGGTCTCGATGTTAATCAGAGCAAAGCCCAATCAGTCAATGCGCTTCCAATGTAAGAAATCGTATTTTGCCATTTTTCATCTAATTTCCAAGCCGATTATTAATCAAATAGCTATAACTTTTGAACCATAGCTCCAAATTGAATGAAATAAATTTCTATATTCATCTGAAATCATGTAACGTCATAACATACAAAAATATTTTGAAAAATATCTCTAGATGAATTTTCAATTCAAATTTAAAGAAAGGGCCTAAATATATGCTATATACAAAAACTTTACAAACAGACTCAGAAATTGATGAAACAAATTTTATTAGAATCCTTGACATCCAGCAACCCAAATATATAAAAATATTTAAATATCATCTTTGTTTGAATCATTTTCTATTAAAGGTTAATTTCAATATACTAAATATTCGAACAGGTATAACTTATGCAAGAGAAATCTAAAATGAGTGGAATTGATTTCTAGGCACTAATATGTCAGTAGGTTAATTGAATATGCTAAAATATTTAAGTTATAAACTGGACTTTGAATTGTTTCATGAATAAAAATGAGACCCTAGTGTAAAAGGTATGTACATGCATATATTCCAGAATGACCATTTATGCTATTTCAGTAGCAAATAAAATATCTCGTCTAAACACTAAAATTTATCAATCAGTTTAGAATTACTCTTCAAAGTACATGCTATCATATTCTGAAGAAAGAATCTCATTTAATCATGCTTTGCATATATATCTTAATAGCAAAATAACTGTAAGTATTATGTTTTCAGAAACGCTTAAGCATTTTCGGCAGCTCATAAAACAACTCGTCTAAATGCAAATTTTATGAAGAATAGCCCAAAATGATCCATGAGATATTATCTACCATAATCTGGAAAAATATTCATTTTTAAATTTGCTTTGCATCTGAATCTTGCTAGCTCAATACCCTTAAATGTTACAGCCACCGGAAACCTTAATACCATTTAAGCTATTTCAGCAATGAATAAAACATCTCGTCTAAATCCTAAAATTTATGAAATCAGCTTAGGATTGCTCCCCAAAGCATAGACTACCTTATTATGAAGAAATAATCTTGTTTCCTCATGTTTTGCATATAAATTCTGTCACCCAAATAACCCTAGGCATTATGATATCAGAAATCCGTCCTACAAGTAAACAAACTTAGTAATAATAGAAAGATTAATACTTAAGATATTTGTTTCACCGAAACCTTCTTAAAAACCAGAATATGTAACCAATAGCCCAACCTAACAGATCAAGTGTTTGTGTGTGTGTGTGTGTGTGTATATATATATATATTCTTAAACGAATTCTTATGCAAGTCAGTTGAAGATTAAGTACTATTCATAAATAACATATAACATGATATCTAATGTCCTAATTCTATTAATCCAAATAATTTTAGCATCTAGAATTCTAAAATATAAGCACAAGAACACATGATTTTAGCTTCTTGAATTCGTAAAATAAATAAGACTAATCTATAAAAATAAGAAGTTATGATACCACTTAACTTAGAAACAACTAATAATATAAAAATAAAGACAGTCTAAGAAGCGAATACATAAATCATAAGAACCTAACCCTAAATCACATCTGTCTTCTAAGAAAGTCTCTATTTGATTTTTCATCTGATTTCTTTTGTCCTTATTAAAGTTTGTTATCTGCTTTCTTATCGTCGAACGGCGTGTAGAACCCGACGTCCCAGATACGAACACTGACAACCTTGAGATCGACTTTGATGACCATTAGCAAGGCAAGCACCCCCTTTGATCATGTTGATCCCAGTATTCAATTTTCACTTGGTTTTACCAAATCAATTTATGCATGCACGTATTTTCTGTAAATTCGCTATATTGTGGTACTGGTAGATATACCTGTTGTCTCATGAAACTTCCTTGATAAGTATTGACATGTGAACCTTGTTAACCCTAGAATAAGGTTAGACAATACATAATGTCATCATGGGTATATACAATTTAATAATCATGCTTAGCCATGCTTTAGATTTGGGATGAATAAATTGGATAAACTGATCATTGGAATTATTGAGACATGATGATGGTTAATGGGATCAATGGTAATTTCTTAGAAACCCAAAAATAAAACTATGGTTTTGATGCGGGTGATTATTGGCAATAGCCAGTTGTGCAGATGGAAATGCACGTAGTGTAGGGTAAAGTATCGCCCGTGTCAGATTAAGGACCGAACGTAGTGTTGTATGATCCAAGAAAAATCCGTACAACCACAAGTGCTGGGAAGGGGCAGCCTTAAATCAATTAAGTTATCTAGTTTAATTTTGCACATTGGTAGGCCGAAGCGGTGTGTACGCCATGCTATGGGGGAGAAGTGGGACAATTTGGTGTACCACCATTTGTCGTATTAATACACATATCTTATGCTGCCATCATGGATTTGTCATATTAATACACATATCTTCTGCTGCCGCCATGGGGAGAAGTGGGGCAATGGTGTGTCACCCTTTTGTCGTACTAGGTACACACATCTTCTGCTGCATAGTATGAGTGTTACATCACCGTGATGGTGCAAAGTTAACCTAGGTAATGTAAAGGTTTTCGTCATGAACATTCTGGCCACACGCCAATGATGCATGCGGCAAAAAGAAAAGGTCATGACTTGTGGTTCAAGCTGTACACCTCTGTAGAGTGTAAATCTAATCGATTAGCCATACATGAGGTTATGGGAAACTTGGTGAACTGGCACTAGTTAAATGTTTTGCTATTTTCAAAAAGGCTTGGTTTCATATGTTTTGTCACTTGTTGGCAAGGAATGATGATGATAGGATTCATTTATTGGATGAATGGTTATGTGTTGGCAAAGGAATTGTTATTGGATTTTGGATCATTGAATTACTCAATGCTCGCAAAGGGCTGTGAGTATTAATTATGCTTTAGTTATTTCTTATCAGTCAAATTTGCTCTTACAGATTCTGTTTGTAAATGACAACTTGATTTACAAATTCAATATCGCTTTACGCAAATTAACTGTAGCAGCCTTTCTTTTGATTCAAGCCTGCATATATTATAGGATTTGAATAAGTCTTGCGAGTACGTAAAGTACTCAACTTGCTATTGTTGTTATTTTTAGGAGAAGAATCAGAATACCCTGGCGATATTTATTTCAACGCAAGATTTGGGAATGACGATGAATTTTTCTAGGGTTGTACCTTGTCAGTTGCCTGTGGGAGTATTGGGCAAGCTACAAGTCTTTTGATTTTTCCGCTGCAACAATTATGTACTTTTGGTTTGTAAGCCAGAGTTTACTTAATGAAATATATGTACATTATGTATGGATGTGACATCAATATTGTAAATGTGTGTACTAGCCACTGATCATGTGACTAGTACAGATTGCACATGAGAGTTCTATTTTTGCATTTATGCGAAAATAGGGTCGTTACAATTGTTTAACTTCTTGCAAGTCTTCAATGGCCTCATAGCTATCCGTTGTTTGCCGATAACTTCACATTTTCTCTTGTAAAGCTCTTATTGCTGATTGGACTCCAATAGTGTAAAATCTCGTATGTCCGATCAAGCTTGCTCGACATTCAATTGATAGGGATAAGACCAGTTTTGTTGATGTATCTAAAATCAAAATCATCCAAGGCTTTACCCAATATACATTCAACCTCATCATATTGCCTGTTCACATCTGAACTGGCCATAGCTATATGAGTCGATATATCAGCTTAAACCATCTCCACTTCATCCCCATTCCATTGAACAAGCATTTGGTGTACAATCGATGGAATACAACAATTTGCATGAATCCAATCTCGCCCCAATAGTATGTTGTAATTTCCTTTAGTGTCAACTACAAAAAAAAGGTAGTCGGCAATGTCTTATTGCCGATCGTAAGTTCTGTCACCATGACCCCCTTAGCTTCGGTAGGGCCTCCAGTGAAGTTATTCAAAACCATATTAGTTTTAATGAGATCTTCATCAGACTTACCGAATTTTTTACACGTAGTGTAGGGCATCAGGTTGACAGTTGCTCCTCCATCAACTAGTATCCTTGATATCGGCTAGCCATTAATATGGCATTTCAAGTATAATGGCTTCAAATGCCAATGATCATCTTGAGGTTTTTCAAAAGCCGTATCTTGAGCGCCCAAGCACAGTTGAGTAAAAGCATCTTTAGCCGATGTAGTGCTTCCTCCTAACTGAGATTGCAATGTGAATACCATATTGATTGTTGGAGGAAAGCTCGCGGCCTCTTTGAGGGGAGTTTTCATACTCCATGGGGGATGGAGCCCGCCCCGACTGCAAGTCGTCATTAGGGCACTCTCCGTGATTGATCCTCTCATGCTCCACAGGCATACTGCCAGGGCGTGCCCCGTGGGAGGTCTCCTTATACTCCGCGGGCATCCCCGGGAGGTCTCCTCATACTTCACGGGCGATCTCCCCATACTCTGCAGGCATCTACGGGAAGCACCCTCCTACTCCGCGGACGTCAGGAGACACCCTCCTACTCCGCGGGCGTCTACGGTAAGCACCCTGTGGGGCCCCGGGGTCATAGGCCTACCCATACGGGATGGTGACGTGGGATCCACTACCACCACGTGAGAATGACCAGGATGCCCCCGCTTGAGCTACTGTAGTAGGGGTAGGATGGTACTTTATATAACAGGCTGGGCGCCTATAAAACCCCACTTTAACGCACGCTTATAACCAGAGCTCTCATTGAATACAAAAACTACACAACTAGTGTGTCCCTCAGGAGCCCGAATCAGGAGACCCCTCCCTACTCCCCCAGGGGAACACATCGACAGGAGTAGGGCACTTGCTTAGGCGCCTGAACCAGTATAAACCCTTGTGTCTACTCTCTCTCTCGGACATAGGCCCGTAAGACGGCCGGCGTCCGCTCTCACTCTCGTGTCCAGTTTCTGAACCTACGACACCAAGCCTCCTCAAGCCCTGAAGTACAAGGAGCAAGTCAACAACCCTCCTCACTGGACCTCTGGCGAGCGCCTCCCTCGGAGATCGGAGCCATCCAACCCGGGGTAGACAACATCCTTCGAGCCCCGGGACTTGAGGACACTTCCTCCCCCCTTGCTCTAGCTACCGCGGGCCAAGGGCAATAGTCTCAGGATATCACCGTCATCGCAGGGTTGGGACCCCTGGAACCAACCCTCACCCCCGAGGCGTTGATTTGTCCCGATGGCGTGCTCTGGTGGAGGCTGGTACGAGGCAGACCGTGGACTACATGATGGCCTCCTATCATCCTCAGGGGGTCCATCCATACCTCTTGCCACTCCTACCACCACCCTCGGTCTAGATCACCATCGATCCGGGGGTGCATGGGGGCCAGCCTTCGCCACTAGGGGTGGGCAAGGAGGCAATCTCTACAATCCCCCTTCCCTTACCCATTCGGATATCACAAGTAGGGTCCCGTTATGGCCACTATGCCCATCGAGCCCAGGTTTTGGGGGGCGCCTACCATGCCGTTACAATTCATACCTTGACAACAACTCCCGAGGCCCGAGTTTGCGCCTTTTCCGATGAGGGCCCCGGGACCTCCCCCACAAGCTTCTCCTCCTAGGCAGATGCACCTGCCCCCAGAGATGGTGAATCAACTCCCACCAGCTGGGGCTGACTCTCACCTTCGAGGAGCGACATGGACCGGGGCGAAGGGGGAACCTCTGAGACCAAAGGCACCCATTCCTCCAAGGACACTACCTGGGGAATAGGGGAATCAAGTCGTAGCCGCCCTCGGACACTCACGAGGCTCAGGAGATCATCGTCTAGCCTAGCTAAGTCAAGTGGAAGGGAGGAGTTTACGCTCGGCCAGCCCAGGGTAGGCCCTTGCCTTTCCCAGTCGCCATGACCATCGCCGGGGAGGGGAGGCTAAGTCTGGGGTCTCGCGGGCTCCCAGATCTGTGCATCGGTGGGAGCGCTCCGACTCTCCTGAGCTCAGGCGTCGTCGTTGCCCCCGAGCTTCCAGCTCCTCCAGTTTTGAGGTCTCTCGCCGTTGCCGCCACCGTCCGAGGTCGCCTTCTCCCCGCTGGTGTGAAGGTGGAGGTAGCCCAAGGACCGGGAACCCTCTCGCTCGAGGTATTTCAGAGACCCCATTCCAACCCAAGTTTCGCCAACTGAACATCGCACCATACGATGGGGATTTCGATCCCATGCAATTCATGGAGGTCTATGCCACGGCTATCCGAGCGGGAGGAGGCGGGGAGACGGAGATGTGCAACTGCCTCTAACTTTTCTTCTCAGGAACGGCTCGTTCTTGGTTCTTCAACCAGAAGAGGGGCTCTATCCGCTCTTGGGCCCAGCTACGTGAAGAGTTCAGTGCGAACTTTCAGGGGAGTTACAAGTGCCCCATGCTTCCCAATCAGCTCTTCACAGTCAAACAACAAAAGGATGAGTCCACACAAGACTTCCTCAAGCGTTTTCCCAAGTGCGAAACCAAGTGGCGGACGCCCCAGACACCACGGTCATTAACGCGTGTAAGGAAGGACTTCTCCTCGGTGAACTGAACCAGGCACTAGGAAGGGATCCCTCAAAAACCACTCAACAGCTCTTCGAGGTTGTTGAGAAGTATGCCTGCGGGGAGGAGAATGACTTGGTAAAAAAGGGGTTCCTCCCACAAGCTGGGGGAGACTCCCCCGGAAGAAGGCTAAAGGGCTTCTCCGAGAAAAAGAACAAGGAATGGGGGGACCGCTCCAACGGAGGTCTCGACTCTAAGGTTCTCGTTGTGGCTGACGCCCCGCCCAAGGGGAACTGTGCTTCCAAAGGACCTAAGGCCCCTCGGGCTCATGATGAAGGTCTCAGGGAAAAAAGGGGTAACCAAGACCAAGGGGATGGCCACTGGTGCATATATCACAAAATGGGCAGGCACGACACAAGTGAGTGCCGCAAATACACCACTGAGTCGCCATTCAATGCCATCATGGGAAGAGTAACTCTCAACCGCTTCAGTGCAGCAATCCACCAAAACTACCTGTGCCTCAAGATACCGAGGCCTCATGGGGGCCATCTCCGTGAGGGGCGATCAAGACTTGGCCCGTCACCTCTATCATAGGCGGCCTCCGACTCCGATGAAGTCCACATGCTTGAAGTGGGGGGCTCGAAAGGGGTCACGTCCCTACCACCCCGATGGAAATCGGGAAGGACAAGTCCCTGTTAGTGTTATGCCCTTGAGGCAATCATTTAGATGATTGTAACATGACTATGTTTATGAATAATAATATGATTATTGGTCCAATGAATGTATATCATTGTATTGGTCAACAAGTATGTGACTTGCTTATGAAGCTCTTTACTTATTGATGTAATTCGATAAATATCTCTGATCGGATATCATCGTATAGGACAACGATGAATAGATCAGCAAATGTAGTGATCGATGATCATGCTTCATAGATCATGGGATATGGAGATATCATCTATACATTGTGGACGCATGTTGAAGAACATGGGTTAGATAGACCCGCAATGGGACACTGCGAGAATGTTACATCCTTATGTGTCATCAGTGTATCTCATACATAGTAGATGTATGATCCTTAGACCTGAGATTGTCATATTCCCTACATGTTTAATAGTTTTCCTTGGGGCTATCAAACACTACTTCCTAATCGGATAGTTATAAAGGTAGCTTTCATATTTACTATAAAACGTGCAGAGGGAAGTGAGCAGTCAAGATAGAATTTGCCACTCCAATGAAACGGAGATATATGACAAGGCCACTCGTGTGATATGATTAAGGAAGTGCATGGCTATGCCGTGATTGAGGAATCAATCACAACTTATTAATATATCACAGATACGAGTGATGGATTGAATCATCAAAGGATGACATGCTTCTCGCCTTGAGTTCAATCTTGATATACTTGGCAAAGGGATTATTACATGAGTACTTTTGATAGGTTCTGTCCGATTTGATCATAGTACATTTGGAAGTTGGCATGCTTTGCAAGGAGCCGCTACTAACTATTGGATTGAAAAGGAGTTTTTCGAATCCATGTCCAAACATACGTGAACCTGCAGGGTCACACACTTAATGGGCTGGGACGCATTAATTTGGATTGGATCCATAATTAATGGACCTCGTGGGCTTAGCATTCTGATGGGCCCTGGTTTAGGGTTTCATCTCGTGGCTATATAAGGAGTGGAGGAGGGTGGGCGCAGGGTGTGCTTTTTCTACGGTCTAGAAGTGTTTCACCTGAAACCCTAGCCTCCTCCTCTCGCTGCCCCTTCTGAGCGACCAGGTGCTTGCACACCGACGCACGGCGTTCCATCTCGGGACGTGTGGACTACTGCGGTGACGCTGCTGCGACTGCGGTGTGGGAGGACGATCCACAGCGAGGCGAGGACGATCCACTCCATCAACGCAACGACTGCGGCGAGGACGATCCACTGCATCGACGCACGAAGGATTCCACAACTGCGTGTCTAGTGGTAATCTAATCTATGATCCCCTTCTTGCGAGTAGCTTTCTGGTTATGCGGTAGATTTTTTTGAGCTAGCGTAGCATACCGCGTTCCTCATCAGTCCCCGCTTGAGATATACCCCCTGAAGCCTCGCCCTGAAGGGGAGCCAAAATAGATAAGGCTCTTTGGCCCGGGCGATGAACGCTTCGTCCGGGCCGGAGCTGAACTCCCGAAAAAGGTGGAAGAGGAGCTCCTCAAGTTCCTAAGGACCAATGCGGACATCTTCGCTTGGGTCCCATCGGACATGAAGGACATCCCCCCATGAGGTGATTCAGCATCACCTCGCAGTGAGGCCCGGGCGCCCCCCGGTGAGGCAAAAACTCTGCAAGCTCTCTCTCAAACGATGTCAAGCCATTAATGAGGAGATTGAAAAGCTCCTAAGCGCTGGCCTGATCCGAGAGGTCTGGCACCCGAAGTGGCTTGCCAATTGTATCTTGGTCAAAAAGTCCAGCGGTAAGTGGCGCATGTGCGTCGACTTCACCGACCTCAACAAAGCATGCCCAAAGGACGACTACCCTCTCCCGCGCATCGACCAGTTAGTTGACTCCATCGTCGGGTGTGAGTTAATAAGCTTCTTGGATGAATACTCGGGCTATCACCAAGTCCAATGGCCCTAGAAGATGAGGAGAAGACAAGCTTCATTACCCTAGTGGGCACTTATTGGTACCTTCGCATACCCTTCGGGTTGAAGAATGCAGGGGCCACTTTCCAACGCCTTGTATGCCTAGTTCTGAAGGACCAATTAGGTCGGAACGTGGAGGTGTACGTTGACGACACCGTCATGAAATGCCCTATGACCTCAACACATCCGGAAGATCTTCGTGAAACCTTCGAAAACCTCCGCAAGTTTGACCTCAAGTTAAATCCTGAAAAATGCATTTTCGGGGTCAAAGGAGGCAAGCTCTTGGGCTTCCTCGTCTCTCATCGGGGTATCGAAGCCAACCCAGAGAAGATCCGGTCCATCTTGGAGATGGAGCCGCCGCGACCCATTAAGGAGGTCCAACGCCTGATGGGTCGTGTAGCGGCCCTTGGGCGTTTCATGTCGCAGTCAGTAGAGAAAGGGCTACCTTTCTTCAAAATACTACATAGGCTAGAAGGCTTCTGTTGGACTCTAGAGGCTCAAAGAGCCTTTGAGGATCCCAACTCATACTTGATCAAGCCCCAGCTCCTGGAAAGCCCCAGCCTCGGGGAACCCCTCCTATTGTCCCTTGCCGTGACCTCAGTCGCTGCATGTGCAGTCCTAATTAGGGAGAAGGACAGGGTCCAATGACCTGTGTACTACATTAGCGAGACCTTCACGGGCGCAAAGGTAAGGTACACAGAAGTGGAGAAGATATGTTACGCACTCCTCATGGCGTTGCGGAAGCTTCGACACTACTTTCTTGGGCACTCCATCACGATCCCCACCGGCTATCCACTAGCCGAAGTAATGGGCAACAAAGAGGCAACCGGGTGCATAGCCAAGTAGGCGACTGAGCTGGCGCCCTTCTTCCTCAAGCTTATTGGAAGAACTGCCATCAAGTCCCAAGTCCTGGCAGACTTTGTGGTGGAATGGACAAACCCCCAAGTCCCAGATGAAGTAGCTGACCGTACCACTTCACCCAACCCCCACTGGACCCTCTACTTTGATGGCTCCAAACGCCTGAATAGTGGAGGGGCCGGGGTTGTTCTCGTAAGCCCTGAGGGGAAGGCATTGGAGTACGCCACACGCCTCTCTTTCAACCCTACCAACAACATGGTGGAGTATGAGACTCTCCTTTTGGGGCTTCGCCTCGCAAAGGCTATGGGGATCCGTGTCTCCTCATCCTGGGAGACTCCCAACTGGTCGTCAATCAGATGGACAAGTCCTATCAATGTCTCAACCCCAAGATGGCCAGCTACCTCGATGAAGTACTTAGAATGGAATGGTACTTCTTGGGAATGGAAGCTCACCGCATCCCCCGTGGAGACAATCACCGGGGCAGACCGCTTGATCCGAGCACCAAGATCCCAAGAGCCACTCCCACTAGAGGTCTTCCTCGAGGTACTTGATGCACCA
Organism: Otatea glauca; assembly: GCA_036346275.1. NCBI lineage: Eukaryota > Viridiplantae > Streptophyta > Magnoliopsida > Poales > Poaceae > Otatea > Otatea glauca. The sequence goes on from JAYEVK010000354.1 coordinate 213,538, forward strand.
TCCATCAAGGAAGACCCTAATGAGAAGGAAGGTCCTGAACTACTCCTGATGGTCAGTGAGATCCCAACACCACCCACAACGTGGATAACCCCAATCAGAGAGTGCATCCAAGGAAAAACAGAAATGGAGGATAGTACTGAAGACCCAAGACTCTTCACGAAAGCCAAGTCCTATGTACTCCTCTAGGGGATACTTTACAAAAAAGGGTCTTCCGCGCGGCTCAAGTGCCTCCCATGAGATGAGGGGATCTCACTTCTGCGGGAGGTGCATGAAGGTCTCTGTGGCTCACACCTTGCGCCCAGAGCAACTACGGCGAAGGCACTAAGGCAGGGCTTCTTTTGGCCTACAATGGTACAACAAGACGAAATGGAAACCCACAGGGCATGAGAAGGTTGCCAAAGGATGGCATCGGCTCACCACTACCCCACTGCACCTCTACACCAGATACCAATCACTTGGCCTTTTGCCCGGTGGGGCATGGACCTGCTCGGACCATTCTCGCCGACCAAGGGGGCTACAAGCATGCGGTGGACTACTTCACCAAGTGGGTGGAAGCGGAGCCGTTGCTGACAATCACATCTCGGGTGGTGCAATTGTTCTTCTCGAAGAACATTGTGTGCCGCTTTGGGGTCCCGAAGGAGCTCACCGTGGGCAGTAGAACCTAGTTCGATGCTTCCTCCTTCAGGAACTTCTGTGATTCAATTGGGACAGTCCTCTACTCGCATTGGTGGCTCACCCTAAGTCCAATGGGGCGGTCGAAAGGGCCAATGGCCAAATCCTCCAAGGCGTCTACCGTCGACTTGAAAAGAGCACTCTTAAGCACGGGCTATGGGCGGAGGAACTCCTCAGCGTCTTGTGGGGAATGCGCACTACTCCTAGCTACTCCACGGGGTGAACACCCTTCTCACTGGTGTACAGAGTGGAAGCGGTCCTCCCCGCAGAGATCCGCCACCGCTCCCTTCGTGTGGAGATGCTCTCAGAAGCCCTACCCATCAACTTCATGGTGAACGAAGACAATGACAAGGTGGAGGTGGATTTCACGGAGGAGATTCGTGATCGTGTCCTCGTCAAGCATGCGACGTACGAACGAGAAGACGCTCGTTTCTACAACAACCGGGTGTGGGAGAGGACCTTCCTCCTAGGGGACTTAGTGCTAAAAAGGGTCACCGACCCGGGAGCGCAAGGCAAGCTTCACCCCAAGTGGGAGGGACCCTACCGCGTCTCAGTGGTCTTGGGCTTGAGGGCTTACCACCTCTCCACTATAGAAGACAAGCCACTCAAGCACGCATGGAATGCTGACAAGCTCAAGAAGTTTTACATTTAAGCTTTCTTGTAAGCCGTAACGGCACCTATCTTATGTTGATGTAAACCCTCCTAAGGTCATCAATGAACTATCAAGTTAAGTCTTGCATGACTCCTATCGCTTGTGTGGTGGCCTCTAAGAATCCATCCCCCGCACGTAGCTTTGGGGGATAGGCTAGAACCTCGTGGCCCTCTTCGGATGAGTTACAGGGCGCATGGCCTCCGGGGCCTACACTGAAAAGGCCCCAAGCAGCCTGGACATTCCGCGTCCCCCTTGGGCGGCCCCCTCCCTGCTAGACCCAGGGAGCGAGCGACGACTTAAGGCGTCTTGCCCAAGTCATAGGGTGCTGCATGGCTTAGTCCCCCATGGACCCTTGGCGCTAAGTCGAAATGACCCCCGGGTCACCATTCCATATCCTCCATGGGAAGCAATAGGAACCTTTTTTACTGCAAGGAGCGTAGCCCGGGAGACATCCCCTTCCAGGTGGGCACATGCCTAAGTGTTGACTTTCGTAGTCGGCAATAAAATTATGGGGTAGGCGCTAGATCTCAAACTCGAAGGTCACACAAGACAATGGGTTAGATAGGTTCAGGCCCTCAGCGATGGAGGTAATACTGATAAGATCATGATGGCCCAGCAAGCCATGCTTCTATCTCAAGCCAAGACAAGGGCCCAACAACTTCTGATGCTCCAATCCCAGCCCAAGATCAAGCCCAATTCGTTCATGAGTCCAGTTCGGCCCCCAGGACAGCACATCAATAAAACAACCATATCTAGGTCATACGAAGTCCAATTGAGGCGTTCTTGGACTCTACGGAGAATCCCACGACGAGCTCTTTCCAACGGAAGTGGTTTCAGGTCCAAACTCCTTCTGGATCAACAGGAATCGTCAAATAAATATGACGAACAGAATCTGCCACGTGTTGCGCCACCTCCACTTGGGCCCAAAGGCCTTGTACGACCTAGGGTTTCACAGCCACCCCCTTGGCCACCTCCCTTGCCCTCTTCCTCATATATATTCAGTAGTCGTCGCTAGAATAGATGGGTTTTGCTTAGATTACAACTAGACACTTTATCAGTTCTTCGCCGTTCATCGGTTTGTGGAACCCCAACTCGTGTGCTTAATATTATTCGCAATTTCAGATTGCATCTTCTACGTTCTTGCTTGTGTTCTCGATTTGCATGCTGGGATAAGCCTTCTTGGCGAAGTCAACCGTGTTTGTGCGTGGTTGATAACCAACGGAGCCGTGGTGTAGTGATTGCAGGGTTCGAATCAGTTCTGATTGGAAGCCGGATCGTCAACGTCTAGTTCTCCACCAATTGACTTACCAGTACCTGTCGGAAGATCGGGCCACCGTTCCCATCAAGTGGTATCAGAGCTTCGGTTGCCCGATAGGTAATTATTGTATCCCCACTTTTGTTTTGCCATCGTCCTAGAGACAAGAAAAAAAATTGCCGTACAAAAAGTTCTTCATCGGTTCCACTGTCCTACAACCCCTTGTGCCTTTGCAATTTTTGTTTTTAGTTTCACTTGTTGAGTTTGTGTCCATCGTCATCATCTTGTTGCTGGTTTGAGATCGTGATCTTAGTTTCTAGTTGTCCCTTTCCGTAGCCCTAGTTCTTATTTTGCACTGTTAGCCCTAATCGAAAGGAAGAAGTGAAGTCGCAGGCAATTCTAGATTGCGCAGTGTTCAGTAAAACAGCTATAACTTTTGCATATGAACTCCAATTGGGGCGTACGTTTTTTTGTTTCGAAGAGGACAATGACGCGCATCTGAAAAGTTCAAAGGTCAAAGACCTATACATGACCTGAAAGTTTCCTGTGCTGTTTTTTCCAATTTTTTCGGTCATCTGTTTAACATCTTGTCTTGTTCCAAAACGTGAGATTTTTGTTTTGTATTTGAGTTAAAAGAAAGGAAAACAAAAGGCAAGTGCAAAAAAAAAGCCGCACTGAAAAAAAAATCAGAGAGAAGAAAAAAAAGCAAAAAGAAGCAGAAAGAGGGAAAAAGAAGTAGATAATCAGAATTGCTTGCATCCATTGAGTCCTATGTGCTTTGATATAACCCTTGCTAGGATGAACTAGTTCTAGGAACACGTTTAGGCCAGCAACTGTGATGAGTACATTGGACATTTATTCACTTGCTAACTGATTCGATATTGCTTATTCCTTGCTACTAAATATTACCTTCCGAGCTCCACATACTTCTTATCGATTCAGTTCTCCTTTGCAATCGCCGCTCACGCCCTCACGGTATCACGAACCAGCCGCCGGTTGTACCACCTGCTGCTTTGGTAAGAACATTTGTAAGGGTGTGGTAAGACGCGTGAGAGTTTGTGATCCCACTGTCCAGTACCTAGTAGTTAATAGGGATAATACTTTAAGCTATCTTGTGTTTTCTACTAGTAATTGCAGGGGTACCGGAGGACCAAGATAGTAACACGAGCCCCGAGAGATGCTTCGAGAGATGAATGAGACTATGAACAAGCAAATTCAAAACAGGAAGAATGCACTTGATAAAAAAGAGTATAAGCACCAACCAAACTTTAATTCATCTCCTTCTACTGGTAAAGGTAAGAATTTTCCAGTTCTTCCTTCTTATAACGGATTTGGTGTTGATGCTTATATTGATTGGGAAATAGAGGTAGATAAAATTCTTTCGCAATGTAACCTATGTAATAAACGAAAAATTAAATTTGCTGCTAGTGCTTTAACTCTCTGTGCATCAATTTGGTGGAACGATTTTTGTACTTATAAGCAAGTACCACAAACATGGAAACATATGAAACAACTTATGAGAGATGAATTTGTTCCTGCTTATCATTCTAAAAAGTTACTTATGAATTGCAATGTCTAAAACAATGTGATAAAACTGTCAAGTCATATTACGAGGAATTAGAAACTTTGTTATTGCGTTGTGGGTTAGATGAATCTGAAGAAGCTAAGGAAATAAAATTCTTAAATGGACTTGATATGAAAATTCACGGTATTCTTGTTGATAAGGAATATAGTTCTCTCTCTAGTTTATTTAATCTTGCTTGTGAGATTGAAAATCAAATTGAACATGAAAGACATCTTGCTGAAATTAGTGTCTATAATTGCCAAAGTGAAGAATTTTCTTTGGAAGAACAGCATCTTGTCGAGTTTCCACTTGCTACTAACTTTTCACAGAACATTGAGAACAAGAACGAGAAGGAAAATACACAAGAGAAGAAGGGACAAGAGATACTTGCTATCCCATCCATGCCTCCACTAGTGAATGAACATGTCAGTTTTATTTCTAATCTAAACACGTGTGCTGAAAATAATCATGTTATTCACCTTGCTAATGAAAAGGATGAGATTAAACTGTTGTCTTCCTTGAATACTTTGGGTTACATTGAATATGATGTCATATGTGATCTCAATTGTTTAGAGGAGAGATTTTCTATACCTGCTAATTTGTCATGGTCATCTAGTGTTAGTTTTCATGCTATTGGCAAATATAATGATAAACAAAAGTACATGGTGCATCGAGTTTATATTTGTACCATTTTGAAATCTTCTTTTAATTTGCCATTCTATCAACAACCAAAGAATATGTTGCTTTCTTTGCCGCCTCTTGTTAGTACCTTTTGCTGGCCAATGAGCTTGAGTCGAGGACGACTCAAAATCAAGAATGGGAGGATGATAAGATCATGACGGCCCAGCAAGCCATGCTTCTATCTCAAGCCAAGACAAGGGCCCAACAACTTCTGATGCTCCAATCCCAGCCCAAGATCAAGCCCAATTCGTTCATGAGTCCAGTTCGGCCCTCAGGACAGCACGTCAATAAAACAACCATATCTAGGTCATACGAAGTCCAATTGAGGCGTTCTTGGACTCTATGGAGAAGCCCACGACGAGCTCTTTCCAACGGAAGTAGTTTCAGGTCCAAACTCCTTCTGGATCAACAGGAATCGTCAAATAAATATGATGAACAGAATCTGCCAGGTGCTGCGCCACCTCCACTTGGGCCCAAAGGCATTGTACGACCTAGGGTTTCACGGCCACCCCCTTGGCCACCTCCCTTGCCCTCTTCCTCATATATATTCAGTAGCCATCGCTAGAATAGATGGGTTTTGCTTAGATTACAACTAGACACTTTATCAGTTCTTCGCCGTTCATCGGTTTGTGGAACCCCAACTCGTGTGCTTAATATTATTCGCAATTTCAGATTGCATCTTCTACGTTCTTGCTTATGTTCTTGATTCGCATGAAGGGATAAGCCTTCTTGGCGAGGTCAACCGTGTTTGTGCGTGGTTGATAACCAACGGAGCCGTGGTGTAGCGATTGCAGGGTTCGAATCAGTTCTGATTGGAAGCCGGATCGTCAATGTCTAGTTCTCCACCAATCGACTTACCAGTACCTGTCGGAAGATCGGGCCACCGTTCCCATCAAATACCCTATTCCTTTGTGTTGTGCTCTGAGGCTTGACTACTCAATGATTAGAGGATCGGATCCCCATGGTGTTACCCGCCTTCTCCCTTATATATTGGGGTTGGGGTGGCTTACAAAGTCCTGATCAGTTAGGAGATTTTGATCAGTTATTAGATTCTAGTCGGTTACAGGATAGAGTTTACATCTTTTCTACCCTATCAACGACTCGGATTACAACTGTATCTTTTATATCGAAATATACGTAACTGTCTATAGGATGTGCCCCCCTTCCATACTGCAGCAAGGCTTGGCGCGGGGCACAACCTTTGGGCCTGTCTTCTCCTCAGGTGACGTTGGGCCGGTCATGGAGATACCTGGTTTCATATATTCCACAGTAGCCCCCGAGTGATTCATGATCCAATTGCTATGCTTCCAGTTAGGCCCCAATTTGAATCATTGTTCTGTACTCACTGTACAATCCTCCGACTGGTTTCTTCACGTGATTTGAAGGCTTCTTCTTGAGGCGAGTGGATTATGAAGGACTCGAATATGACCCTTGAGTTTTGCTTCAACTGAATATAATCTTCTGTCAGACGAATTTGTTGTGAGCGGCCTTGCGGACATGTCCCATATTTCGGATGTAGATTGAATACTTCTTCCCGCCCAAAGCAAAATTTTTAATATCTTTTCTCTTCATGGATAACCACCAGACAGTCTTCGAGGTCGTCTTGGTTTTCTGTGTCAACTCGTTTGCTGAAAAACTCCTTGGCTTCTGAAATTACATTAACCCCAAATCTCTTCGACTCCTGATGCATTTACTTCATCCTTACTGTATCGGCTATAAAAGGCGAACCAGCGTTTGCAGAATTTATCCTCTCATGCTTGGTTCCCCATCTCTCTGTTTCACGTTTCAATTTTCTTCATGCCGAGGAGGAGGAGGAACGTCAGGCACGTCCAGGATCCCAGACTCGCTGATGAATGGGCGCTTTTCGATCTTGTTATGGCTGAATTAATGGAGGATACCGCCACCGCCCTCGACCGCGTCACCGTCGATACCTTCCTCGAGATCTTTCCTGCCCTTTACAGGGCCAAGGAAGCCCTCGTGGAGGCGCTGGGTCGCGTGCGTCGGGGTGAAGTGTAGGCTCCCCTGCAAATGTAATATTTTCCCAGGCATAGTGTCTGGGGAATTTTATATATAAAAAAGTACCTTTCAAAGTGTTTTCCATGATTGTCATTTGACGTAGCTTAGACCCAGCTTGGGGCGCTTCGAAGCTTGCATGGTTCTTTGATCTAGTGACATCCGTGCCGACTGACGTAGGAAATACCTTAGGTCAGACGCGGAGCGCATCGTATTGGGTTTTGCGTGGCTCTTGGCCAAGCAGCTTCCGAATCTGACTGGCGCGAGATACACCTTAGGTCTGAGTTGGGACATATTAGGATTTGCGCGGCTCATGGCCGAATGATACCCATGTCCGTAGAACACAGCTTAGGCTCGAGCTGGAGCGTACCAGGATTTCTCTGGCTCTTGGCCGAGTGATACCCATATCCGAATGGTGCAGGATACGGCTTGGGCTCAACTTGGAGCGTTCCATACATACGTGGCTCTTGGCCGAGTGGTACCCATATCCGACTGTTGTTGGATATAGCTTAGGCTCAACTCGGAGCGTACCAGATTTTTTTTGGCTCGTGGCCGAGCGATACCCATATCCGACTGGTGCGGGATACAGCTCTGGTCTTTCTTGGGACATATCGCGGTTTTATCCTAGTGGTATCCGTACTCGTTTAATACGACGCACAGCTTTCCGACCCTCGTGGGGCATACCATTGGATTTGTGCCCGTTTAGGCTCGACTCGTGATACATGATTTCGTCATGTGGTAACCACCTAACGACCCAGTGTAGGGCATATCACGAGAAGGTATATTTTTTATCCAAGTTGGAGGACATCCACGTCCCGCTTAGTACGGTAAGTGGAGAAAACATCCCATCGTGGGGAGCGACGTGTCCCAAATATGACTTGGTCAAACCACGTCTGACTCCGTGAGTCAGAACGTCAGGCCCGCAAATCATTTATGGGGAATCCGAAAGGGCGAGACGTTTTGCAATCTTTTTCCCGCTGAATCGGCGAAAACCTAATTTTTCCCCTTTTGATGGTTAGGCCATGCGTCGCCCGACGGTTCATTCTCTCACCGCGCTCTTTCTCCTTATGCTTCCTTGTCTCTCCAACTTCTCCGTCGCTAGGGTTAACTGCTATCGCGCCTGCTTTTTTGCGCCGCCATTGATTTCTCCTTCGAAGATGTCTTCTTCTTCTTCCTCGCGGCCTCTGCCCCAGGATTGGACAACCTCGACAACGACAGAGGAGAAACTGCAATCCATGGTGGATGATGGGATTCTCCCAGACTTGGCCTTAATCTCTGCCCGGCCGGCTGCCGGTGAATCCGTCCCCACTCCTCATCCCGAAGAGGTAGTGGTATTTGAATCCTTTTTCCAGCGCGGGCTGGGTTTTCCGCCTGTGCTTTTCTCCGCGGCCTCCTCTTCTTTTATGAAATCGAGTTGGTGAACTTGAATCCCAACTCTATTTTGCTAATCTCTATCTTCGTTCACCTTTGCAAAGCCTTCTTGGGCATCCGCCCCCATTTTGATCTTTTCCGCCATTTTTACCTTCTGAAGCCCTATCCCTCAAAAAGCGACCCCAAGGTAGTTGGGGGAGCCGGATTCCAACTTCGGGAGGGGCTAAAGAAGTCATATTTTGCTATTCCCCTCAAGTCTTCGAATAAAGGCTGGCACCAGGAGTGGTTTTATTTTGCCAATCCTGATCCAGTTCTTCCTTCCTTCATCGGGCTTCGGCCAAAGGTGTCCATCTCTTGGTCCTCCGTCGGTGACGCCAGCAACATGGATCAAGTGCAAGACCTCTTAGTGCTCATTGGAAAATTGAAGGAAGGGGGCCTCACAGGGGTTGGTCTGGCCATTCACTTTGTTGCCCGTGAGTTCATTACGAAGGAGCGCGACACAGGGTTTCAGTTTGAGGGCCAAGACAATCCGACCTGGGAATTGTCTGACTTAATAACGAGAGAGCAGATTCATGCTCGAGTTAGCGATTTCTTCATCCCGAGCATCGAGATGCCCACTAGATTCCCCAAGGCCTTCTCTGCGTTGATTCCTCCCCCAAAGGTGAGATACTTTGCCGACAGATTCTTGTCTTCGTCTTTGAATGGCTTCTCACTTTTAATCTTCCTTTCCAGGATCGCGTTGCCTTCTTTAGTGACGCGCTCCTTATGGAAGTGCCTACTAGCATAGGCGATTCCCCGAAGCGGCGAGCGAGCTCTCCTGTGGGAGATCCCGCTGCCAAGAAGGGGAAAAAGACGGTGGCCAAAGACCCCGCGAAGCCCCGGCGCCCGACCGGTGGTCCTAAGATCCTGGACCTGTCGGCACGAGCCCCAGCACCTTTAGCTCCCCTCTCCTGTGAGCATGCGGCTTAGCCGAGTCCAACGCCGAAGGACTCAAGCATTCGGGAGGAGCCCCGGGTGCCAGTCGGCAGCGTACCGAGTGGTCCTTCTGGGGGCGGCCCGACCGCTCGAAAGAAGCCCCTCTGATGTAAGGGCCTTCCCAGCTTGGGGAGAGCTTATGCTCGCACCTCTGATTCTTTCTGAGGACTAGGTCTCCTTTGGAGAATGTGCGGCTCCTCACTTTGTGACCGTGATAGCGCCGTAGGTCTTGGAGATACTTTGCCGATTGAATTGTTGCGACGTCCCTGGCCTCTTCCAGTCGGTCAAGGTCTTCTAGCCAGCTTTCTTTCGAGGCAATCACTTCATAACTCCGGACCCGTGGGGATCCGAATTCTAACTCGGTAGGGAGGACTGCCTCTGAGCCATATACCAGGAAGAAAGGTGACTGCCCGGTTGCTCTGCTGGGGTTGTTCGCAGCCCCCAGAGTACCGAAGGCAATTCTATCACCCACCAAGTGGCATACGGCTTTAGCCGATCGAAAATTCTTGCCTTCAGGCCCTGTAATACCATGCCGTTGGAACGTTCGACCTGCCCATTACTTCGGGGGTGCGCAACTGATGCGAAGCAAATCTTTATGCCAAGTTCCTCTTACCAGTCTTGAAATATTCCGCCTCTGAATTGAGTGCCGTTATCCGTGATGATTCGGTTGGGTACGCCGAATCTAACCACGATCTCGTGAAAGAATTCTTTGGCCTTTGCCGCCATGATGGTGGCGACTGGCTTGGCCTCAATCCACTTTGTGAATTTGTCGATGGCCACGAAGAGATGAGTATAGCCTCCCTGAGCCTTCTTCAAGGGTCCCACCATGTCGAGCCCCCAGACCGCAAATGGCCACGTGATCGGGATGGTTTGTAATTCCTGCGCCGGCTTGTTCATTTGTCGTGCGAAGAACTGACACCCTTCGCATGTCCGACGACGCGTCTCTGCATACGCGGATCGTCGGCCAGAAAAATCCTTGGCGATAAGCCTTACCGACCAGGGTTGATGACGCCGCGTGATTCCCACAAATTCCCGAGTGGATTTCTTTGAGCATATTTCTCCCTTCTTGTTCCGATATACACTGTCGCAGTACGCTAGAGGAGCTTTTCTGATAGAGCTCTTTTCTGATGACCACATAATTCTTGCTTCGACGCATTATCCTTTCGGCCTGTACACGATCCTCGAAAAGCTTGTCCTTCATCAGGTAATCCAAATATGGAGCTGTCCAATCTAGGATAATGACCAAGACCTCCGCTTCTTCGCTTTTCCCTGCTGGAGCATCCGCTTTTGGCCGGGTGCTAATCGTGGGCTTATGGATTTCTTCCACGAAAACTCCCACGGGTACTCTGGACCGGCAGGATCCCATCTTCGCCAGCTCGTCGGCTGCTTCGTTGTCTCATCGGAGCACGTGAACGAGCTCCAGGCCATCAAAGTTGCTTTCTAGCTTGCGTACCTCCTGGCAATAGGCCGACATGTTGTCTTCGATACATGACCATTCCTTTTGCACTTGGTTGACCACGAGCATTGAGTCTCCGCGAACCGCCAGGCATCGGATATCGAGGGATATAGCAATACGGAGTCCGTGAATGAGTGCCTCATACTCGGCGGCGTTGTTGGATGCGGGAAAAAATATTTGGAGGACATACCTCAACCTTTCCCCGCTTGGCGATATGAGCACTATACCAGCCCCTGCGCCACTGAGCATGAGGGAACCATCGAAGTACATTATCCAATACTTGAGTTCCTTGGTAATCGTCGGGTTCTGAAGCTCTGTCCACTCGGTCGTAAAGTCGGCGAGCGCTTGAGATTTGACGGCAGTACGGGTCCTGAATAGGATATCGAAGGCCCCGAGCTCGACTGCCCACTTGGCAATTCTCCCAGTGGCCTCCTGGTTGTGAAGTATATCCCCAATCGGGAAGGAGGTGACCACCGAAATGGCATGCTCTTGGAAATAATGCTTAAGCTTGCGAGATGTAAGAAGTACGGCATATAATAATTTCTGCACTTGTGGATATCGTACCTTGGATTTACTCAGGATCTCACTAACAAAGTAGACTAGGTGTTGGATCTTGTGCACGTGAGCCAGCTCCTCCCTCTCTACGACGATTGCAGTGCTGACTACATGAGTCGTTGCCGCGATGTAGAGTAACAGAGGTTCTTCCGGCATTGGTGAGACCAAAACCGGGGGTGTCGTTAAGAAGGTCTTCAGATCTTCAAATGCTTGCTGTGCCTCCGGCATCCACTGGAACTTGTCTTGCTTTTAGAGGAGTTTGAAGAATGGCATTCCTCGCATACCCAGTCGGGAGATAAACCTGCTGAGCGCGGCCATGCACCCCATAAGTTTCTGGACGTCCTTTTGGCAAGTCGGCAGTTTCATATTTGATATGGCATTGACTTTCTCTGGGTTGGCTTCGATTCCTCGTTAGGATACAATAAACCCAAGCAGTTTTCCAGAAGATACTCCGAAAACACACTTCTCGGGATTTAACTTCATGCTGAAGGTCCTCAGACTCCCAAATGTCTCGGTTAGGTCGGTGATAAGATCCTTCCTTTCTCGAGTCTTCACCACGACGTCGTCCACGTATGCCTCCACGTTGCGCCCGAGCTGGGCATGAAAACACCGCTATATCGCGCGTTGATAAGTCGCGCCAGCATTTTTCAGGCTGAATGCCATCGTGGTGTAGCAAAAGGCTCCGAAAGGCGCGATGAACGAGGTCTTGATATGATCTTCTGCCTTTAGGCGAATCTGATGGTAGCCTGAATAGGCATCGAGAAAGCTCAAAATTTTGCACCCGGCGGTCGAGTCGACCACCTGATCGATTCGGGGCAGCCCAAAGGGATCCTTTGGACATGCCTTGTTAAGATCGGTATAATCAACGCACATGCGCCAAGTTTTATTTTTCTTTTGAACCAATACAGGATTCGCTAACCAATCAGGGTGATACACCTCTTTGATAAAACCAGCAGCTAAAAGCTTGGTGATCTCCTGCTTGATGGCGTTCCGGCGATCTGGAGCGAACCGCCGAAGCCTTTGTTTGATTGGTTTCGCCTTCTCGTCGACGTGGAGAGAGTGCTCGATCACCTCCCTTGGTACACCTGGCATATCGGATGGCTTCCAGGCGAAGATGTCCTTGTTGGCTTGGAGGAAGGTGACGAGCGCGCTTTCCTATTTGTCCTCGAGCCCTGTTCCGATCGAAGTCATTTTAGACGTGTCGGACGGGTCAAGAATGATTCTTTTGGTTCCTTCGCCTGGCTTGATTCCTGAGGTGGCTTGCTTTTTTGCTGGAACGCCTCCTTCATCTTGCAACGTGGCAGCCTCGGTTTTGATACTTTTCGCCTCGGCGCACGCTTCCCGCAACTCGGCGAGTTCATGATTTTCTCGGTCGCATTGCGAGGATTGCTTGATGTCTCCACAGACCGTGATGACTCCTCGAGGTCCTGGCATCTTCATTATTGAGTAAGTGTAGTGCGGCACGGCCATGAATCTGGCTAGGCCGGGCCTTCCCAAGATAGCATGGTACGCCGTTTCGAAATTGGCTACATCAAAATTGATATATTCGGTCCGAAAATTAACCTTGGTGCCAAATGTAACAGCCAAAGAAATCTGCCCGAGTGGGAACGAGGATGCCCTGGGGATCACTCCATGGAATGGCTGGGCGCTCGGCCTTAGCTCGGAGCGGGGAATGCTCATGTCGTCGAAAGTCCTGGCGAATAGGACGTTGAGTCCACTTCTGCCATCAATCAGAACCCTTTTGAGCTTCATGCTGCGCACAACTGGGTCAAGCACCAGAGGAAACTTACCCGGATATGGGACCCGGTTGGGGTGATCCCTACGATCAAAGGTGATCGGGACCTCGGACCACTTCAAATACTGGGGGGCTGCCGGTTCCACTGCATTGATTTCCCGAGCGACAAGTTTTTGCTTCCGCTTGGACTCATATCCGGTTGAGCCCCCGTAGATGTAGTTCAGCTCCTGCTCGGGTTCCTGGAAATCTTCTTAAATGCAGGAGGTCCTTCTTCTTTCGGAGCAAGCGCCTTTTGGTGAAGCCGGTTCTGCCGGTGACTTTCGGCAAGAAAACGTTTCAAAGTGAAGCGATCTTTGGCAGCGTGCTTTCCTTAGGTGGAAAGGACAGATTGCTTCCATGACGGTCTTTGTAGTCGGTGCCTCCTCCGAACAGCTCGGTCGGTTGTGCTCGGCCACGCGAACTAGCTCTTCGCCCTTTCGCTTCCTATCCTTGTGTTTTGAGGACTCGGGCTTGTCATCTTTGTTCTTCTGCGGCGGGCGATCTTCTTGACGTTCGGCCAGGGCATCTGAGGCTATGGCGTAGCGGTCGGCCAACGCGAACATTTCCTTCACGGAGGTTGGGGGCTTCCTGGACATCTTTTTGATTAAATCAGGATCACTTACCCCTTTCTTGAAGGCCGCCAGCACCACCGCCTCCGATACGTCCCTGACGGAGTTCTTCTTCTGCATGAAACGCCGGATGAAATCTCTCAGCGTCTCGTCCTTCTTACAGTGCGGTGATACAGTCCCATGGAGTGCCAGGCCTTTCGTAGGTGCCCTGGAAGTTGGAAATAAACTGATCACAGAGATCACTCCAGGAGTCCACCGAGTTTGCAGGGAGGCCCGTGAGCCATGCTTGAGTCGAGGGGGTGAGATTGACCGGTAGATAATTCGCCATGACAGTCTGGTTCCCTCCGGCGGCTTTAACTACCAGGGCGTAAACCTGCAGCCAAGCTTCCGGGTCCCGCTCCCTGTCGAATTTTACGATGCCCTTGGGATTGAATCCTTCAGGCCATATCACTCGGCGCAGCTGAGGAATAAACGCCCGAATCCCGTCGATAGACCTCTCATCATGATGAGGGGGAGTCCATCGTGGCGAGCCTCTAGCTCGGCGATGGTCATCAACACGTCGGGGTGGGGTACGGCGCGGCGAGTCCAAGACTCGGCGTTCGTCGTCGCTCCCACCTCGGCGGCGGTGGTCGTCGCGGTTGTCATATCTTTGATCGCTTCGTCGATCGCGGTCGGTGCCGTAACGCTCATAGTCGTCGTGGCATCTGCGCCTTTCTTCCTCGTCCCGCTCCTGTCGCCTGGCTGTGATGTCCTGGCGGAGGTCGCGGTTGAGAATCCGGTGCGCCCCGGTGGTGGTGTGTGGCGCCGGCCGCGGTATTCGACCGTTGCTGGTCCTGCTGGCGACTTCGGGTTGTCGATCGAGTGCGAGTGTGCTTCTCCACCGGCTTTCACGGTTCTGGCCGATTGCCGCCGTCACCATGGCCTTGATCTGGGCCACAATCGGGGCTGCTGGGCTATCCGCTGCGATCATTGGGTCTAGTGTGTCGAGGAGCGTCTTGGAGGCGACGATGTTTTGCATCGGTGTGCTAAAGACAGAATGATCTCCCAACCTGGACTGCAGGATATCTTCGCGGACATTGCGGCTACGCGATCGAAGAGACCGTGTTGGAACATCCTTACCCCTACGTCGACGATCTTCCTCCGCAGCTTCTTGGTCTTCTTGATGGAGATCGGTCCTCTGCTCCTCAATCGCGAAGACGTCGCAAAAATCGCAGCAGCTCCTTACAATGCTGACTGGTTTTCTGGGTGAGTCAGAGCGGCATACCTGAGATGGGTTGGCCTGATCTTCACTAGATCAGATCTCATTTTGAACCAGGCAGACAAGCTCTCCGCGCGCATCTGCGACGAAGTCCAGGTTTCCGAAGCAGAAGGCCTGGCTGGAGACGAAGGTGGCGATGAATCCACCAATTACTGCCATTGAGTCTGTGGGAAAAGATTATAGCGCTTCCCCTACCTGGCGCGCCAACTGTCGACTTTTGTAGCCGGCAATGAAATTATGGGGCAGGCGCTCGATCTCAAACTCGATGGTCACACAAGACAGGGATTTTAGGCGAGTTCGGGCCCTCAGAATAGAGGTAATACCTAATCTGTGTCTTTGGAATTATCTTTGATCTCTTGGATCTAAGATTGCTCAAAGCGCAATATGCTCTGGGCGATATGAGGTGTGCTATGCTCTATGGCTTGATTGCTCTATGGTTGGATGATCGGCCCCTATGTTGTTGCCACCCTCTCCCTTATATAGCGGGGGTGGGGCGGCTTACATAGTCCTGATCGGTTTGGAGATTCCGATCGGTTACAAGATTCTAGTCAGTTAATAGGATAGAGTTTACATCTTTATCTACCCTATTAACGACTCGGATTACAACCATATCTATCATATCTAAATATATGCTCAACTATCTATGGAATGTACCCCCTTGCGCACGGCAGTGGGGCCTGACGTAGAGAATATCTTCTGGGCCTCTCTCTCGGACGTCTCTGGGCTGATCGTGAGGGTACCCAGATTCTTATATTCCACACTTTGCTTGATGGGTTTTGCTTTTTCGTTGACGTGTAAGGAATGCTCGATCACCTCCCTAGGAACACCCGGCAAGTCGGATGGTTTCCAGGAAAAGATATCTTTGTTAGCTTGAAGAAAGGTGACGAGTGCGCTTTCCTATTTACCTTCGAGCCCTGTCCCGATCAAAGTCATCTTGGACGAGTCGGACGGGTCGAGGTTGATTCTCTTGGTTCCTTCACCAGGCTTCACTCCTGACGTGGCCTTCTTCTTGGATGGGACGTCGCCTTCTTCCTGCAACGTGGCAGCCTCCTCTTGGATTTTCTTCCCTTCGGCGATTGCCTCCTGTAGCTAAGCAAGCCCACAATTCTCTCGGTCGCACTCCAGAGATTGCTTGATGTCGCTGCGCACCGTGATGACGCTTTTGGGTCCCGGCATCTTCATCATCAAGTAGGTGTAGTGCGGGACGGCCATGAATCTAGCCAGACCGGGCCTTCTCAAGATAGCGTGGTACGCTGTCTCGAAATTGGCCACCTCAAAATTGATATGTTCGGTCCAAAAATTATCCTTGGTATCGAATGTAACGGGCAAAGAAATCTGCCCAAGTGGGAATGAAGATGCCCCAGGGATCACTCCATGGAACGGCTGCGTGCTCGGCTTTAGCTCGGAGCGGGGAATGTTCATATTGTCGAAGGTCTTGGCGAATAAGATGTTGAGACCGCTCCCCCTGCCGACTAATACCTTCTTGAGCTTCACATTGCGAATAACAGGTTCGAGAACCAGAGGGAACTTACCCGGGTGTAGAACCCGGTTGGGGTGATCCGAGCGATCGAAGGTGATCGGGACCTCAGACCACCTAAGGTATTGGGGGGTCGCCGGTTCCACCGCATTGACTTCCTGAGTGGTGAGCTATTGCTTCCGCTTGGACTCATATCCAGCGGAGCCTCCGTAGATGTAGTTCAACTCCTGCTTGGGCTCTTGGAAATCGTCTTCATATGGAAGATCTTTCTTCTTTATCGCGTCATCCTTTGCTGGAGCCTGCTGCTTGTTGCTTTCCCGCGCAAAACGCTTCAAGGTGAAGCAGTCCTTGGCGGTGTGCTTTCCCTTAGGGTGGAAAGGACATATTGACGGTGCTGTAATCGGGTGCCTCCCTTCGCATCGCTCGGGGCCGGCTGCGCTCGGCCACCGCGACTAATTCCTCGCTCTTTCGCTTCTTGTCTTTGTGCTTGGAGGACTCGGGCCTTTCGCCTTTGTTCTTCTGAGGTGGGCGATCTTCTTGGCGCTTAGCTAGGGCGTCTGAGGCCATGGCGTAGCGGTCGGCCAACGCGAACATTTCCTTCACAGAGGTAGGGGGTTTCCTGGACATTTTCTTGATTAGATCAGGATCACTTACCCCTTTCCGGAAGGCCGCCACCACCACCGCTTCTGATACATCCCTAATGGTGTTCTTTTTCTGCATGAAACACCGGATGAAGTCTCTCAGCGTCTCGTCCTTCTTCTGGTGAAGCTGGTATAGGTCCCACGGGGTGCCAGGCCTCTCGTAGGTTCTCTGGAAGTTCGCGATGAATTGTTCGCAGAGATCGCTCCAGGAGTCCACCGAGTTCGCCGGTAGCCCTGTGAGCCAAGCTTGAGTTGAGGGGGTGAGATTGACCGACAGATAATTTGCCATCACAGACTGATTGCCCCCGGCCGCCTTAACCGCCAGGGCATAGACCTGCAGCCAAGCTTCTGGATCTCGCTCCCTGTCAAACTTTACGATGCCCTTGGGGTTGAATCCTTCGGGCCATACCACTCGGCGTAGCCAAGGAGTAAACGCTCGAATCCCGTCAATAGATCTCTCATCATGATGAGGGGGAGTCCGGCGTGGTGAGCCTTTGGCTCGGCGATGGTCATCGACACGCCGGGGCGGAGTACGGCACGGCGAGTCCATGACTCAGTGTTCGTCGTCGTTCTGACCCCGGCGATGATGTTCTCTGTGGTCGTCGTGGTCGTCGTACCTTTGATCACTTCGTCGATCGTGGCCGGTGCCGAAACGCTCGTAGTAGTCGTGGCGCGCGCGTTGCTCTTCCTCGTCCCGCTCCTGCCATCTGGCGGTGATGTCTTGGCGGAGGTCGCGGTTGATAATTCGGCGTGCGTCTTCGACTGGTGGTGTATTTCGCCGATTGCCGGTGTT